>WAAD01006760.1:106934-177516 GCA_013389945.1 Fregata magnificens
TTTGACTACACCGTGGTTTATATTTTAAATAGTTATTAAAGCAGGTTGAAAAAACAGTTACAGAACAAGTTCTAAATGATGAACATGCTGATTTAATTAAATTTTCAGATAAAAAAATATTTTGGAGGAGAAACACATTACAATCTTTTTTTTTTCCCCCCTCTGTACAGATGGGGTTTCAAATGTTCTTTCAAAGCTCTCAAGGAGAGACACTAATGTGGCATTGCAGCCATGTCTGGGCCAGGCTACAGTAACTCCTGGTGGATATTTCTTAAGCTACCTCAGGGGCGAGAGCCAGGTCTGCAGAAAGAGCTCACCAATCTGTCCTTACAAATTGTTTCCTGGGCTGCATGAGGTTGTACTGAGCCCCCAGTTCCAAGTTTACATAATGGTTCATGCAGGACTATCTTGTCCACAAATACAATTCCAGATACAATTTCTATATGAGATATATAAATAAAATTTCAAAAATAATATCTTGCTTTCAACTATTTAAACATTTCACTGTTTATTCTTTCATTAGGATTTGAAATGAAAGTAAAGATGGTTGAAGCAGTAGTAGTTTTTTGTTGTCTTTTTTTTAAACTGGGTCCATCAGAGAGGAAATAAAGATTAACTGCCTATATGAAGAAAATTTGCAAAGTAAATTCTGAGAATAGAATACAATTTAAAAGACATCTTTGTGATAACCTTTCACACAAAGTACCTCATACTGTACGAAGAGCAGAAATAGCCTACGCACCCTGACAGGGGTGCTAGCCCTCATTTAGAAGCTTTTCAAACAGCAAAGTGCAATTATTTGAAAAAGCAATTTAAAGGTTTCCTTCTAAGATCTCATCCACAGACACTGGTAAGAGACAATATGTATGAGTACATATACTGAGATAAGAGACACTTTTGCTCATACTGTGAGATGGGAGAAAGTTGAAAATGAGCAGTATTTTGTGTAGCAACGGCATAAGAATAGCATTATTGTTCACATACTTTTTTTCTTTTTTAAAAATCATCAAAAGGTTTTGTTGCTTTTCTGAAGACCAACCAATTTACACCAGGAAAAGAAACAAATATTGACCTTATTGTCAGAAAATGGGCAGATACAAGCACGTTTCAGCTGACTTCTTTAACTATTGGAAACGTTTCAAGCCACGTAAAGAATACAGCACATATGAATTAAGATGTGTATTAAGAACAACGGGAAAAGAGGCACTGAAAGATAAGACATTGTTTAATGGGTTGTGTAATCTGATAGCTCATGTCATGTGATCTAGAAGCTGGATTTTGCAAGGTTAAGATATCCGTATAAGAAAGCAGAACAAAATGAATATTATAGTCTCTAATGATGACACCTACAATGAATAGCTAAAAGTAACTTTCAAGGAAGGAGCTCTTCGGAGCTCGCCTTTACTACTGAATCTGAGCTAAACCCCTACGGGGAATCTTTTCCAGCAGCAATGAATTTCTGAAGCATACATCTGCACTTTGTACAGACACAGAATAGAAAGAACAGATTGCTGGAAACTCAGAAGTCCATTTTGCTGAAAGGGATGAGGTTTCCCAAAGCCAGCTAGAACAGTTTAGAATATCTGAAGACTTACCTGCTAGGAGATAGATTGCATACATAATTCAATACCAATTAGCCCAAACGGGCTTTGGACACTTGCATAACTCAGACTTTAAGCCCAGGCTTTGCCCTATTCAGAATAGACATCTGAGGCAGGCACAGCTATGTCTCATCTGAACCAACTGACCACAATTCTTTTGTAGTGGGAATAAGGGGCAAATAAATACCCTTTGAGCAAAAAATTCCTTTTGTGACCTTCGAAGTTCTCCACAGAAGAGTTCAGTTCCAACAAACTGGCATTTCCCAGCCAAAGACAAGGAAACCTCCTGCCTGCCCCCCAGCCCAATCGTTTTGTATGAAAATTTTACCAACAGAAGAGTGAGTACATGCTAATGCTTAGCCTCAGGTCTTGATCAACTCAGACTTGGATACGAAATGACAATTTGTCCTAGAAAGTGAAACATTTCTGAAGTTATATGACTCATCCTGCACACCTGGCAGTCCCAAACACAGAATTAACTAACACAAGAATTTCTGAGTTGATTTCATCACATTATCGTTTTTTGTGGTTACATCTCATCCTTTTCCCCTTCTTTTTCATGACCACCACTTAGGTTACAGTCTTTCAGAATGGAAAATGGAGCTCTTTTATAGGAAAACGCAAGCATGCTTTGTGTTTGTTGTCCTTCTGTAGCACAAAGAAATAATAGCAATAATATTGATACAAGTTAGATTTGTCCATTATCTACTTATAAGTTACATGGTTATGAGTTCTGATATACAACCAGGTTGTCCCTTAAAATTAAACAGGGTTAACAGATAGTAAAACCCATAATTAACTGAAGTTAATAACCAAGATATTAGGTCCCTTATAGTCAACAACTGAGCCTCAACAGACCTGTTCATCATTGGTCTTATTGTCCATGCCAAGAAGTTAGAAATTGTATAAAAGCAACTTAATAGCTAGTTAAGATGTTTTCAGTGAAGAAACAAAGTGTTTAGCAGGATCTAAAGTCACCTGCTCCGGTAGCTGGAGCATTTGGTAGTCACCATGTGGTAAACAGATCAGCCTTGCTAATCTTGCACACCCTCCTTGCCCACAAATGGTCACAACACAGGTATCACTCAGATTTGCTCTACTATGCAATTTTTCCACCCCAATAACAGTGGCCATTTCTGTATCCTCCAATAGCTCCTGCAACTTGTGTGTTTCCTTCACTGATCTACATCAGTGAACTCCATAGCATGAATATCTCAACATCGTGTTTAATTTGATGACAGTCTTGACTAGAAAACTGAAATATTGAATTTCATATCACAAGGGAGACCAAGCATGTAAGGGTTGTTTACAATAAAAACAGGATATGGGACAAACCTAAATTTTGGCAAAATATATTAATAAATAAAAAAAAGACAACTAGGACAAGCAGAGTTTGGGGATAGCTAAACCTATCAGTAAGCCTTCGAACACTGTAAACTAAGATATGCATTTGCTGAAATTAATTTACTGTTCCTTTACCCTCATCTCTTCCTTTCAATGCAGATGTTGCTGCTTTGTGACTCAGTTTAAATTACAAGTTTCAACATGAGGATGACTCTGTACAAACAATGAAGAAACTAAATCCACCTCCGACCATAAGATGGTATTTAGTTGTGCAGACCATATCTGTGGTTCCTTCCTTAAAAAATGACAAATATCCATGATGTCTTCTCAGCATGTTGCCACACCACAAAGGACACGGTGAGGCCACAGCTGAGGTCGTGGCAGAGCTAGGCTGGTCCTGCATCAGGAAAAAAGGGTTTTTAAAGAGTGGAGGTTGGCTTAGGGCGGGGTGTGGAGGGAAGGAAAATCAGCCATCAACTACTGCCAGCCTTTGGGGTCAGAGCTCCAGGAGAGCAGGGGTGAGGGATCCTGCCATGAAACACCACCCCCTTGCTGCATTCCTCCCCTCCTCCCCAGCTCCCTCCATCCTGGTATCCCCCAGGCTCCCAAGAAATGCAGAAGGAAGAAGACCCATTTCATTGCTCTATCTCCCCATGACTTCTCTAGCTGTCTGCTACCCCAAACATCTGCCTACTTTGTAGATACCCAGAGCTTCAGAAGAGCTGATTTTTACCTCAGAGCATCTCTGTCCTGATAGAGGCTACACTGAAATACAAAAGCAGACTAAAAGGAAGACAGTACTGGTATTTATATACACACACGTATGACACACTCTCCCAGGCAGACTACATGTAGTAAGTGTCTATATTGGGCCACAGGTGGTTCTTGCAGTATTGTCATACCTATTAATTGGTACTGGTCAAAGATTAGATTGTTATGAGGGCTTAAAAAAATTCAGGATTGACTGAAAATATACACCTGAGCAGAAAATTTCTCTATGAAATTAATAGTGCACTAGCATCATTAGGCATTATTTCAACACAAAAGTAATAATTATGTCTACAACTTTCCATCCAACTTATTTTTCATGTACTTCTTCCTAAGTAGTTTCTTTGGTCTAACAGGACTCAAGGCAAAAGAGAAGCAGCAGAAGAATCAGAGTAGCAAGACACAAAAAAAAAAGAAAAAAGAAATTTAAAAAAAAAAAAAAGATTTTCATCTTCCCAGCCACCCATCATCTCCTTGAGATCCTGAAAACCTGACTATCATAGTGATGGCTTTATGGCAGAAGAGGCACAGAAAAGAATAAACGGAAATGTAAACTCACTTGCAGTACATATATTTTTGCCACTATGGTCTCTGTCCCCTATGGCCACAAACTCTCTCTTATTCAGATTGGGGGTTGCAGGGGAAGGAAATATCTTGTCTTTGTTCTTTGGTTTCTGCTGAACCATTTCACATGTCCCTCCTGTCCTCTCTCCTGCCATTCCCAGAGGGCAACCATGGACGAGATATGAATGAAGCAAGTCACAAATATGACCACAAATACTTCAACATGCAAATGCAATTTCTTTAGCCACATATAACAAAACCCTGTACATGTCAGACTGCTCATTCTCACTCCAGCTTGCAACTAATCAGCACTCATCAGAGTGATCAGATTCACACTTCACTGAGCTTTCACAGATTTATACTGCAGAGGACTTGGATTTCAGCATTCAGAACAGAAGTACATGTACGCTCATGAGCAGGGAATAGCCAGCCATATGGGACTCTTAGGAGAAAGAGCACTGAAAGTGTAAGGCGAACTTCAAAAAAAGAACAAATTGATTCCTGATGCCATCTTTTGCTCTTAAGCTAGGGAAGGATCCAGAAAATAAAGCAGCACCACTCTTCATCACTTTCACATGATAAGTGGAACAACAACATGACATTACCTGATGTTACCATATATTCTATGTAAAAATTATTTGGTTTTGATAAATCTCTTGTAAGACTTTGATCTTCAGGTCTCATGAGTCATATTACAGAGGAATTTACTGTATTTAATTTAGAAATCATTTGAAAAGGTCTACCACATTCATTTCTCTCTGCACCCCTATGAAGGGAGATCTCCAAATGAAGGAAGTAGAAACCAGTGAACTCTGTGCATGGTCTAACTGTGTACAACTATTTGTTCAACATTTAGAAAAAATATATATCAAAGTAGAAGGAAACAATTTAAATTACATTGCTTTAAGCAGCTATCAGATACAAAAGGTAAATAATCAGAATTTTTAAAGGTTTTTTTTCAGGGAGGTGTTGTTTGTTTGGCTTTTGGTTTTTTTTAAGTGAAGCATTGATTAAGGAAATAGTTGGAAACAATGAATGGGCCCAGAGGCTAGAAGACTTCAGTAACCTTCACATATGGTTTTCTTTGCCTTAGAAATCAATTGGCAGGCTCAGTCTGAGATCACCCTCCTTCACCTCTATTCTAATTAATTATTCATCTCATCTACCTGTAATAACCTAAAATTTGGGCATTTCATCTAAATACCCTTTGTAGGTAACAGAAAAAATTATATTGAAAGACAACTGATCACCACTTTGTGTTGTCGGTGGCAGCTGAGCTAAGAAAACTGAGTCAGACAGAACGGTCATATTGTTGTCAGTCAGCTAGGTGAGATGAATCTCAAGTTTTCTATCTTCCTTTAAAAAAATAAAAGAAAGTGTACAACTGATTTGGGAGGCCCAAGTTCAGTGCTGCAGATACTGTGCGTAAACTGGGGCAAACTCTCTGGAACGGAAACTAGTAATACTACTAATCAAATACTACCTGACAACTACTCATAATTTTGGTATGTTAAACACTGGAGCTGGCTGAAGACTAAGGCTGGTGAAGAATTTCTACATTTGGGGAGAAGGAGAAATCTTGCACTTTTCTGGGAAGGGAAGACAAGACTTCAGGATCTCTGTTTTAAAAGTGCTCTTTCAGTTTGTTTCCAACTTATGAACACAAATGCTAAAAGAACATTTGCTTTCATTTTCAAAGTTTTCCTTTACAAAAATTGTATAAACAAAATTTCATCATTACATCAATGTTTCATTCAATAAAGTAGCCTATTTTGCTGGGGAAAGGGGAACACACTGGAAATCATTCATCTTCCTCTGAAATACAGGTGAAACATCCACAGAAGCAGGAAGCATTCCTGTGCTCAGCTAGAAATATCCCAGACCTGTATATGGATTAATATCCTGTAACTGGTATTTATTTAGTTATGATGTGTTAACTTACACCATCTTCCTGATATGCCTTGGGTGATTCTTATGTCCTTATTGAGCCATGATAACTATAAAATTGCCAATCTTCCTTCAAAAAGTTCAGGAGATATTACTGAACATGTGAACTGCTTATTGCACTTATGTAAATCTCCATGACAAGCGTTAACAGAGTTCTTAGCTGTACTTAAGTAGAGGCATATCTATCAAACATTTGCAATCAGATGTACAAGTTATGGCATCAGAGCTGTTTAACACCATCACCACTGACCATTTACATTCTTCTACAAGTTGCTATGCAAAGGAGGACGACATACTACAGTTTTCATTTTAAGGATGTCAATTTGATATTTCTTCTGCTTCGAGGTGGGAGAAAAAACGAAACAAAGAGAACAAGAATAAATGTCAAGTTTCAAAAGTAAATTACATCATATGCACATAGCTCTTTTAGGTTAAGCAGAGTTTTCACTTGTATCTTTCACTCCTACTAGTGATCAAATACCAAAGTGTTTTCACAATAATTTTAATAGAGAAAAGTGAAACATTTCTGTTGCAAAACATTTATCTGTAGTGAAATGGTCACTTTCAGCATTTCTTTTTTGATTTAGACCCTGAAGCCACAGATGAATTTAACCTTCAGCAAATTAGCAACCTCCAATAGGAAAACAACCTGCCTGAAACACAGATGCTTTTCAGAACTGACCAAACTCATCATCATTGCCATGGACACCAGTTACCAATTTCCTAAGGAAAACTGACAGTGACCTAAAGTGATTGCTAAGGATTTACAGGAGGACAGGAGTGGGGCACAATGAGACACGATGAGAACAGGACAAATCCCTCCCACGCACACTTGACCCCCAGGGGGAGCTGGGAGTAGACAGTCCCAGGCAAAAGCAAAAGAAATCAGGTGAATAACTTCAAGGTTGCCAGGAGACTACCCAGATACGCTGGCTATTTGGCAGTTCATTAACAAATGGAGGTTAATTAAACCAAGGGAGCATTTACTCTTCAAGAGAGATACAATCCAGATCATCCTAAAAGACTTCCCTGTACCCTATAGCCCCTGCACAGGTCCCACCAGCCTGATAGGCCACCTGCCAAAAACCTACAGGATCACCTCTGCAGTCCTCAGCAGCATCTCCTGCATCATCCCCTCTCTGATGACAGCTGTGCAACCAGGGCCACTGAATCCTTTCGAGGCTCATTAAGGAAAGAGGCCACAGCAGTACCAGCAGCTGTGGACCATGGGAGAGGAAAGGCCACAAATTATAAATACCTGTCTAGTAACTTATGCCAGATGCCACCTCCCAAAGAAATCCTCACCTCATATGCAGGTCAGTACAGTGCTACACCCGTCCATCCACTGGTCAGACTGATGGCTGCCTTGGTATTCTCAAGCTAGTCACATAATTATGTTTTAAAGTTATATGAGTGAAATGCTAAAAGTAAGGAGGCCTCCTTTCATTTACCCAGATCTTTCATCATCAGAGATACCAGGACTGCCTCCTAGATCATTGCGACTCAGCTCTGACAGCCCCTGGCAGAGACCCAGCCTCATCTGAATTAGCCACTAATAAAGCATCATCTGCTCTCACCTTCTCCACAGTGCAGAAGTGGCTGTAGCTTAAACCTGCTAATGACCCCCTACTAATGATATCTGCCAATGACCCCTGGAGATATAAGCTAATGATATCTACTAATGAACTGCAATTGAACTGCACCTTCTGCTCATTAAAGGCCAAAGTCCACTAACTTTACTGCCCTTAGGTAGAGCCTCAGTCTATCTGCTCTCCCTGGTATTAGCAGGACAACTTGCAGAAGAAAAGCACTTTACGTAAGAAAGTGGCAGAAGTGTCACCTGTAGGTTAAACAGAGGGTTAGCTTTTCCCACCTGTGGTGCTTTCAAGACATACCTTCTCGTAGAAGGAAAAGAAGATCCTCTGATTAACCCAGGGCATGAGAGGCCTCAGCTGGGACTGTGCTCTGTCACAAATGGCTGAAGCCCCTCTTTGCGTTAACTTAGATTCTCCAACTGAGGAAAATATCTTGTCAAAAAAGTATATGTTATTTTCCGAACATTAGATACAAAATATATAGAGAAAGCCAAAATATATAGCGAAGGAAACATAGAACCTATAAGATGGTGGAGACTTGTTCTGGTGGAGCAGTTTTTTGTTAGTATTTAGTATGCTAAAGAGAACCCTTACAAGGTATGGCGATTGAGGTTTTTTAATTATTAGAAAGATAATTTATAGAAAGGGATTGAAAGTGAGTGGAAAGTTGGGGAAAAGCCAATATATTACAGTCAAATAGGAAAACGACCCAAAGGCTCTGTGATACTGCCATGATAAAGTGCATTTCTTCCCAATCCGGGTGAGTTTCAGGATACTTCTCTTTAAATATCCTGTCTTTTGGCTCCTGAGTCATTATGTCTCTGGTAGACTTAACCTATGCCTGTGGGTGCTCTTGGAGCAGGGCAAGGTGCCTTGGAGGTTATTACCTCTGGAGCCATCACAGCTAAATTCAGCAGAGTCCATCAGGCAGAGCCCTGAGCTGATGCCGTCAGCAGTGTGGTCATTGCAGTAAACTAAAATCAATGGCAATTTGTTAATACCTGGAGAGATGTGGACACACCACCATTCCCTGTGCCTACTTCTAGCAGCATCAGCCTCCAGGGTTTTGTGTGTCCAAGGGGATAGACATCCTGGAGCAGACGCCGCTTAAAACGTCTGTTAAATTAACAAGAGAGTAAGTTTGATGCCTCTGGACAAGGTACCCCCAGTTGTGCTTTGCTAATGATCAGGTGTGCAAGGAAGAGTTTTATTCCCACTTGCTATTTAATTGAATGAAATCCACAGCATCCAAACTACCTGAAAATAGAGGGTTTTCTTGCACACAG
This sequence comes from Fregata magnificens, assembly GCA_013389945.1. Taxonomy (NCBI): domain Eukaryota; kingdom Metazoa; phylum Chordata; class Aves; order Suliformes; family Fregatidae; genus Fregata; species Fregata magnificens. Next base: position 116,040 of record WAAD01006760.1, read on the forward strand.
CCTTTTTAGTCTAAGTTCTGCCATTTTCACTTAATTTACTCTGTGCTTTTCTGATACTGATAACTCGGGTGACCGAGACTTCTCTGTAGCTTAGCTGTATAAATGAGAAAATGAGAACACAGGGGGCTCTACTCTCCAAAGACAGACATGGCTGGCCAACCACATATATAGGATATTAATATAGAGCGAGAAACAGTGTTTATTTCAAAATGTATAAGCGGGCAGGAGTGGTGAGGGGGGAAAGAAACCCAGAAAGCCCAGAAAACAGATATTTACTGTGCTTCCCTGTCATAAACATTGCAGCAGCCCAGCCCTGGGATCCTAGCACCATTATACAGCTGATATTGCTTGATTATCCATGCACCACCACAGCTTCAGCCTCCCAAGAACTGAAATCGAGTTTTCTATTCTTAGCTTGTGGTAATTTAAGCTCATTATGGAGGTGCTTGTATTCCATGAGCACAAGAGATAAAGGAAGCAATATAACTTTAATGAACAGCTGAAATAGCAACCACAGCAGGCTCTGTAGGCAAAAAANAAAAAGTCTTTTCTCAGGTGTTGTCTTGATTTTTGTCCCACAGGTCTGAGTAGTTAGTGCTCTCTGTATGTTTTATGAAGATATTCACACACACATGCTTAACGGAAGCAAATATCATATGCTATTTAATAAGAGCAGGTACATACTAGCCTGGAAGGTAGAACCACTCAAGTTATGGAAAAGGAAGAAAGGAAAAGTGTTAACCTAGATCCAGGACAAATAATGATAAATCATTTAAAATAATACTCAGCTTAAGCTAGGTAGCCATAGAGGTTTCCTTTTTACATAAATAAATGTCTTACGTGTCTAATGATTCTCAGTTAGACTGAAGAAAATGGATGGATGCAGATGTAACTGTCAGAAGCAGTGAGTGGAGGAATAAATGCAAAGAATTCTGGGTTCTTTCTGATAAATGTTTGCACGCCCCAGAGTATTGACTGGGTGCTGCTTTTCTTTCACTGCTATTCATTAAGGCTCTAATCAAATCATATGGTCAAATCCTGCAGCCCCCTTGGAGGCCGTGGTTGTGTTTGCTGAGTGAAGAGTTCAGAGAGAACGTGAGGTAGGCAGAAACCACAAGTTTGGAGCTACGGATTTAAGGAAACCATCATCTTCCAGCAAGGATGGCAACTAAAGGACCACTTCACAAAAAATATCACATGGATGACTATCTACCTGCACCCAGGGCTCCTCCTTACTTTGTACACTCCTGCCATGAGGTACAGAAAAGCGTTTACCTCCATAAGTGAAAGGCAAGATCTGGAGGCAGCTGTGGAAGAGACCTCCCGCCTTCTCAGCATTAAAATTTGTCCTTCTAACTATTTTGAATTGCTATCTGTCTCATAAAATAAATACACAAAAATGTTCAGAAGCTAGTGTAACTGGTCAGAATCAGGTATACTTTTAAATAAATTTGAAAATTGAATTTGGACCAGTAGTTTCAAAACAGAACAGTTCTTCATTAACTTATTTTTCCCTAACAAAATAATTTTTCTGTGTTTTTCACATGGTTTTCAATTTTCTTTTGGCACACACTTATCATTCCTTCCAATGAGGAAAGAGCAAAGGAAGGAAGAGTGAGGAGAGAAAACATCTGCTTAGGATAAAGGGAAAAAAACCCCAACACTTTAACTATTAAGAGTTTATGATTTCAAAATAAAGGGAATATGTTGAAAAAAATCTGTGTCTGAAAAGCTTCTCACATTGGTACATAATTAAAATTCAGAAAGTGTTTAAACATAATTATTGCCATGGCCCAGAACCTTCTCGTAATAACTACCTATACAACACCTCTGAATGTCCCTGCACAGAGTCAAGGTTAAGTTTATCTCAGGGGCACACTTTCCCCTTTGTATTTAGGAGAAGGACTCCTACATGATTATATATGGGCACTTGATTTTTGTAGCAGCTGGTAATTATCACAGCACTAATTTGGAGTGCTTTTATTATCAACCTTATCCAACGTTTAAGTTCACATCTTCAAAGTAGGCTGGAATTAGATTTTTAAAAAAAATCCAATATATTTCTGGACCAACATATGCTAAAGGCAGTAAAGTTTCAGCATTTCTCTGAAAAGTTTTTTGTTCTTCCATTTAAAAGAGAAAAGAAGGAATATTTGAGGCAAACATTCTCCACAATAACAACAAGTTGTTTTTAAAATCTCCTCTGTGTTGGAAAAGTTATGATGGAGAGTTTCCTGCTAGCTTTTCTGTTCACCCACATTCCTCATCCGTGCAGGGAATTTCACTGGTGTCAGTAGAAATGCAAGCTTGAGTCCATCAAGACCTAGACTAACAACTGAAGATGACACCTGAGGCCTTTTCAAAGAAGTGTCATTAACATTTCAGAAATGTGTTTTTTTCCTGCCTAAATTGACACTGAAGATTCATTTGGGGTGGGGAGGGGAATAGGGTGGAAGCAGCTGGAAAATGATAACAAGAATCCTGTTTATGAACATATCGCTGTGGTTTTAGCCAGTAAGACTACCCTTATGATCCGCAGCACCGAGCATACTTTTAAAGGCTCTATTTCTGCCACTCTCTGAACTGAGACAATGAGATGAACCCATTAAAACAAATGTGCGGACAATCTTCTTTCATTACCTGTCATCCACTTGGTGCTCTGACATCTGAGAGACATAGGAAACTATTTCCACATAATAGAGGAGATGTAAACTGAGTTCCCTGGCACATGACCTGGAGGTTGCTATGTTTGTCCCTGGGTAGAGTTTTCCAGGGAGCTGTTGTGCAGCTGTTGCACCGCAGAACTGGACCATAAAACATTCCCCCTGCCCCATTTATTTTCACTCTGGAGAATCAGAGTCAGAGGATGACACCAAGAACCAGAATGACCACCAGATTACAGTGCTTAGCTTTTTTAACCTCCCAGGAGGACTTTTGTCATACCTACAGTAGAATGATAATCTTGTCTACACAGACAGCAGCGGCTACAAGCCAGGAACCCAGGGATCAGAGACAGCTGCAGGAACCTACCATGATTCTTGTGTATGGGTTCAAAACAGAAATCTTAAGCTGCTGACTCCCTCTTTTTTGCAGGTTTTCTGACAAAAGGACTTTACTCCAGTCTCAGGTACAGTACAAGATCCGCTCAACGTAACTGTACCCTTGTCTTCGAGTCTTCAGAGACATTGACCTCAAGGGTTATCCTATGTCCCTGAGCTACAGTCAACCCCTGACTGGACAGTCCATTCAGTCAAACCTCATGAAGTTTTCTTCTTTGAGAGGAATGAAAAACCAGGCAGTTGGTTGATTTCTTTCTCCTTGGCTCAGAGTCCCCATGCTAAGACAACCACAGCGATAAGAGCTTGCACTCAGATCACTCAGCCCAACACCTGAGTCACTGTTTTCCTTTGGTCAACTGAGTTCCCAAGCTACCTTGCAGGGGTAAGTGGTAGATTGGCTCCTCAGCCTGGTCCCTTTCTTATCCCATTCCATGTTTGCTCCTGTGAATGGGGAGAAATCCAGACACAGGTGAGAGCTGGATCCGAGCTCCTTTTCACGGCCCAGTTCACACTCATGCTCCCAAGCAAGTTCACTGTTTTCTTCTGAACGTTAGTGTATCTGGTCCAAATTTCATGCCTTCCCCGTAAAGTAACTTCACTTAGGGTAATCAGACTGCATTTGCAAACCATAAGAGAGGTCAGTGACACATATTTAAAAAGCTATTTTTGAATGTCTGGCTCCACACTTTTATCTCTTGAAATTCCCTTCATGGCTTTCTATGGCTCCAATCAAACTCCCATTGATTTCCTCAGGAATTGGATCAGGCCTTCTGTGGTGCCTGCCAAAACAAAAAAGCAGAATGCAGTCAAATGTATGCATCAGGAGAGCTGCAATAAAACCTGTTTAGATGAAAATGTGGTTCTACTCTGAAGACTGTCTCTGTCAGTGCGGTTGTGCCTTTCCTTGGTTGACTCTTAATCATTTCCTTATCATCAGTGCCAAGTTTAATATTTTAAAATTTGGATTTTTTTTTCATGAGCTACAGCCCCCTAAAATCAACCTGGGATTAGGAGAGGAAGCATGGGGTTAGGACAATGGACTAGCATTCACTCCCATTTCTGCCACAAACACCCACCACTGACCTTCGGCAAGTTGCTAAGGGAGTGATTTTCAAAAGCACTCAACTTTGGCCTGACTCTGTTTCCTAAGATTTAAATGGAAACAGAAATTTACATTAATGGGAAGAGAGATAGGTCAGACCTAAGTGTCACAGAAAAAAACTGTTTTCCTTCCTCATTTCCTTCCATTTAGTAGTATTAATCCTTCTTATCCACCAAGTCCTTTAAAACTGAAGTTCTTCAGCATGGAGAGGCACTCTTACACAGGGATTGTACAGTGTCTGGTCTAATAAAGCCTCAATCTTGATTGAGTCCTCTAGGATGATGTCAAGCTGGGACAGGAGCAAGGGTCCACCTTGACTGCTATTCTGCTTCTGGCTTTGTCCAGCCAGGAAAGTTTGGACACAAACATAATAATGGAGCATGTTAAGAGTGCTCCTTTCCCAGCTCCTTCCCCTGAAGTTTTAACAATATGTTATTTAATAAATTATTATAATCACCGTAATAAAAGTTAACAAATAGTTCAGTCTAATGCCAAAAATGTAATCTAGTTCACATGCTCCTGTCTATATTAGGAGGAAAAATTGAGTTTTTCATAACATGACTAAACACACATCTGCTAAATAAGTTACAATTTTCCAGCCATATATGCACTTTAGTAAAATATTGAGAAGGTAATATACTCCAACTATATGCTGCAGTACCACTACTTTAAAATGTGTCCTTGAGCAAATCACTTCTTAGCAAATCCATTTTCTTCTTTCCCTCTTTCCCAGTTTCATCTAGATAGATGTAAGGACTTTGGGGTGGTGACTGGCTTTCTGTTATTGTTCCTGCAAGGCTTCCCAGTGTGGTCCCTGGTCTTGAAAGGAGTTTCCAGATGCAATTGCAATGCAAACAAAGGGATGATTACTCTGAATATATTCTACATAAAGCAATTATAGGAAAACCTTCTATCTAGAAGTATTTCTACTGGTCTGAGAGCACCATGGGCACTAGAAAAAAATGGATATACTTCTGTTATAACCAACTTGGAGGAAATCCATTAAAAAAATTAGATGTCCTTTTCTGTTTTAAGTTTACCAAGAATTGGAACTAAACACATGCCTTCTGAAGAAATCCCTTTCTCCCTCCAGCCATCACACTGAACTGAAATAAAACAGATGTGCTCAAATAAAAAAATCTGTGCTTACTTGTTATTTTTTTCCTTGCCCTTATTACCAACACATATGACTTGCACCAATACAGGTAAAAACAAGGAATATTCTTCAGAAGTTTCCCATTGCTGTATTCTGCCAATACCTGCTGTGATTCCATTCCTATAAATAATGGGTTTCTTGTGTTATATTGTCAGATCCCAGCTGCACAAAAGCCAAACTCAAAACTCATTCTTAGAGATTTAAAAAAACCTAAAGAACAACCCCCTCAAATCCAAACCAAATACATACAAATTCAACCAGAGATGAATATTTTCAAGATTTGTGGTCAATTAATGCTTATTGTATGAAGACAAAAATGCATTCATTTAAAAAGTACCAGTTTTGATATAGGAATATAAAGTATTCTTTAAAGCTTCATTCAAATATCCTTAAGAAATAAGTTCTCAGGATGGGGTTTCATAGTTTCACCATTACATTAAGAAAAATAAGTTGTTTGTAGAACACTATGCAGTTCATAAGTTACCAGTTATAAACTAATCCTCGATATCCAGTCCAAATCCTAAGGGAGGCTTCAAGGCAGCCACTTCTTTTTGGCAATACAGTGATGAAAGATATATTGTTGAAAACCATAAAGCCTTGGGAAAAAATTTAGCAAACTATCTACACAGGAATGAAATGTTGAGAGCTTGGCTCATCAGCTGGAGCTTTCTGGAGAAGGAGGGGCTGCAAATATTTTTCTACAGGTTAGCTAAGCAGTCTTGAAAACAAAGAAAAATGCTATATGTGAATTATTAGAAAGGTTTTCTTGTACATTGCAGAGGCTTGCTTTCCAGGGATCTGTGGGTAAAGGTTAGAAGTTAAATGAATATAAACTATCCTTTTGTAAGTTGGTCACAGACATTATTACCCCAATTGAAGTTTGCATTCAGAAAACACACGTATGGGTATATGTTTACAAATTCCCAGGAACTTCTGTTCGTAAGGAGGGGCCATCACTAGCATACTTTGTTGCATACAAACAGCATGTACGTGACACTGCACAAACACCCTTTGCCCCTTATTATGCCAGTCTAGGTGAACGCAGAGGAATATATCTTTTCCATAGCACAGAGAATAGCAGAGGATTGCACCAGAGCCAGCTGCCCCTACCCTTACTTCTTATCAAGGCAGAGCTCTGGCCAAAATAAAGCTTGCAGGATTTAGCGAGGCAGCTAGATGTTCCTTTCCGCATCAAGTCTAGGGGAAGCCAAGGCATTTTAATAAGAACATTTCAGTGTACATGGCTTCATCACAGGTCATTTTATAAACCACCAAAAGTTTCCCAGACATAAAGAACAGTAGTAAAACAAGGTTTCCTAAAAATTTTGTACTAGATGAAAAAGGCTTAATTGCCCTCACTGATGTTAGGAAAGTAACTCTCTGAAAAAGCCTGTGATGCCCTTCATGCAGCCAAGGCCATGGAGTCAGCAGCGCCTTAGTCAGCCTGAGACTCTCCTTTTTCCCAAATCTTTGTGCATCCTTTTACTTATCCTATAAACCCTTGGGGCCAGCCCCTGTGGACTATCCTGCATCAGAGGTGCAGCAATGGTGTCTACACCCGCTGCCGAGGACAGCCTGGCACACAGTGTATGGATTTGGTCTCCCGTGCAGCTTTCAGGCACCAGTCTGCCAACACAGACCTCCATGCCTGAGCATGTCCCACCAGCAGATACACCATGGGCAGGCCTAAGGGTGGTCAGCTGAGTTCTGGGGACCTTATTTTCAAGCCCTTTGTAAGGACATTCTCACTGTGGCTGGAGGCTTCTGGGTGCTGCTGTAATACAAATGGTCAGATAAACTGAGACTCACACCCGGGCTTTGAATATAAACATTGGAAGTGACATGATAATTTTGTCATGTTAGCACCTCAGCTAGGCATCAGAAGAAAAGAAACCAAAATCCTGGAGCTGAGCAGTCCCAGAAGCTGGAGAACCTGGAGTCAGATCTGAAGTTCATGGCAGTGTGGGTTCTGTACACAACTTACTTATACAAGATGATTTATTTTTAATTGCAGACTAATTCATGGAAAGACTTCAGAAAGCATTTGATATTTTTGGCAAAATCCTGGTCTCACTGAAGCCAATGACAAATCGCCCATGACTTCAGTGGGACCCTGCTTTAAGGCTTTGTTCCTCCCATCTCAATACAATAGCACTTTTGCCAATTACAGTAACAACTTCTGGTTATTACTGAAAAGAGACATTATAAACAGAAGAGTCGTCTTAGTGGGTTCATCAAATGATCGTACTGAGGAAAGTTTGATATAGTTCAGTGGCCACATCCTTCTGAACACACACTCAGTGGCAGTTAGAAACATATGTTTTTTATAAATTTCTCATTCAGAAACAAAGACTGACAGTAAAAACCAAAAGCTTTGATATTTATATAAATTGCTAAATGGTTGCACTGGAAAGTACATTTCAATTAATGTGTCACAGTGCATCACAGTTGTTTTAAAGTTTGCTGACTCAGCTGACTCTTTAGCTCTATGTAAATAGTTTAAGTTTACTCTAAATCTGTGATACAGAAAACAATTTGTTTCAGCAAGTGCTCTCCAACAAATGGAGATTTTTTAGGTCAAATTATTTCACTCGGATCCAGAACATGCAATAACATTAGTATTATTTCCACCCTGTTACCTATTTCAAAGCTATGCCAATATTCCCTCTTGGGTTTTATGTTAGCACTATATTCCAGTAAAGTGTTTTAGTGAGATTTTATATAGATTAACTACTAACCAAACACAACTTTGCCCATTTGTGTGTTAGCTTTTTTGTGTCTTATGTACTCTGCTGCCGCCTCTAGGACAACATTGTAAAACTAGGTTTTGTTCTATGGCAAGCAGAAATGAAAGTTACTTCTATACCTCAAATAATGCTATAGGAGAAAAATGAGACAATTCTAGCTGTATTTTTTGCTATTTTTGGAAACTAAAATGAAAAAGTGATAGCAAGTACATGTTCAGTTAAAGAAAAATAGGTCTTCCTAGCAAAGACACAATTGTCCTATTTTAATTCACTGCCTTTTCTAGATTTAGCTAATCTATTCAGCTCTTGGGTCTGTGGGCAAATAAGAAAAATCTCTTTAAAACTTCCCTAGCTTTCAATTTTTCCACAGATCCAAGAGTCAAGTAGATTAGCACGTATAAAATGCCCCTTAAATGTCAGAAATTGCCTGAGAGCTGGGAACCAGACAATGCACTGTGGTTCTAAACCTTTCGCTCTTCTAGGAATACATCAAAATGCATTGACCAGCTCACATCCCAAAGGGCGCTTATATTCATGGAGAGATTACAGTGTATTTCCTGATATTGATTGTACTGGCTTGGGGGTTGGTAATCTGAGAGAGGAAGAATGGTTGTCCTTGAGCAAGAGGAAAACAGCGTGTGTCATCCCATGCTCCTGTCACCAGCCTGCACAGGTGACCTGGAGCAGATCTTGATGGGCAGAAATCAGTGCTTAACATGTGCCTTTGCCAGTGTATCTTTCCTGGCAGGTGTCAGCAATGCTAGTACTCAGGAGACCTAAGATAAAGAAAATTGGATAAACAGTAACGGAAAGCTATAAAAAAGGTCAATTTGGACTTGGAATTAGCTAGCAGAGACCTCATGCTACACATGCAATTCTCATTTCCCTGCAGTATTTAAATAAAATAACTACCAATCCTGAGAAAAGCCCCTTTCTGTTTGAGATTGTCATCTCCATGGCCCCACTTGGCTGCTGAAGGGCTTCAACTCGCCTGCTTGGCTGCTCTAGGCTAGCAGGACACATTTGGAGCAATGTGACCTTTTTTGCCTGATTCCACAAACAAGAGGATTTTACCTTCATATTATAGCATATCATTGGCCAAATGATATGCAAAATTGACTAAGGGGGGAAAAAACCCCTCTGCTTACTGTTTTTTGGAGGTATCTTATTCAAAGATGTAAATCTGCTACATTCACCTTCAAGCACGAATTGACATTTCAGTCTCCCTTCCCCCAAAGTCAGAGCCAGCTACAGTTCCTGCAAAATGCTATTACCATATTAATACACTCTCGCAATATTGACTCTTCTGCAAAAAAACACCCACTAATTAGTAAAATTGACTGAAACGGAAAGACATGTATACACAGTTTCTTTCACCTACTTGTGCTTCACTCACCAGCTCTTTTGCCCTTCAGATGCTGATGTTTTCCTGATTCAAGCTCACCTTGTCTCCATCAGTACGACTTGCAGCCCCTGCGACCGTCTGTCGACTTCCAAATCTACCCCAGCCTCCCAAGCATTCCTCTTATCCCAGGTACCTGACACTGCCACTTCTGTTCATTAGGTGGTGAGATAAAGATTTATTTTCTTTTAACTGTTGACCCTGCATGTTAGCTGACCTCCAATTAGTCTGTGACCAAAGCCTACTGAAATCAATGAGAGGTATACCATGATGTCCACTGGGGTTTGGATCAGTCTCTTACAGATTCACAAGGCCAGTGTGCCTTGCCCATGTGGGAAAGAAGATAAAATATTGACCATTCCACCTGACATGAAGATCCCACTGAAGACAGTGAGTGTTTTGCCATTGACTTTGCTTAGGCCAGAATCCCATTCTGCTCAACTTCCTACAGGCAAGCTGTGCATTTATTGTACAGAAAGTAGGATTACTGAGGCACTGCTGTAACCAGGCTTTCCCCACGGAAAACAAATGGTTTATTGAATCCAACTTCCCTCAACATTAAAACCAGAAATATGTATAAATCATGTCAGCCGAAAATGTGTGGAACACCTTCAAATCTTTTTAACTTCTTGTCCAACAAACATTTCCTACGTATTTTGGTCTTGAGAAATGCTAAACCCCTTCATTTAAAACTGAATAAATAAATTGCAACCATCAGAGAATGATTATGGAAAGTTATGCCAGAACTTGGTGTCTTGCGGTCACTCCACAATAAGAGATTGCTTATGGTGCTATGTTTTGTTTCATTTTTCATTAGTATTTTAAAGGAGGTAATTATTTCTGAAGTCATAAGGAAAGAGTTTGATTAAAAGTATATTTACATAAATGAGTATATTCCCAAATAATGATCCCTTCTGAAGAGGGGAAAGTCCATTTTGATTTGGATGTTTTATTTATTTATTTTAAATCTAAGGATTGTTCCTTCAGAGTTTTCCCATTACACTAAATAGTGATATACGAGCAACATGAAAAATGAAAGCTGGCAGAAGCAGTTGAAGAAAAAGAAATCTCCATAGGAGTCTGGATACAAACCTACAATTGCTGTAAGTGATGAATGCAAACCAGCATTCTTTTTGAATGCTAGCCTTTGAAAAATGCATACTAGAGAAGAACATCTTAAAATGCTTCATGCATGAAATATACATTTTCCCTTATTTAAAAATTATTAAAAAATCTAAGCTTTAGGCATCTTCTTACACTTTTACCTACTCATAAAAATTATTAGTATTACTCCATTTTTATGCAAAGACTTTAAAGAAACTTAATATTATAGCAGTGGAAATGCAGAGCAAGAAGAAAGTCACCTCCAGTACTATTCCCAAATCTACCACAGGAAAGAGCAACCCAATGGTCTCTTTCAACACGCAAAGAGGGAAAGAGGTATAACAAGCAGAGGAGGCAAATAGGAGCCAGGATTCTTTGGTCAGATTTTGTTCATTCATTTTTGAAATGGGAGTAGAAACAACTTGCATCCCCTGGGTATTGCTAAAGACTTAATTATGGGTTTTTTTATGATGCTTCAATTATACTTGCATGGAATGATAACTGCATATTGCCACACACACACAATTATTCATTTGTAGTCTAGTAACACATCCAGTGTAGTCTTATCCTCTGAGAAATGATAGACCCCACCCTACAGAGATTACAAAAATAATAATAATTCATTATTGTTAAAAAGTAAGATAATCATATCTACCAGATGGGCAATTTGTAGGAAGCTATTTGTTGCTTTTCGTACAGGAATACTTTCATTTGTACATACATAAAGGCTAGTTTGTGCAAAGTGCCAGTAGATGGAGCTAAAGAACATAGGCACAGTTTCAGGTTTTGGGGGGTCAACAGAAGAGAGAATGTTCCCTTCTGCTTTGTAATTTGTACCAAGATACGAGCACAGTTCGGATGCCATTGAAGCTGAACCTGAAATCTAGCCCTAATTATACTGCCAAGTTTGGTCTTGCTTTCCAATTGCACTGGAACATCAGCTCCGCCAGGAAGTGGTATATCACTGCGCATCCTGCAAAGCTCCCTGAATCTTCATCCTCCTCTTGACTGCCATAGTCCCCTCCCACTACCCATCCAGACATCTACTGCGAGGTAGGAACTGGGTGCACAAAGAAGGAAATATAATGTGGTAAACCTAGACTAAACACAGACAGACCTGGGAGGGAGAGGGAAGGGATGGGGCCAAGGGGGATGACATCTGCCATCATGGAGCCTTGCAGTATTCAGACACCCTGAATATCTATGGTAAAATCATGACTGCTTTATTTGGGATTTGCTCAAAAAAAGGTCCAAGCAAGACCTGAAAAAAAAACCATGAGAGAAGCTTCTGGTTTTGATATACTACTTCAAAAACTTTTTTTGAAAATTTAGTTCTTTCCAGCTAATTTTGTCAAGAGATCCCTGAATTCTAGTTTGATTACCATTGAACAATACCATGCTCACCTAATGTTGCCTCATTCATTGGTGACGACCAGAAAGTTCATCTGTTCTTAGACATAAATATTCTGTGAAACTTTTACATCAATGCACCTCAGTAAACCAAGAAAACTGATACCTAATACATGAGTTTTAGAACGGTGCAGGGCAAGGATCTCCCTCCCTCCCTTCCTTTGGGTGCTGATATGCTTCTGCTCTCATAACGTCCAAGTTGGACAAAAAACTATGGGCAATTCGTCAAAGGAGGAACCTGAAGTGACACCCCTGTCATTCAAAGGCAAAGTTTCCCATGTAGTTGAGATTTCTCCTTTGGTTTTAATTTTGTGCGTATACTATTCATAAGCAGAGAATACTTCTAGAAGAAAGCAAGGGGATGGCTGCTGAACTAAGATATTGTTCACCCATTCAATTCTTACTTTACCAACACATGTGTTCAAAATTATTTTAGAAGTAATTTGCTGAAATTCTTTATCTTTCTCAGCTTTCAAGATCTGGCTCAACAAACATCTTCCAACAGAAGCTGATACTTGAGGTTTATATGTATCAGCAACTTCCCCCACTGCGATCAGCAACACACTTCAGATTTTAAAGATAGACATTTTCCTCCAAGTCATCTTGTTTGTGTTAGTTTCTTTTTGCCACAGTAAGGGAAATGTAGTAGAGCAAAACAAAACATCTCTACATCTCAGTGCATTGCTGGCGCTGGGCACCAGATTAGAGTCCACACTGGAGCGATGTTGGCACTGCAGAGCTTGGGGGCCTGGAGAGCCCCCTCAGCACACCTGGGAGCAGGCTGGTGCCAGGTCTCAAAGATATGGAGCTCCAGGTCTCAACTCCCTGGAGCTAGAGTTGCCTGAGGTTGTTAAAACAAAACCAATGCTAATTTTCATTTTTGCTTGGGGTGATCCGCTTTACCTTTATGCCATCCTCTTGGAGAGAAAAAAATGCATGCAAACTGCTTGGTATTGTTTCCATGGTGAAGGTTTCTACCACTGGAGTCAGACTGTGGCCATGCACAAATTAATCTGACATCCAGCACAACTGAAAGGAAAGACATCAGCATCCGCAGAGTGAGGAGTCTGAGGACGTAGTGTGGGTGGTGGGGCGCACACTAGGAAGCACACACACACAGTCTGATGGCTGTGAAGAAGCTTCCCATCCACAGGCAGTGGATGCATGCCTCCTCCCTTCTCATCGTCCTTTGTGCCTACCGTGTCTGCCTGCTAGGCCACACAAGTGGTTTGTGTCTCACCTGGCAGCTAAATAAGGGCAAGAAGCTTAGGTGGAGCGATTTTTAACGAGCATTTTTAGACAGACTGCCAGAGAAGTTTGGGGGTGAAGTCCTATGGCATTAGCTGCATGAAAGTTGCTGTTGCTGCTCCACATGCTGCTATGTGCTGACCCAGCTGATATCTCTTCACAGACTGCATAAACCAAGACTTTAGAGAGAGAGAGAGAGAGAGAGAGAGAGATAAAATACAGTGGGCTTAAACTGGGCCATCAATGCCTGCTAAAGGAGGAAGTGCCAACTTTTTCCAAAGGCAGATCCTAGGCCATGTAGCTCTTTAAAGGCCAAAACCCAGTGCGAGAAAACCACAGACCCTTAGGACAGAGCTTTGGGAGCAACAGGTGCTAAAAGATGAGGAGAGAGCACAGTAAGGACAGTACCTGGCTAGAAAGCGGCATAAGGCATAGGATTGCAAGCCAGTATCATTACCACATTTTCCTCTTGGTACCAAAAATGAAAAGGAAGAGAATGAAAAAGAGAAGGTTGGGTCAACAGTATCTTTTTCTTCATGGAGATGTTGCTTGCACCCCTCTCCCTGGGAAAGTATATTAAGAAATGCTTTTCCTCTTGCTACAGTGCGTGCCTCAAAGAGATAATTAAGTGACATCCTGGTAACTGCTTATGAGTACAGAGGAAGATTTTGAATGCTGGCACATGGCGCACACTTTACTATGGCAATTGTGCAAGCTCAGATTTATTGGGACGGTTAGTCATATCAGTCCAAAGACTGTCACATCCCGTTTTCACTAGTGTCATGTAATTAATCTTCCCTTGACTTAGAGTCAGACCTCATCATTCTAAATACCATAATAGATTTTTAAATGAGAACATTAATAACAAGGTCTCTCTGTTATTTACCTTGGCTAGAGTAATGAAAGCAAAAAAGGAGATGGCTACTCCCAAGGGCAGGCGAGGAGAGGCGTAAGAAGGAAATGAAGGTTGCTGACCTTCCTGTAGAAGAACCCAGGAAAAGAGTATGATTTGCAGAGCTTCAGTTCATCACTGAAAAAGAGGTGGTTGTTGTAATTTCTGTTAAGTACTTTGGAGGTACTTCCATATGACGGTGATGAGGGCCATAGGCATACTTAGATATCTCTATTAAACAATAAAAGCATAAAGGTATAATATGACAGTCTCATTTAAAATAAAGATAACTATGTTAAACTGGAATTTTTTCTACCAGCAATCAGACTAAATTGTTTATTTAAATTTGACAATATAAGAATGCTGAGCAGGTTCTTGGCAAATCAGCTCTAGTTTTTGCGTTGTATTACAAGAGTTTAAGCAAAAAGCCAGAGGCAACAATTTCATCTGAACAGACTTCAGAAAGCTGGGAGAGTGTAAGATACTTTGAATTCCATGCCTGTATCTTTATTCTTTCTGAGATGTATGTAAAATGCAGATATTTCTATAGATATGGGAACACAGTACACAAGGCAATGAAATTGTGTCACCTAATTCACATACCAAATGAGAACAGAAGCAGCACAATATTAACACAGCTTCATGACAATCACTGTGAAGAGAATAAGATGGTAGAAAAAACACAACCTTCTCTAAATTACAGGGTTAAAACTGGAGTCTCATGCTATTTTTGTGCCTCTACACTCCATTAAAATGAAAGGGCTAATAAGAAATGCATTTCAGAGTTCAGTCCCAATTATCCAGACACCACAGCGGACACAGAGTGAATGCAGATCATGATTTCAAGCAATCGATGGATTTTTCAGGGAAAGACAGAAATGGGGTCACAACTAGAGCTTTTCCAGAAAGTTAAAAAGATATTTGTGTTCCTGGTGTGCCCCAATCTGAGCAGTAAGAGGGAAGAGAAACTCTCTCCTATATGGATGGCTCAACTTGGACTTGAGTCTTCTGAGGTCAGATGCTGTGACCACAGGAGAAAGCTATTTTCCAGCTGTTTTCTGAAAGGCTTCAAATCCATTCCAGAACATGGAATGGCAAGTGGAGAGAATTGGGCATCTTCTACCAAAGATTACACTCTTTAGTACTTTACTACCCTTTACTATCGAAGGTTACATTATCCACCTGGAAGCACAGGACCCAAGCCAGGTTTGTTCATATGTTAGTGGGGGTTGTATTATCCTCCCCGTGAGCAGTGAGCAAACACCAGGGGTGAAATCCTAGTGCAGAACTTTTTAGAAGTGGAGTCACACCAGGGTAAATATCCACAACTGGAAATTGAAATTGTCAGAAACAGCAGAAATACTACCCAAGGGTCAAGATCCATTGAGGGCAGGTGCCTACAACACAACAGAAAGATATTCCTTGCTCCTGCTTAACAGTTCAAAGGAAAATGCCCCTGAAAGACTACAGAAATATATAAGAGAAATTGGCCACAAAGAGCTTACAGTGCAAATGCCAGAGCAGAGCAAAAATTTTGATAAACAGTTAAGCACAGTGCACAAGGAAACTCTCTGACTCGTCATCAGCAAGGAAGACCTGGGCATACAGGCTGTGCAGTCATGTTCTGAGATACCTGAAGTCACCAAACAGATTTGGAAAATGTTTGCAGGGTAATGTGCTGGTCTTGATTACTTTTTACAGGTCAATCCTCCAGACAAGGTAGAAAATACCTGAGTGTTTTATTGTTGTACACACTCTTACAACTTCTCTATTTTTGTTTTGCTTACATGCCATCTCTTTTAATAACAAAGACAGCAGTATCACAGCTGGGAGAATCAGAAAAGGTGACATAAAATATGGTCAGTCAGAATGACACACTTTACTTTTATTATTTTAAATGGCAAATTTGATTTGAGAGCATTTCGGGGTTACTATTCTTAATTTATAACAAAAGAGGTTGAAATTGATGAATACCATAGATCATTTTATTCCAGAATGGCACCTTGAAATGTTAAAAGTATTAATCTAAAATGATATACTATACCCAGAAACTGAAATGGGTTAATATGACTTTTCTTCCTTCTAAAAGTTCATTGAATGGAATCCACGACAGGACAATATAGCTTTCTAGTAGAACTAAAATTTCTTGTCTCAAACTTCATGTAATTTCAAAGTTATTTTCCTTTTGTCCTGTAACTTGCTAACAGCAATTCACAAAGACAAATTTTCATAATCATATTATTACCATCATGATAGCCCTTTCTATGGCATATTTTCTCTGATAATTCCTAGAGCACTTCGTAAATTAAAAAGTGGTATAGTCGAGCATGCTGTCAGTTCATGACAACAGCAAAAGAAAAGGGTCATCTTGCTGAAACCATATATTTGGTTTCATGTCTGCTGACCAGAATGAAGAACAACTCGTGAAACAGAGTAAAGGAAGTGAACACAAAATAGTCAGGACAGGGCTGTCTAGCATTAATGCCTGATTACCTCAGGCCCAGTATGGATAGAAGATGTTGATAGGAAGAGAGAAATTTACTGTCATCTTCTTTTAAAAGCACCCAAACACCCTTGCTAATCTCAGGGATAACTATACGAGATACAGATACCTCAAGGGACACAGGCTGTCCTAAGGAATTTCCAGTCTAAACAGACATGACAGTCAGAGAGTAGGGAAGGAGGAAAATTATCATATCCAGTCAAAGATAAGGATTTGAAGCACCTACAGATTGTGTGCAGTCAGGCTCATGCTTATCACTGGAAGGAGATTAGGGGTATTTTAGCTCTGCCTGTGTGCTACGTGCTCCTGTGTCACATGTGGTATTGCCCCTGTGGAGATACCCATCTCTGCCCGCTATCCAGAGTGAGTTTGTGGCAGATCTGAGAAAATAATCCATCTTCCAAGCCCAAAGCACTGAACGGAGCCACACGGAAAGAAAAAAATCTCCTGCTTGTATGATCCAGCTCCTCCTATAACAAATATTCACTATACCTTTAGCTGCTACAGGAGACCATACACACAGCTCAGACACTAACTCTGGAGAAAAATACACCCCTTGTGACTGCAGTAACATCCTTATTGCTCCTCCAGTTCTTCCCAAACCTGTAAGGAATGGCGGGTCTTCCTGTACAGCCTTTTTTCCTGCTCAGGGTCCCAGTGAAGTCAGCAGAAAATGCCGTCAGGATGCAGGACTAGGACCATGTGCTTTGAATGGTTCCTGACCAGAATTGCCCTCAGTGGAACTAACTACTTCTTTCTTTTCACTGTAAAAAATGGGTTTTAAAGCATTCTGAAAGTGTACTGTACACATACCTATACACACAAGGCTCTGTCCTTCAAGACTAACATCCCCCAAAAGTATATATCAAATAACTACAAACTTGAAGACACTGTAACAGTACAATATTTAGTTCTTGCATGCCTCTCTCCTATTACTCTTCACAAAAGGTATTGCACCCTGTTCTTTGGGATTCTTCAGCAGAAAAAGTGGGTGGCATACTCCAGAGCAAGAAGGAGAAGGAGTGGACCTGTAATAATGATTTAATGAATGCCAAAAATGATCCCTTGCCTACATGAGCTAACTTATCATGCCAGCAAGAACAGGAGTGACTGTAGCAGTGGTACAGCTCTGAGAGTGCAAAACTGATCTTTTTGCCAAATTCCCCAAAGAGAAAAGAGCAGCTCTGTTTAACAGATCATGATAAGTCACAATTGTCATTACTGCATTTCAGGGCAACATGCTTTATTTAGCTCTTTAACCTTGGCCTATTTGTTATCAGCACAGTTGAGAATAGTTTGTATTCATTAGGAGACTTGTTTATTTTGTAACATAATCCTTTTCTTTGTTAACATGAAAGCACAGAGCATGAAGCACTGGAAGGACAGTTCATCCAGGTCTGCAATGTTGTTCCATAAAAAATGTCTTTTGATAAATGATTACCAGGATTAGATTTTATGGGCCAGATTCATAAGAAATTTCAGTCTTGTTCCCATATGTTTCTTACATAATAGGAAACATGCAAAAGATACTTAAAAGTGCAATTCCCGGTCATTCATTAAGTGCTCCCCTTCTCTCATATTTCTGGGCAGTATAAGACTTTTTTGTATATTTGTGGATTTACTCATCTTGGAAGAATTTGTTTTAAGCATGTCAACTTTTTCCTGTAATTTGAAACCAGATTTTTACCTGCATTCCCTAAGGATCATTTAGAAAAAACAAAAACAAAACACATTTTTGCTCCTCTCTCATCTTGCGCATACCCAGCTCCAGGAAAGACTTCAGCATGTAGAAGAGAGAGAAAATTACACTGCAACAGGTGGCTGCTGTTTGACTGCACCAAAGTCTTGCATTTCCACAAGTGGCTTGTAATTCCTGCCGCCATCCTTAGGCCCTCAGGTCACCCACAGAGAGAAAAAGAGAAAGCCCACACAAATTTTATACTCCCCCCAAAAATCCAGTTTCTCTGACCCTCAAGGTAGGCCGGAAGAAGCAGAAGTATGCAAAAAGTTTCTAGTCATCTTGAAAATTTATATTTAGATTACTTCTTCAGTCTGTCCTTGAACAGATACATTTATCAAGTAAGTGGAAAATGTCTCTTTAGATAAACTAGATATAATACCAATGTGCAACATCAGAAGCACTGTCTTTCAAGAGCATTGCACTGGCTAGTGCTTGGGGCCATGTTAATGAAGGAATGTTTGCTCTTAGGAATAGAGATATGTGATCATGGGGATTTAATACAGCTTCTAAAACAAAGAACCTAATTTCATTTTAAATGCTCAAATGTCTTTTTAAACTGGTGCTACCCCATATTTGCATTAATCCAAAATGGGTGTTTTGTCTGCCACTTACTTGCTGTGGCTCTTTAAAGTTAGCAGAGGCAGATAAAGTGTGGCCATTCTGTACCTCAGAAGGGTTTTTTTCTGGGTGGGCTATGAGTATATTTATATTTCAACACCTTTCCTGGGTTTGGAGATTAGCAGACATTTGTCCTCTGAGCAGAACTAAGGACAGACCAAGAACCCACACACACAGGCTGCTGAGCACATTTTGCATGCAATAAGAAAGAAGTATCTGTTTGCTCTTTGTGCGTGAAAAAAAATCTGCAATGTTCATATTAAAGCTGAACTTTTGAACCTGAAGTGCTCATGTTAGGAATATCTTGTTCACCTATCCCTCTCCTGGAATGTTTTCCATAAAGCTTTATGATGGAACACATAGTAAACAGAAACAATCTTCATAATTCACAATCATTTAATCTTGCTCACAGCACACAGTTCATCCCTGCTGCACCCTTGATTTTGGGTTTCTATGCCCCCCTGCACTGGACAGATACATTTAGGTAGGCTTTGATATGCTTGGTCTTCTGCTTCTAAAAGAGGCAAGGGAAATGCACCTGAAACAAAATAATTTCTGTTTCTGCAACAAAAATATCTCATGTATAGTCAGGCTATTGAGTTTTTTTCAAAAGAGGAAAAGTAGGATTCAACTTATAGGTTTAAGTGATGGTTTTCTTATGCTAAAGAAACAATGATGTAGCTCTTTGCCTTGTAGGTCAACCTGTATGGCTCATACTACAAGGTTACTAGGTGAACTTCCTAAAAGCTGGTTCCATTAAACTGAGTATGGATTAGGTGGCTCACTGCACAACTGACTCTTTTCAGGACAGACAGAAAGAGGCTACACGAGACCAAAAGCTCATTTCAACCATTCTTCTACATAAAAACCACTCTTATTCCAGCAGGATTTGGGTTCCATGGGAGGAGCCATCTGGAGCAATAACCACACTTAAGGATCTCTGGAAACGCCTTGTGGGTATCCTTTGTGCTTCTGGAAACCCAACGCCACTGAGAGACTTCACAAACTTTTGTTCTTTAATGGAGAGCATAACTGTGGTTGGCGGAGGGCTAGCAGGCCCAAAGGGCGGTTAAAGCACAGTAGCTTCTGTAGCTGGTGGCACACACAAGAGTATTGTGTCTCGCCTAAGTGTCTGCCTGCTGCTGACTCCTGACACTGGACAGAGACCCATTTACAAGGAGTGCTGGCCCAGTGCCAGGGGCTGTCTAAAGGCTGAAGCACACATCTCTGGGACACTAGCAAGATGCTTTAACCATGCTGCCTCAGGAGCAAGCAAGCTGTTTTTCACAGAGCATCCTACACTTTCCTCTGGGACAAGAGGACACATGGTCCTTAAGAGGAGTGATTTATACTCTGCACATAAAGAGCTGTAGTAAAAACCTGGCTTTCTGCTAGGATGGCACCCATTCCTGAATTTATCCAAGTCCAGTATTGTTTCCATTAGATAAACCTCTAGGTTTGGCGTCATTTAACAAACAACTTCATAATGAAAATTCACTTTGCATTGGAACTTGGCATGTGCACTGTTATGCCTAGAAGCCAACTTCCCTTTTCTCCATATGTATTTTAATAGGTTGATCTGTTTTCAAGCAACAGGGATCCAAATGGGTCAGTGTTTATTTATACATCTGAGATCTACCCTTCTGCTTCTTACGTTAAAACTGTGATTGTTCCAGGGTTACAGCTTTTTTTCAGAGTGCCCACAAATTAGCAGCTATCCTTAATTCCACCACTTCACAAGGACTCAAGCTTTGGGTTTTTTGTTTGTTTTTTTTTTTTTTTTTTAAGCTACAATGCACCTGAATGTCACAGTGGCATCTCTAAAATTAAAGAAAAAGATAAGACTGTGTTACACATTTGAAAGAATAAGATACTGTGGATGTTTTAATATTGTGTTGATTTCTGGATGAAAAAAATTTGAATTTAAAAGTCTTTTCTTCAGAATTACTTTTTGTGTCATGAAGCATGCCTGGCGATCATTAAGTATAAAATGAGATAACTATTTAAGGCAGCAAGCTTGGCAAAACTTACAGAACCTTCTTTCCGTTATGATTCTGTCTATATTTAGCATTACAGACCATAGCATTTTTTTTAAAACACCTTATTTTTCTCCGTATTTGGAAGTGCATTCAAAAGCAGCCATGTCAGAGTAGATCTACATACTTTCCAGCATCCCTACTTTGTACATATGGTATAGCGCAACCCCGGTTAGGCAGTTGAGGCATGGTAAAGCCAGTATTTTGGGGAAGGATCAGGCCAACCGACTACATGCAAAGCAAGCAGGCAGCACCTGCAAAGCCCAGGGCTTCCAAGAGGTTTCAGGTTTACTGTACACAGGCACAGCAACGTGGGTGGGAAGTGTGGTCTTCCCTGAAAGTGCTGGCCTTGTACCCCTGAGCCACTGCTCAGAGCAGCACAGTCCTTGGCTTGAAATCCATATATGAATGAGCTCTTCTGGAAAAAACAAACAAAAAAACCTCCCAGTCCAGGGCACTCTCAATAGATAACATGAGCACAGGACTGTCTAATCTCTCATAAGGACATTCAGGAAACCTGGACCAATACATAAAGTTATTGCTGGAATTGAATTACTGACTCATTTAATGGCATACTTCCCTCTAAGTCAGTTTGAGCAACATGCAAGTTCAAGGAAGGAGGTAATGAGATCAGGGAGGGATAATGCACATCAGATTAAGTGTGTGGTTAAGGGAAAACGCAGCAACCAAAAAGAACACCAAACACAATTCTGGGCTGCATGACAAAGGCAACAGCTCTTTTTCTTATACATGGGTGAAGCTGCTTTTAGGATATTGTGTATAACTTGAGGTCTGCCTGCTATGGAGAAAATGATCAGTCACTTCTTTCTGTTAAACCTCAAGAACTACTTCCCTCATGGTCTTGAAAGGATGAGAAAAATAAGCCTAAGGGTTTGAAATGTAAGACAGTTTGGTCAAATCTTACCTCTTTTCTTACTCCCCCTCTGTTCTTCCTTTGGTTCTCAACAACATTCTGTGCTAGGTACTTTTGGTATGGCCATCACCAGTCACAGAGATCACAAGTTGTGAGAGAATTTAAGATGTGAGGTTTAGAAATCCCCTACACCTCAATTCCCTAAGCCCTCAAAAGTCAAAAGAGGCATGAACAACTGATAGCATTGAAAAGGAGGCTGAGTTCAACCTGGAAACTTCAACCACTATCTCTAGATTCAGTTACCATTATGGAGCCACAAGGTCTGCCTCCAGTACAAATAAAAAAAAAGTAAAAAGAGTGAGAATTTTTTCCTCTGAAACACCTGAAATGTTTCTTTCTTGGAGCAAGGAGAGGAGGGAAAAAGAAAGGAATGGGGGATCATGCTTTTAAAACAAAGCATTGCAATACAAGCTGAGCCAGAGCTGCCCATTGCTTCCTGAGTGTTACAGCTTGGTGTCCCTCCCACCTCTCTCTCTTCAATAAGCCACTTTCCCGAGAGACCCCACAGTGCCTATCAAGTGTTAGGTTCAAAATACTGATAGTAATCATCCATAAAGAGCACAGGGGCATGAAGCATCCAAACCACATCTGCCTCAAAGTACTACTATGGCTTGCACAGATACTCGACTGTATCAGACTACTTCCAACTCAATATTTCAATTCAATACATTTAGAGTTTTAGATGTGGGTCTGCTGGATTAGAAATGATACATTTTATAAGATTTCCCCCACTGATAATTTAAAAGACTAGCAATACTGAAAGTTTTCCCCCAGCTAAAATTATCAATTTTGCGAAGCTGAGTGTTGCCAGAAGGTTTTTGAGGACTTTTCAGTCATAAAACAGAAAACAAAAGATCATATGACCATACCAACAAAGAGGTCCAAGATGCAATTATTAGGGCTGCTGACCTCTTCTTCACCCTTTGCCTGCATAAGGGGAAGATGAATGCCACTTACTGCATTCAAGAGAGAGGTCAGGCTGTACTTGGCCTGAGAATAGAGCAATCAGGACAGTCTAGACTTTCATCTGCATTGCAAGTCGGGAGAAGAAAACAAAAACAATAAAGCTGAAGTAACATCACAGCTTGAAAGCCATGATGAGAAGACTGAGGATGAACAATCAATACAAAGCATCTGTTTTTCCTCTGCTACAAGGCTCATTTCTGTTTTACTGGCTATCCCAGGTCCTCTTTTTCCCAGCTCATTGCTTTTATTCCTTCTGCTGCTTTCCACTAATTTTGGCTGTGCAAAGCCCTATCAGCAATTTAGCAAAGGTTGCCTTAAATTGAGGTGAAATACTAGGTCTTACTCTGTGCACAGACATACTAGTAGGAAGTTCAACTTCAGCATGTTTAACTGCTTTGCTAGACTGCACCCTAAGAAAGGAAATGCAGGGCAAGACAGGAGTATTTTAACAGTGGTCTGTAGCCCCTGGATCCACCATTCCCCAGTACCTTCTCTGGTAAACATCCACCTGGTGTGATGTATGTCCCCAGAGCCAAATACTGAGAAAAGCCATGTGGCTGCACAGCTCTCCTGGCCAGGCAGCAAGTCTCCAGTGCTGTGCTAGCTTGTTGAAACTGTGATAGTTCAGTCAGGAAGAGGAATCCACATGGATATGATCTTGCTGACCTGGTCCCAACTCCTCCTGCTCACAACCTGCTCTGGGGACATTTTTACGCTGACAGTGTCTGTACTTGTTTTCATTTGACTGCCATAATCTCCTCCCCAGCGGATAAGCTATGGCACAAGGGAAATGAATTTTTCCTGCGTATGGCTGTCTGACACTAAGACACAGATGTTTGAGTAGTTGGGGTTCCCTCCACCTTTCCTCTTCCCCTTCTCATATCCCTCTTATTTTGTAACCTTGCATTAATTTGGCTAGAATTAGAGAGTTCACTTTGCTTAACCGCACAGAACATGTGGCTTAACACTAGTGGCAGGTGACTGCAGCTGTCATTTCAGAAGATGGCAATTCACTCCTACAATACAAAATAAAAACAAAAAATAAAAATTAAAAAGACCCCAGCCCAAACCCCCTCACCATCACCCAAGGAGTGGTCCCATTACATGAAGTCCAGATAATACTCTGTGGGTATTTGCTATCAAACACCCCTCCCACACCTCCAACCATCAGGCATGAAGAAGCTGAGATGTCATCCAACAGAACGATCTCATAAATCTATTCTATCATTTTTTGGTGGTGGTTTTGCTGGGGCAGGGGGGGGGGGGGGTTGTTCTGCTTGTTTTATTTTTCAGTGTTTATGGAGCTTTTTGCTCTTTTTACATAGTCAATAAACCGACCTTTTGACTTCTGCAGCTATTCTGCAATAATTAAAGTGCAAAATCTCTCTTGGCGGGCAGTCACTTTGGATTTTCCGATATCTATTAGCACTCCAGAATTTCAGAATAACCTCACACCAGTTAGTTTAGCATATGTTAAGCAAAAGTTTCCTGCATTGCATTTTTTGCCTATCATTTGTCATCTGCAAATAGAATAAGAATCAACTTCCTAAAAACAGCAGTATGTTCTGTATAGAGAGCAGTATCGCTAAAAACACATGGCAATAAGGAAATGCAGTATAGTCTGGTAGTCTGGGCTGGGATCTCTCCAATTCTAATGTTGCCTTCACCAGCCCCTTCCTGCAACCCTTGGTTATCTGAGAAACCTAGTGAAAGCCGTGAGGAAGCTCACTGAACAGGGACTGGCACCTGCTTGCACCCCAGGACATTGGGCATTTGAACTGATACTGCTCTGACTGTGCTCAGGGAAAGCCCAACATGCTCAGCTCCTGGGGAGAAAAAAAATAGGCCTTTTGCATTTCCTAATTCCCACTTGCTTTAGCTACAAACAGGCTAAGCAGCAGTGCTGAAGAGATGCTCCCAGCGTCCAGAGAGCGTGGAGACACTGCAGCTCTGGAATTAGGGGAGGCACCACAGCAGCACAGAGTCCTTCAGGAGTTCCCCCAAGGACACTGCACTCTTCCACTGCTCCGTGGAGAGCTAAATGTGTTTGTCACAGGCCAGAAGTTTGTCTCCATTCCCAGTATGTAAAGTAAGGATAATACTATTTATCCCACGGGAAAGTTCTGAAGGCTTATGTAATGTGTATACACGGCTTTCGAAATATAATCCACCCCAAGGTCAGCCCTGCATTCGCCTTATGAAGCTGCGTTTGCATGTATGCATGCAAGTTTCAGAGGGAGCTCCGAGGTCACCCCAGAGGTGGCCATCCCCTCGCTGAGAGCCATCCTGTTATCAGCTAATAATCGGAAGGGGAAGAGGCAATCAGATCAGTTACACTGGCGCAATAACGTGCATTTGATGAATAGCTGTGTACCGAGCAACATCATCCATCCTTGCCTATTAGAGCATAGAGAAAAACGGTGAATTAGCTTCATGTTGAAAATGAATGGTTGGTCCGGGCACCCTGATAAGGTGAGACGCACATCCTGGTGATTAGCTGGGTCGGTACTAAAGAACATCAGGAATTCGCTTCTGCTGCTGTGATTGGTAATTAAGTGACTCGTCTACTGGCCGACAGTCCTGTATGCTTCCCCAGGCAGTTGTTAGTTCTTCGAAAACCACTCCTGACAAAATGAGGTTTGCCCTTGGTACACAGATAATGAGACTCAGCTTGACAGGTGTGGCGCGATTAGAGCGCCGCTACACGCGGCTCTTTCTGCTATAGCCACTCCGCAGTAAACACACTCATTACAACCCGCTGGTCCCTGGAGGCAAAGCATGTTTGACATTATTAATTGGCTTTTCTGTATAAGGAGTCAAATAGATGAAAAGGTTTATCAAGCTGAAATAATTAATTTTGCCTGAATTCGCTGACAGTTCAGTTCTCCCGCAAAAGACCATTTTAAGGGTTTGGTTTCTTTTTTTTTTTTTTTTTTTTTTTTTTGAATTTCAAAGTTCAAAAGACATAATAGTGGTAAAAGTGGAGCTTTTTAGTAAATTATAATTAAAGGGAATTTAATTAATTTAGACCTGAGAAAAGGGTGTGTGTGGGGGGGAACTCCTATCTTTGTCTATACAGAGGTCTAGATGGTAGAACATATCATGGCTTAATAATGCATTAATTTTAATCTAATCAAAATATAATAAAAGAGGTAATTATGTTTAAAAATTATCATGCTCCAATATTGGTATATTTAAACACTTCATACTTACGCTGCTTTCAGTTAGCAAAAGTTGTAATTGTTGCACTCAAATTTAGCTTATTTAATGATAGGACTTATATTCATGAGGTTAATTGAATAAATCATTGTAATAACTCAGGGTGAAACTATGATTATCTATCAGGTTCTAATTTCACTTTCAAAAGAAGAAAAAACCCTCAGATGTTATTTTTCTTGGTTTCTCTCCCCAAAAGGCAGTAGATATTCTCCTCAAAAAACTTGAAGCTAGTGTTTGATTTTAAAAACCCAAAACATACTTCTCATGTACTTTTCAAATGACACACTCTGTGGTTTATTTAGCCTTTTCAAAGCATGCCAATGTCACTTAGCAAATGTTTTAAGCCTTCTATATTAAAACATCCAGATGAATATTGTGTAATTATGTGTATTCAGTCTGTTTACAAGCCCTTCTGTACTAATGAAAACATTCACCTTAAAATTACAAAGGAATAAGATTTGAAATTTCAGAAAAGCACCTGTAATGTGGAAGTAAAAAAGAAATAGAAAATCCGGGAAGAGCAAGGGGGCCAGCAGCTGCTTCTAGGCAGTCGCTTTTTTATACATCTGCTGATGCACTTATTTGGAGATTTTAAAAGGACATCTTCACACCCATCTTTTAAAAATCCTTTTGACCTTTTCTGACGGACATGTGTGCATACCACTGAGCAAAGCAATGAAAAAAGTTCTCTAGTAAACCAGTCATTTTTGCTGAAGCCTCAGTGTCCCATAACCGTCAGCCCAGTGCACTTCATGCACCGTGTGGACTATTTCAAAACATTCAAAATGTTTCAAAACGGCAACAAAGGAGATTTTTTACATTTAAAGCAGACTCCCTACCATCAAACACTCCAGAGTTTGTTCAACAGTGTTATAATTCAACATCTGTTTATTTGTCCCAGTTAAACAGAGAAATTTATGAAGCCTTGATTATTCATCTAGCAGAGGATGAGGATCCAGGAATAACACACAAGTGTCAACATGTCAATATATTTTTGTTGCCATTTGAGAATATTTGTAAATTTTATAGTCTCTCATGTCTACATAAATGTATTTCTGAGCAGACTTATGTGAATCTGTAAAACCAGCATTACACCTGTAAAAGCGAAAGGCAACCCACCAGTTGGAAGAGGATACAGCCCCCAGTGGAGAGAGCAGCAGATGGGCTCCTGGGGGTACCTAGCAGTTCATGGTGTGACTCGCTCATCTTTATGGACCCACACAGGCAGGAGAAAATGCAGGAAGAGAAGGGAAAGCAGTGGGACCCGCTTTAAAAGTCACATCCAGAATAAGAAACCTAGAAGTCCTGCACAGTAACAAACTGTAATATTTACCAGCAACTTAGCATTTGGTTCCAGAAATGTCATCTTCCAAAACTGCAAACATCTGTGCACTCACAGTGGAGCAGTCAGCAAATGCATCAAAGGCATAAGAAAATAAGACCATTCATTAACAGCATAATTTTCTCCCTTTGCCATGCTTAATGATACTTATCTTATTTTCTACTTGCATGTACTATATTAAACTTACTAATTGGCTACATAATAAAGCTCAAAGGACAGTACGTGTAAGTAACTGGGGAACTAAGAATTGGGAGAGAGGAACGGGAGGGATGGGTATGAGCTGATCTATGCTTATTGACCAAGTTTTTTGAAGATTTTAGTTGGCATTTTCCATAGGTATGTTTAATTCTTGTGTCTTACAGAAATGAATTCACATGCTAATTCTAAAAGCAATTTATTTGGGATTTGTAATGACTTACCTCACACTAACAACTCCTGTCTTAAAAAAAGTCTGGCAAAAACCCCCACACAACTAAAGCAAAGACCCCTAAGCTACATAACACATTGTTCTGCTAATAGAATTAATAATTCTACATCTTATAATTCTTGTTTCCAGCAATTTTGTTTGATAAAATTTTTCCACTTAGAAGGTTTCTGTGTCAATGTGGTCAGTAGAAGAATATCCTGGGGGAAAGCACATCTGCCCAGCACCTCCCTTTCATTCATTAACCCACCAGGGGCTAACACTAATTAGATCAGGCTGCTCATTTTAAGCTGATAATTGATTTAAATAGGTTGCTCATTTAAAATAGAATAAAAACCTGCTAAACATTTGGTGCTTGGGTTTTTTTCATCTGCAACTTTCAATTGCTTGTGCAATGTAGCATAAAATGTAGAGGTCTCCCTTTGCTAAAAAGGCCATAAAATTAATTACAATGAGTATGAATTGTGCAGGGTGAGGGGGTGGGGAAAAATGAGTGCTGGAGTTAACTGGTAATGACTAACTAAGAATCAAAAGCAAAAGAACTTGTTTCCTTTCAGCAGAATTTTTAAAGTAACTTGGATATCTGAACTATTCAGTTTTACAGACTTTTTTTATCCCCTAAGAGAAGGAACAGTTTAGCATGTTCAGCAATGCTTCATCCATCTTCCAAACTGGCATTGCTAGGTGCACAAATGTTATCGCATACTGCTAGAGGTTTCCATTGTCTCTCTTCAATTAATTAATATCTCAGCCTCTGTCCAAGCATGTAAATACAAAGTCTTAATTTAATTATTAGGACAGTATCAAGCCTCAGTCAACACAAAAATATTCACTTGGTGAAGTTGCACGTCAAAAACTTCAGTTGTGTGTGTCTATAATTTACAACTTGTTTCTTCCAAATCTAAATAATTAATTACCTTTTCAGCCAGCTATAACTATGTTTGTTTGTACAAGGCTCAGCCTTCAGCCCAGGCTACCACCCAGCATTTGCTGTTTACTTAGTCTGCAGAAGTGTCTAAATCTGCAAGCTAGCATGCACATACACACAAGACAAAACAAGTAACAGCAGGTAGAAGTAGGCTGAAATAGAAACTCCTGACAAAGCTGCAGATATTTTAAAGCAGGATTACCAGTGGACAGAAATAAAAGTGACTGCAAGCTGCAGCGATTGTTAGCACTGTTATTTTATTTTTAATCCCACTCACTAATAAAGACAAGGTCCTGCCAGTCCATCTGCTGCTGTGGCCCCGTTTCTCGCCCCATTTGGGGAAGTTGCCTCCACACCAGTGGCACCACATTTCACCCCTTATAAATCGCATTCTTTCTCCTGCTTCCAACAAATTCAAACCAGAGATTCAGACTTTGCAGTTCAGGGGGGTTGAGACTCTCTGCGTTGAAAAACTATTCAAGAGCACTCACTAGTGGCTGAAAATAAAAATAGCACCTTAACAGGTCATTACTCAGCCTGTTTTGTTCGTGCCTTTTTAAATAGTAGGGAAGACAGCAAGAAGAAGATAAACACCCTTCTGATAATTCTGTATTCAGGCACCAGATCATTTTCTCAGTTAATGGTAAACATTATATACCAGTAAGCAGTTTTTCAAGGCAACCAGTTGTGAAATACATTGAAAACAATACCAGTCCCTCAATCGCTATCGAGGAATATTGAAGATAATTCAACTGCTTACATTTTACATGAATGCCCGATTTTCTCCATTCAGTTTTGAACAAAACACATGTTAATAAAGCAAGTTTTTTTTAAAGGAAGATGCTAATTTATTCCTTTGCATTTCAATTTGTCACTGAGCACATGCTTCTCATGTTCTCCTGTTAGGTGGACTAATATATAAGCATGCAGCACATGAAAATGCATGTGAACAATCAGTTTAATTGACAGTCTGTTGTAACGGGAGCACACAAATCGGATGAACTTAATGACCATACCAAGGCAGTGCACCCGGTTTAGTTGCACTAAAACTTGCAGTGCAAGAAGGCATCTGAAAGTGGATAACTGGGGTAACCAGGTAAAACTGCAGTGCCCAGACGGGGTGATTTTACAAAGTTTCCCCATCACACCCCTCCAAATGACAGTAACCTGTGTTGGTCACCTGTGAATGTGTGGGATCCCTGGCACCCCAGTACAGCAGGGTCAGGATGGCCACTGGGAGCTGGGCATCTGGCACAGCCTGGGGCTCCCCAACCAGGGGGCTGAGGGCAAGAGGCTCCTCTTTGAACCACAACGCTGTAGAGGAACAGATTGCCAGCTAATATGGAAAGCTGCCTGTTTCCTAGATTAACGATGAGGTAATTTAGAATTTACATATGTGTGGAGAGGGATTGTTTTGATCCCAAGGTAATATATCTGCGGTATAATAATGCTGGCGATAGAGAAAAGGTGAAGCAAAGAAGCCAGATAAGAGGGAAGCAAAGTGTCTCTGGTGCCAGTGCCAAGGAGAGACCTAACAAAGCACCAGGCCCAGCTCCGTGTTAAGTAGAGGCGTTGCTGGAACAACAGAGATGCGGCTGAGCCGGGGAAAGGCAAGTGCACAGCGAGGGATGTCTCAAAGGTCAGTGAAGCGGTTTGCACAGCTGTGCATCCAAGTGGGCTCCTCTAGCCCCAAGTCCTCGCCCCTGAAATTTCAGTAGCTGAAAACCAGGCGTTGCCGCTACCTTTTCACTTGCCTCAACACATTCAAGTGCCACTGGGAGCTGAGAGGTTTTAGCCAGGATGAGGCTAAACACACTTGACTCCCCCTTAGCCCTGTATTCAAGGAGCTTTGACACATTTGCTCCCATAGCAGCTGGTTGGATGTGCTGCCTCAGACCTGAGACTCGGAGAGGCAAAGGGATTTGCCTGCAGTTGCATGGGTAGTTGACAGCAGAGCAGGGAATTGCTGCTGACCCCGGGCAAATATTTTAAGCAACACGGTGTCCTCCCCAAGCACAGGACTGGGGCTGGAAGCTGAGAAAACAGGCTTGCATTCATTCACCAAACCCTCAGTGATGAGGCAAGAGCTGATGGCAGAGGAGTGATCAGCTGCACAATGAAAACACAGCATCATTCCTGAATCCTAGTATATCCTATATCTATTTTTAATACTGGCTGCCCCACTTTGGCCTCTGTTTGACACAGGAGCTTTGGGGGTCAGGGAGGAAGCTTGAAACTACCATAATCTCTCTTTTACATTCTGATTAAGATATGTATCGTCTATCCCATTTGGAGTAGCAAAAATAATTACGTTGCAGAAATATATCTTGTGCACCACCCATGACGTAAGCAGAGAGGTAACTGGGAGTAGCTTAAACTTGAGACACTGGTTCTTCCTCATGCAGAAAATCCTCACATGCTGAATTTGCCAGCTTTAAATGTCATCTGCCAATATATGTCCAGACATGTATAAGTGAAGGTCAGAATATTTACACATGCGACAAAAAAAAGGTGGCATCAAACTTCAGCTGAGTGTTAGGACAGTCAGTCATTCAATCTGTATCTCATCTCCTTTTAGTCCATGCTTTTCCTTCTTGTTACGCTTTCTACCCTGTTTTGCTGTCTGCATTTTCTCTTGGTACATTTCAGTGTCTGTATTTCATAGAATCATAGAATCATAGAATGGTTTGGGTTGCAAGGGACCTTAAAGATCATCTAGTTCCAACCCCCCTGCCACGGTCAGGGACACCTTCCACTAGATCCGGTTGCTCAAAGCCCCATCCAACCTGGCCTTGAACAATTCCAGGGATGGGGCATCCACAGCTTCTCTGGGCAACGTGTTCCAGTGCCTCTCCCTCACAGTGAAGAATTTCTTCTTTATATCTAATCTTTCAGTTTAAAGCCATTAGCCCTTGTCCTATCACTGCATGCCCTTGTAAAAAGTCCCTCGCCAGCATTCTTGTAGGCCCCCTTCAGGTACTGGAAGGCTGCTGTAAGGTCTCCCCGCAGCCTTCTCTTCTCCAGGCTGAACAACCCCAACTCTCTCAGCCTGTCTCCATAGAAGCAGTGCTCCAGGCCTCTGATCCTCATCGTGGCCCTCCTCTTGACCCCCTCCAACAGGTCCATGTCCTTCTTACGTTCCGGGCCCCAGAGCTGAACACAGTACTCCAGGTGGGGTCTCGCCAGAGCGGAGTAGAGGGGGAGAATCATCTTTTGATGCAGCCCAGGATACGGTTGGCTTTCTGGGCTGCAAGCCAGGTCATGTTGAGCTTCTCATCAACCAACACCACCAAGTCCTTCTCCTTAGGGCTGCTCTCAATCCATTCTCCGCCCAGCCTGTATTTGGGCTTGGGATTGCCTTGACCCGTGTGCAGGACCTTGCACTTGGCCTTGTCAAACTTCATGAGGTTCACCCAGTTTTCCTTAGAATACTTTTCCTTAATGTATCTTTTAATTTTGTTGTAATTTCTATCCTCTCTATGCATGCCTTCACCTTGAGATGCAATTTCTTACAGCTTTCAATTATCTCAAAAAAAATTTTATGTGCAACTTATGTTTCCATCTCCTCTGCACATTGTTCTTAATCTCATTTTTAGCTGTTTTTGTAGTTACTTAAAATAGCATAGTAATAATAATATATATACATATGTTTCTTCCCTCCTTCCATTTTCTGTTGATAGCTAGATATGACTGTTATTTCCCTTTGCCATCTCCTGAAGACCACTTCTAAACAAAACTCCACTTGTCTTCAGTGGGGCTATACTTTCCTTTCTTGTTTTCCTCCTGCAGTGGCAAGACAGAAGAGGACACACTGTCCCTTGCTTGGGGAGCTGATAAACCTTCTGTGCTTCCATGGGGGAACCATCCAGATTTCTAGGAAACCCAGTTAGATTTGTTTTAGTTGGAAGTCCAGTGTATCATTTCTAATTTAGGACATCCATCAGTAGTCCTAGAAAAAGGCTCCTGCCTGGATTGCTACTGTAGTTATCGAGGTTCAGTAGAGAGTACCAGAAATGGGGTTTACAATCAAATCCTCAAGGTCATTCCAGGCACAAATGTTGGAGAAGGTTGCCTCGCTCGCGAGCAGTGATCTCCCTTGCACAGAGGTCTGGTGTCCTCTTGAGAGGAGGTAAGAAGGTAAGATGAGCGCTGGGCAGAGTTTTACTGACGCCGCAGTTTGAGCAGACATTAAGGGCTATGAGGATTTTTAAGTGCTTCTCAGTCACAGTTCTTGGTCTCAAGAGCACTTAAAGTGAATACCTAAAAGATTTTTCCTTTCTGTTTTTTCTTTCTCCAAAAAGGAAGAGATTATAAGGAGTTCAACTTTTTGTTTGCTTGTTTGTTTTTTAATTCTGGGGGATTTATATTACCTGTGTTTTGGGGGCCAGTTCAGCAGAAACACACAACGGGAGCAGTGTGCTTGCAAGTGGATTGTGCAACTGTTTTCTTTTGTGGTGTGTTTTCTTTTGTATTGCTGTAGTCAGTAACTGCTCTGGATCCCATTCTAGGACACAAGCCAAGAATGAGAAATAAGGCTGCAAGCAAGACAACAATTCACAACCACAGTATTGTTTGACTTGGACTACTCACCAGGGTAAAACCTACAACAGGAATACAAGATGCTTTAAGTAGCAGATGCTGATTTTAATCTTTCTGGTACTTAGAAAGTCCACCTTGCAGAGCCACACGTGGCCCACGGAGCCATGAGGGACCTGGCAGAGGGATTTCTTCCTGGTTACGTCAGCAAGGAAATAACAGCAGGAGCAACTGTTGGTAAGCACCCAAGGCGATCAGTAGAGTAAGTAGGATGCATATGAATACATGTTTTGTTAGAGAAAAGGACAGTGCTAGCAGTGCAAATAAGCAGCAGCAGATTAAGAAGATGAATGGTCAAAATGGGGAAAAAATACCTGTGTTCTAGTTTGCTGGGAATTTTTAGCCAAAACTACAACAGTCTTTGAACAGACACACTGCATGAGAAGGAACAGATAAAGCTGTTTTGCTACAATTCGGAAACAAAAAAACACGTGCAAAGGAAAATAGACACTGAGGTTTTGATTCTGCTTAAAGAGGAAGAAAAACATTAAAAACTGCTGCAGAACTCCAACATCGAAGTAGGATAAGACAGCAACACATAGTAACCATCACAGTGCTATGAAATAGTATAAAGGTCTTAGAAACTTGTATCCTAGATTTTAAAGCAAATTAGTGTAATACAAAGTAAACTCTTAAAGAAAACTCTTCTTTAATTTTCTGATAATTGGTAAGGTTTATGATGAAGGTTTAAAATTATTTAGAAGACATTACAGTATGAAAATCGAATTTGGGAATATAGCACAAATTACTGTACAGGATGATATAAACTCTCTAATTTCCAGGGCAGTTGTTGTTTGAGCTGTTCAGAAAATGTTGACAAAAATTTAATTTTGATTAAAAAAACCCCTCTCAAATGTGATTTCCTAACCCAGCCCACACTCCCAGTTCCCACCCATCTTTGAGAATGCTCTGGGTGGGATCCAAAGCCTGTGAAAGCAATGGACAGGATCCCACTGGCATTCAGCAGGTGGGACACGAATGCCAAGTCAGTGTTGGGATGTCTCTTGAAAGCCATATCTCTTGCTGCAGATCCCAAATATTATATCTACGCCTGAAATAATCCTCTGTAAAACAAGCTACAAAGGCTTTGGATATTTTATGGTCAAACTGGCTAGTGCAAACAAAATGGCAAATAGTAAATTTGTAAGGATGGCAATTACAAAATGAAAATAGCCCAGGCATATTCAATGGGAAAGTTATGTACTATGCTGTCCAAGAAGAGAATGTAAATTTTACTAATCAGAGAGGCCCAGAACTATCAGCTCAAGCAGTGTTTGTACCCTGGCCCTGCATCAGCTGCAGTTTTACCATGGGAGGGAGGCTAAAGATCTCCAAGCACAGCTCCGCATGGTGTGCACAGGCTCCCACATCACACAACCCGTTCTCAGCTGCGTGCCCGTGCAGCCCACCTCTCCATTCAGCTGAGGGCAACATTCCTTCCAGTTTGCTTCACATGCAAACTGGAGTGCTGCATACACACTGGCTCACCCAACGTGTGTGCTTTTTCCTTTTTTCCCCCTGAAATTCGACATAAAGCAAAGTAGGAAGCGCATTGGGCAAGTCCTAGGGGAAAATGCTACGCTTGCAAACCTACTGCCGCTGCCCACAAGAGCTAGAAAGGAGAGTGTCATGCATCTGCTCACATAACCTGTGCAGATAATCTAGGCAGTTCTCTGGCACCTCCACAGCTATACTGTTTTCCAGAAGTAGCCAGTCTTTTGTCTCAGATGAAAATTATTTGTATGAAAAGGACAAAATACAGAAGATTCAATGTCATTCAGATAAACCAAAATTATCACTAACAGCAATAGAATGCTAAGAGCAAGATTTACAGAAAATCATTCTGAAAAAAGGTTAAAATTAGCTACTCTTTTGCAAATTAAAAGGTTTACAAGTAGGATAGGTTCAGGACATGAAACACTTAGCAAAAGCAGGGCAGATCAAAGGTTACATTATAGAAAAGCTTAACAGCAGGTGTAATATCAGAAAGATGCAACAGACATTCTAGGTTTCGAGATTATTCTGTTCTTGTATTAGGCACAGGAAAAATGCACGGAAAGTGAAAATGCAGCCCACAGAATGGGAACTATCTCAGGTTCTGTCACTTGTGTTACCTAAAAGGACTGCCATAACGGTATTTTCTGGCCTTAAAATCTCTGATTATGGAAGAAAATTTCCCAGTCAAAACAGTCTGTAAGAATCACAATTTTATTTGTTTACTGACAATTTTTATCAAAATGAGATGGGGTTTTGATGGAGTGACATTTTTAAAGGGAAAGTTGGTACCCTTGCTGAAAGAAACACCAAAACTCTGCAGATATAAACATTTCAGCCAAAGTGGGTCAAATGGTTGAGTTTCCACCAAAGGCCTCATTTTTTAGCAACTACATTTTTAAACAGCTTTATAACTCATGTCAGGAGATGCTGTGCCAGAAATAAGCCTGTAACAGCTCTGCCTAGCAGGCATGGATACCTAGCCGGTGAAAAAGACACTTCAATACTACACAGACTTTATACCCTGGGTTTTGTGATTCTTTGACTGAACACCATCCCACGTGTACAAAGCAGAGATACACAGAAGAGTGAAATGCCAAGGAGGTGAAAGAATTTCTGTCATTTTAAAAGAGCAGGTAAAATTTCTCATACTATTTTCCTGCATGATGACTTCCTAAACTAGATCAAATTTATACCACTGATTGGAAGGGGAAAAAAAGCTTTTCATTTATTCTTCTTTGTGTTGTTCGAGGTCTCTCTGTGTCGTATCTGGCAATGCAGTCACTAGCAGTGCCAGCAATCATCTGATAGTCCGGGATCAGGGCTAAGGAAAGCTTTCAAATGGAGAAAATGGAAATCAACATCATATACCATAATCAGATTTTTAACCAGCCTCTTATATGCTCTAAAGCAAGGAGTCCCATAAGCCTTGGGTAAAGCAAATGGTACAGATTTTCTGTCTCCTAGCTCGTCATGAGGTCCAATGGCACTTCTCCCTGGATGAGGTTTTTTAAGTCTCTAACTCGTTTGGGTTCTCTGGTGTGCTGCAGCCCCCCTGCAGCCGTTCTCCCTACCAGTGCCTTTGTGGGGTATTTTTTCCCTATCATGCTACATGTTTTCACTGACCTTCATGGAAGATTTATCCATTCTCAGATTTAGTTAAAATGGCTCAGATTCAAAAACTGTTGGTGAAGAAATGGCATACATACACACAAGCAAATACACACATGAATATTTGTCTACAGCTTCTTTTTTTTTTTTTTTTTTTTGTGAGGGAATCAGCTTAAAATACTATCTAGCAGAATGAGATTTCCCTCCATCAGTCATAGTGAACACATGTACTCCTATTTCATTCATAGTTCCAAGAAATCATAACAATTTTTGTAGTAGGAAAGTTAATCTGTCAGGATTATAGTATTCAAAATGAGCTGCAAAGAGAAGAAAAGAACCATAGGTGATAAATACATGTAAACTAATTGCTGGTTTTATTTTATCAAGTCACAAAAATGTAAAATACTCAGCTCCAGGGATTCTAAATGGATTGAACAATATTTTTTTAAAGCAATCTTTCATTTGTTTTATTCCAGGATAATGAGGAAGTGCCCCCAGGACAGTCTTGAAAGGATATAATGCACCTCAAGAGCTGTCTTCCTTTTTCTGGCAACATAGTCTAACTGTAAAAGTATTTGGGGTTAGCAACTAGACTCACTGGCTGTCAATACTGCAAAGCAACTTTACAAAGCTACCTTAGTTGCACTGCTCCGCTGCAGCTATCTTTCAGTATTCAAAACTGTCAGGTATATTTTATTCTCATGTGAAAACACAATTTTCTCTTCAAACTTCAGGTGCAACATAGAGAGCAACCAACCCAGGCAGTGAGCTCCTTGGGAATCCAGAGATTTGTCCCCCTTAAAGCCTTGGCAGCTCATCGTGGCTTCCAGCACACACTGCAGGGATGCTACAGGGTATCTGGACCATCACAAAAATACTAGTGATCTGGCCCGTTCTGCAGGAGGGAAAGAGTGCATCTAGGGTTTGTGGCAGACTGTCAGTAAGCTGAAGAGCATTTTTTTTTTTTTTCTTTCAATTTAGGGTGTATAATGGAGTTAGGGGCTCAGAGCTTGCTGAGTATGAGCTCCCGGGGAACTCAGGAGAAGAGCTTAGGAAATTATCTGAACAGACATACAGGGGAATTTTTACAATGTGAAAAAAAAAAAAACAGAGGAAGTAGGATTACAAGAAAGGAGGAGAGAAGCAGGCTCAGGGTGACTGAGTGCTGATCCTAAGAGGGCACTGTTTTGGGGGGCTGAAAGACAAAATTTAGCTGAGGTGTTACTTAAGTGTCTAAATTAATACAGAAAAGGCAAATACAGAGATTCAAAAGCCAGATATTGTAGTGCCTGGAACCTAAAATTTACACACAACAGTATGGAGCCCAATCTTACAAGTCCATTTTACTTCTCAAATTTTTTCTTGAAACCTCTTTGTGCATGCAACACATATGCCCATGACTGGCTGGTGTCTCTACAACTGTTAACACTTCTATACAATGAAGGGAACAAAAATGCAAAGCCAAACGGAGGAGGCAATACGAGCAAGTGGATTAGAAAAAGAATTGGTGATTGGCAGATATGGATTTACACATAGCTCTGCCTTGCTGAATGATGGCAAATCGAGCTCCTGCTGCTTTAGATCCCCAGCTGAGCTGGGTGGTGAGCCTTGAGGACCCCAGAGAGGAATTTTTGACCTGCTGTGAAACCAGATACCGCTGCAGCTACTGCAAACTAGGAGGTTCAGCATTGACCTTCAGCAAAGAGCGCTGCACAATAACCAGACAGACAGATGCTGCAGTCTCACCTTCATTCCCAGACTGAGGATGGTGTATTTCCCACTAAACTTTGAATCCCTAAGAGGCCCACCTGGTAGCAGGGTGGGCCTTAACTGACCGATATAGTCCCAGTCTTCTGTAAGGAGAGAGGTGAAAAAGGTACACTTGGGATTGCTGCACGCCTCAGGGTGCTTCGGGTAGAGCAGAGTTATAGAGCTGTGTTTCATATTGCCCCAGTAAAGCCACGGAGCCTCCTAATTCTCCTGGCAGCCCCATTAAAAAGACAGGAAAAATGTTGGGGAATGCACCTAGTTATGCGTTTAAAGACCTGGGGTGTTCTGTTCTCCCAAAAAACCATTGACTTGGTCCAGTGATTTGTAACACCTGGGTCAGAAATACATACACCTAGTACTGCAAAGTCACTATTGCTGCTTATGGAACGCTCATAGATGTCCCTCCAACATTTTGACTTCAGTGTAAAGTCAGAGAAAGCTCTCCATGGTGGCCAGTTCAAAACAGAAAAGTAAACCTGTTCTCTAAGGCTTAGGTGTGTTTGGAGCTCTATAAAAATATAACTGTCAATGCAAGTGTCAAAAAACATGGGATCAAAATACTTTACTGCTTTTATAGACATCAACGCCATTTGTTATATAATGAAATTCACAATCTAATTATGGTTACCTAGTATATATATATTGTCTTTTTATATATACATGCCCCTGCAAATAATCCTTTGCTAGTATGCCTCAGTTTCACTGAATGTGTTGATTTTTATAGCTTCCTTTTAAAATCACTAACCTTCAGGAGAGAGAAAACATACAAGTACCTTAAGAAATGTTGATTTATGAACTACAGTGGTCTTTATTTTTCTTGTAAACCTGGGTGGAAAATTGATCAGTTATAAGCCTGCTATAGATCTCACAGGTTTGCAAGATATATTATTGTATTTCAAGATTATCTGATATTGCAAAAGATTTTTTCACCTTCTTTTTTTCTTTACCATGGTCATACATTTTCCTGCCTCTTGTTAGAGTTAGGGAAGCTATCAGAAAATAAAGAGGAAGAAATCATCCTAGAGAAAGTAGCTTTGGGCCACCCCAGGTTTTCCCAGTCTGTCATAATGTGGGTTTTATTTCATACCCCACTGAGGTGGAATTTGCAGAATGTTTCTTGAATTACCATGAGGCACTCTTATAAGACAATTACTGTCTTTTTTTCCCCTTTTGCTTCACTCTGCTTTTGACAGCTGTTGGCGTTTATTATATAGCCAATGGACCCAGCATTAATTTTCAAGTGAAGAGCCCTTCTGTAGGATACCGATCAGTTAAACTGTAAAGTAAAATGTACAGACTAGTACTGCTCTAAAGTAGGATATCCATCTTGTAGAAAACAAAAATATTTCAAAATCTTTTGACATCGAATTTTGGGCAGAAAGATGAAATATGAGAATTTTACCTAAAAGTTCTAAAAAATAATGTTTTGACAATGCCAGAATAAATAAGAAAATGCTGACCTTTTTGTCAGAACAAAAATGGCATTTCAAAATGCCAACAGTTTTGATAGTTCAAAATCCAAATGTGTTGCTCCCACTTTTTCTGTTTGGGGTAATATCAGGGAGATAGGAGCCTCTTCATAATATTCCCCAAATGTCACCTGTCTTGAGACTACCAAATACTGAAGTTTATCAATACGACACCATCATAAAACAGTAGTACATATACCAAGATAAATTATATTCTGGGTCACTTTGTTATTATTTACTCTAATATTGGGTCACACATTTTTATTATTTACTCTAATAATCTGTACAGGTCCAGATCATATAAAAACTCTGGTGTGTATAATATTACATGCTATTTCAAAAGGCACATTCAATGCATTTTTGGAGCTTTGGAACCTTCAGTTGTTCCGGATTCCTTAAAGTATTCGGGTGCCCAGAGTGAGAACAAGCTGCCCTTTCTCTGACTGGATGGAGCTGAAACATCTGACCTTACATTAGAGAACGGGTTCTAAGCCACTGATCTCCAACTCAGTAACACCAGTGGTGCCAAAGTCAGTCACAGTCTGGCTTTCAGCTCCTAAGTCTTGAGCTGAAGGCTAGATAAGAATTACAAGCTGTATTTTGGCAAAAGCAACAAATAATCATCACTTTCATGATACAGCTCTAAAGCTTTGGCAGTTCAGTTGTGACCATCAGCCAGCTATGTATTCAAATTATCTGCATCTTTCTCGATCCTGCTCCATGTTCACTTTATGCCTTTTCTGAGATGCTGCTTCCCTTTTTATGTTGTAGTTACAGCACTTTCTAGGAGTAATTGTGTTTCTCTCACCATTGAATCAAGAGCTAACAGCAAGGGGAAAGTTCCTTGTGCTCTTTCTAATTGGAAGGAGACCCTCTGGATCTGGGCCAGAATGCAAATGTACTACTTTTTAAGTGCTCCCCTACTAAGGGTCATATACTAATTATTTTGCAGATGTTGAATTTTGTTTTATGCCACTGGAATCTCCATTGAGTGACATCAACAAGTTTTCTGGAAAATTAAGAGGCTTTTTTCATTGTTAACACAGATGTTACAATCTAGACTGAAAAGCAGAGCTGTGGACTGAGAGAAGATTAGGACAAAAGCTTCAACTAATCCTCACATTAATCAAACCTGAAGATGTTCACCATTGATTTTGACATACATCTGAACCAACTCTTCCAATGTACATGGAATGGCTATTCTGCATATGTTAGTCTTATCAGTTGGATGAGGTTTTGTTTTGCGTAGGCAGTGATTTTCTTCAGGTCTCAAATTCAAACCTCTCCTGGAGAATTTACTGAACACTTCCAGTTGGAAGAATATGTATCAGAAGAAATCTTCTACACTGAGGTTTTATATTCCCATGTAAAGTCTAGTATGGCCACTTACTGCATGAGACAAGACGGCCAGGCGGACCACCAATCCAACCCAGCTGCTTGTAACATCCTTGTTGCCACCTTTCTATCAATAATATGATAATTATGCACACTAAATAAAAAATATCTTTGAAGAATTCCTTAATCAAGAACCTTACTGATACAGCCTCCTGCTGGAAATATTCTTCTCCTTGCCGTGAGCAAGTTTAAGTGTATACCACCATGATTTGTTAGGTGGAAGAAGCTGTATGACAAAACACTTCAGAGATGTAATGCTTTTTGCCAAGCAGCTGAAACTGTTTTGTTGATAAATGTTTATGTCTCATACTATTAACACTGTCACACAGGTAAAGTTTGATCTCCTGACAAAACCTCTTGTGGCTGTCTCTTAATCTATTCAATAATCAATATTAACACTCTCAAATGTCTCAAAACATTCCCTTTAGCTTGTTTGTTTCAGTATGTGCTGTATACACATACACATATTTCACCCCATATATTAATTCTGTATGTGTATATATATTTCATTCCAAGTGATAATATACGTTTTCTTTGGTAACTGCAACAAGCCAGAATATAACAGAAAGATGAATGCCCAGATAACCTGGCAAAGAGCACATTATTAAAGATTTGGAAAATAGGAGAGGCAGCTGCTTACATAAGCCTGCAGTCCGTACTGGCCTTCAGGCTCCATCAGGATCTCAATATAGTTTGACAGTTTTGTTTGCTGTCTTAGGAATCTGTTTGGCTTTGTAACCTCAACTCTGCCTGGTTCAGCAAGAATGGACAGTGCTTGGTTTACTATGGAAGATGACCACCCCTCTTACGACTGAGTCTATCACATCTCAGATATTTAGGCAGCCAAGTAATAAAAGATGCAGTTCTGTGATAAACGATAGATGGTTTGCCTATTCCAGCTGTCTCATAATATTTAAAATAACCTTTGATGATGCATAAACCCAAATACTAGACTGTGCCCTCACACCTAATCACTCCACTCTAAATGCTAGTGAAGAAGACCTTTCCAGATTAATCACACCAGACACCTCGGCTCCTTCTCAGTGCAGCAGATTCCATTTTTCTCTGAAACACATATTTCCTTAAGGCTGTCAGAACTCCAAAGTTAAAAGAAAATGAGCATGTGTCTTGGCTTAACCGAGATCTGGAAAGATGGAATTGTTATTTCTTGGAGACCAAATGAGCGTAACGTTGCAAAGTTTGAGTTTTCACAAGCAGACACTGCATTTTAATAATTTATCTTCTCAGAGAAGCATATTGTACCTTGAAGTAGAGCCTGAAAGGTTTTACCCTGTAGGGAATGCAGCTACAACAAAAGAAAACTGAAAGCCATTTGGCTGCTTGTGACCAACTCAGAGTTCGAGTTGGCCAAATTCCACACACGAGCACAGAGAGACACACATACACACAGCGGCTGCAACCAGCTCACAGCGCCAAATTGCAACCATATTTATAATCCTTTCAAAACACTTGGGTCCATTTTTGTGGGAACAACAAACATAAAAATAATGAAAAAACAATATTTCTTTTAGGAAGCGAAGTGTCCTCTCTCCTACGCACCCAGTAAAATAGTCATGTTGCATTTCCTGCTATTAGGCTGAACAATACCAGCTGTTAACATTGGTAGTTTCTTGTAAAAATTTCTTTTGAATAAACATGCTAAAAAAAAACCCTTAAAGTTTTGATATATATTGTCTTTTCTGACTAAATCCAAGAAAAATCGCTCATACCTGACTGTGTGGGCAAATGCTTTTCCTAATTTAAATTATACCTGTTCTTGTGAAGTTATTGTTTCAACATCAGAAAAATGGTTTACTTGTTAATATATATGCAAATTGCATTTAGCAGTGGCACAGAGTGAGATTTTGTACCTATGCTATGTGGATATTAAATTTGTAATGACAACAAAGAATCTCTCTTGACACTCAAACACTATCATAAAGAACAAATTCATTTTTGTTGATACTAACATC
This sequence comes from Fregata magnificens, assembly GCA_013389945.1. NCBI lineage: Eukaryota > Metazoa > Chordata > Aves > Suliformes > Fregatidae > Fregata > Fregata magnificens. The sequence continues at coordinate 159,179 of WAAD01006760.1, forward strand.
TCAAAATCACAACATTCATATATGCTGATGCGTACATTCAATATATAAAAATATTTTACATTTATACATAGCCAGGTTTGAGGGCAGACCATTGGCTAGTGACATTGGTCAACACCATTTAAAATTTATACCACGTTAGACTTTCTCCTTTACTGATGTGCTGTGCTGAAATTTTAAAATTTTCTGTTTGAAACTCTGTTTGAAGAGACTTCCAGATCCAAGTTCCAAGAGACTAGTTCCCTCCACTGCTGTAAATCAGCCTGCAATAACCAATTTCATCCTCAGAGGATGAGTCCCACATGATCCAATAATATTTCTAACAGCATCAGAAACCCAGCTTGAAAGTTCTTTTCATACCTAAAGTAGCAAATATTTATTGAACGGAAGGCACTGATCTAGCAAACAAAAGGAAGGAGACAATATTTTGCACTGAAATGTGGGGCAAAAAAAAAAGGAAGGGAGAAGAGGGGAAAAGGGTTATTCCCTGAAACTGGGTAAATGTGGACTGCACGATACCACTTACAATTCTGAAACATGAAGCAGAGCTGCAGTAAAATGACATTAGCGGCTTTCATATGATAATTTGTATAGAAGAGAAGGTTGTTTCTGGGTGGAGCACCAGCCAAGACCAAGTTCACTGAACCTAGCACACCATTCAATCAACCATGGAAAAAACAAAGGGAGGCAGAGATGGGGGAGACTTTTATTTTGACTTGGTAGCAGATGTGAAGGCAGGGGGTGAGTATAGGGAGGGGAAAGTACGCAAAAGTGAGAATTCAAGAAAGCTAAATGCCCGAAATATCTCTGAATGCACATATATTATTTATAACAATAAAATAACAATCATTCCTGCATTGACATACAGGGTGGCAAACCAATCAAATGCAGATTTATATGGTACGTGTAACATATGAAATAACGGAAGAAGATAGTGGCAGTCTGCCAAGTCTCCCCCTCCCCATTACCCCCCTCCCAGTCATTGACTTTCAAAGCGGAAAAGATTTCATACAACAAAATCTGCCCTGACTTCCAGGAGATGCAACAAGAAGGGATTTACACTTAGTTGTGTCTTCTAAATAGTCCCAAACAAATTCAAGTTTCAAGTAGTTCCTTGCAAGAAATAAGCCTTTTTACCTTGCTGGGACAGACGTAAAAGTTGGGATTTTCTTGCCTATGTCTTTTAGCTGGGATTTTTCACCCCTTTTATTTGCTGTCTTTTGGCATCATTTTATTCTTATTTTAAAATAAAAGCTACAAAAGGCTGTTCTATTTTCATGGAAATTGCCAGCAGTAAGAATTTCAACTCATTTCCAGAAGAATAATCTTTGTGCTGGTCAATTCAGCCAAGATAGTTTGCTGGCTTTCACACAGCAATTTACTAATTAATGACAAATTAAATAGTGTTCTATATGAAGACAACTTCAGAGGTGGTGCATAAAGTTTGGGATTCCTGCGATATCTTCAGACTGGCCACAGTCCATTTGCACAAAAATATGGCTGTTAAAATAATTTTGAGCTTTTTGTGCTACCCAGCACAAAATAAACCCTTCTGAAGCACAAGCATGTTTCCTTTAGTCATATAGATATTTACATTTGATTCAATACTCTTGGTGTGCCTTTAAAACATGTTTATAATTCAAAACCCCAACCATATTAACACTTTGTTGCACTCTTTGGGAAATATCATTCAGGCTGCTCCAAGAGATGTAAGCCATGCTATCAAAATGCATTGCTTTACAGCATGGCTTCACTTTGAGGGAGTGTGGGAATCTTTCACAGAGCTGCACTCCTCAGGGTTTCTCACCAGGGACATCATTTCAGAGTTAGGCATTTTCAAGCACTCAGGATTGGTGTAATTTTAACCTCAGTGAAATGAACAGGTAGCTTGTGCTTGACTTTAGTGGCACCTTGCTGTACTAAAGTACTTATGAAAGAGCCCTTGAATTCCCATCCTGAACTGTCCCCGAGACCCAAGGTCATTTCAGAATGCCTTGGCCTTTTCTCCAGCAGCATCAACCTCTCTTGAGCCTGGCCACACCAGCGGAGTCCAGTGTTTCTGCTAGGGTGGGGACACAAAGCAGCTTAAGGAGCTACAAACCTGCACCATGCAATCAGTCCTACGCCAAAAATTCAGGCCTCACCTAGTAGACATTGGATGCATGTCTGATATATATGTAGTAGCTTTTGACTTTGTGACCTGATGCACACTGTATTCCCAGAGTAGATTTACTGGAATATCCATCAGAAGATCAGGAAATATTACATTTTGAGATCTAATGCTAGAAGGGACTGTGAGGCTGTAGGGTGGCAGAGAAGACACTGCAGTGGAACTCTGTTTAGGGGGAAGAGGTGTGGCTGAAGACCCTGTACCTGACCCATAGGTCAGCTACTTGGTCTAAAGCTATTTCGGTTGCATCTCAGCTGCTTTGTATGCTGTGTAGGAAAACTGTAGTAGTACATCAGGTATTAAACAATCGACCGCAAGATGCCACGTTTTCTCTAGTGGTAGATGGTGCAGCAGACCAGGTTAATCTCCCCAGACTTGAGGAAATGTGCAATAAGGCAGGAAAGGTTCAGTTTTTAAAATAAATTGAATGTTTGATCACAAGTTAGCATTCTGCAAAGCTGTATGCTGTTACTATGACAAGTTCTTAAAACTAGAGCTAGCTAATAGAAGAATTTTATTGATTGTCATGCCACATCAGGTCAGAAATTCATTTAGTGTTTTATTGCATTCCTAGCAGCAGATGTTTCAGAGGAAGGTGTGAAACTCCCATAACAGAGAATTATGCAATAACTTGCTTATGAGAGAATCTTCTTCCTAAGCCCAATGCTTAATGGTTAGCATTACTGTTCTTCCTATATACTATCATCCTATTTAAAGTGGCTGCAGCTGTTCTTTCCACATATAACCAGTGAGTCTTGCAGTCTTTGTTATGTTATTCTAATGTTGCCCATGTGCAATGAGTTCCACAAGTTAACACATGTACAAACAGTATTTCAGTGGTTTTCTGCCCTTTTTAAAAAAAGCTTCCTTTGATATCATTCATGACCAAAAAAAGCATATATCATGCACTAATCCTTATGGAGTATTTTTCTTATGCGTCCCTCAGTGTTTCCCTCTCTAAATTCAAACTGATTCAGCAGCAATAAAGATAGTAAATAAAAAAAGTCATACTTGCAGACTTTTGCCTCTCTATGCATTCCTGTGTTAGGTATGAACAGATGGCAATTTATTTGAATTTATTTCTGTGAAAGATTTCAGTAACTAATATGTGCTCAGTGTTTTATTTAGAAGCTTTTAATCTGGCTAAGCAATACAGGTAACTTGAGATATTTTCATAGTATGTAAAGAAGAATGGGCATGCATAAGTCCATGAATGAGAAGCCAGGTTACAAAATCAAAATAAAATTTCTGCAACTATTCTTGAACATCTACTAAAAACCAGCACTTTCATAAACTTTCCTGACAGAAGCTCCCTTTCAAGAAAGCTAATGAAACTGAACCCAAAGCAGATGGGAATACAATCAAGACAAATTTGTTTTCCAATTCCATTCAGTTGTTGTGGATTTTTTCCCCCCACTCTTCTACTTTCAGGTTCTTCATCTGTTTTATGGGTTGCTACTACTTACTCTCCCCATAGTGAAAGATCAATACATTCATATTTTTAAAGCATTTTCAAATCTCCGAGTGAAAGGGGCAACTATATCAAATTCATTTTGTGTTTATAAAAAAGAAACTTAAAAGTTACTTCAGCGAAGGCTTCAAAATCCAGATCAATACAGACCTGAGAACTGAATACAGTGAATCCAAATATAGTGTTTTGTATGTGCTACTCAGTTTGGCTCTAACCCAATAAAGCACTGACGTGTGCCTAGTTTTACACACTGTAAGTAGCGCCGTTGATCTCTGAGGCACTACTCAGCCCTAAGCGCTTCACTGGATTGGGGCCTTCCTGCCGTGGGGCAGAAAGGGAAGTGCCACAACCATTAAGATATGCAGAAATCCAATTACATTTCTCTCCCAATAGATGTACCTATAAGCTCTCTGTTTATCACCCAGACTATATTTTCTGTAGTCCACAAGCAATGCTGTTTAATTTACCAGCTTCCATAAGGGCGGGTGTTACATGAGCATTCCTTTCAGCAGCTTTGAAATCCTTAAAATTAACCACTAAGTTTTTAAATGTAGGCCAGGAGAAACTATTTCAGAAATAAAAGCCAAAATGTCTCTAAAGTAAATGAAAGTCAATGGTATTCATCTCACATTGAAAAATTTTATTCAGTCTAGGTAGGCACAAGGAGAGTCTTTGCACAACAAAGCTTTCCAGTGCTACTGAAATACTACCTTTGGCTTTTTCTTCCTACAGGATATGAACAAACAAGCTTGTTTCATTAAGGATTTGAGAAATGCATCTCTGTCCCATTTGGAAGACAAGTATAGACTAAATTAAGAGCTGACCTTGCTGGGAAATACTTTTCACCAGTTTCAAACTCATTTGGGTTCACCTCCTGGTTGTCTTAGCTCATAGAAATATGGGAGTTCATGCTCCTCTGCCTGAATGTATCGGGTACCACCTTGCAATACAGGGAGTTAGATTTCCATAATGGCAGTAGCTCGCATTTATTACATTGCTTCCCATAGGCCGTGGGTGATTCTATGTTAGTATTTTAGTTGGGACTAGAAACTTTAAAAGGAATTTTCCTAATCATACTGATTTACCACAGCTTGGTTCACAACACAGAGCAAACCTAGAGGGCACAAATAGGCTCCTTTTTGGATTTAACTAATGTGGAACATGCACTCCAGAGGTCAGCTCATGCCAGTTCAGGCACCAATGGGCTACAGCCCAAGGGATAAGACTGGACTTAGTCTAGAGGAAAAACCTCCAAAATGCAGAGTGTGAACCTTTCATCCACAGCACCAACAACATCTCCCTATAGGTCTCCTTTTGCACTGCATTGCTCAATAGTGTATATGACAGTAGTAAGCCATAACTTACAAATTAAGGTAATCGCCATTCTACCCAAACATCAGTTCTCTGCTGGACAGTAAAATCTGATCTCATTTCTGAATTATGCAAAGCACCTCAGTGAACTATGTTTCTGCTGCAGCAGAGTACAGGTGTGGAGATGCTTTAGGGAGCCTGCAGTAACAGGCAAGATGCACTGCAGTGGGGCAAGCTGGCTCACCCCTCCCAGTGGCACCATGGGCAGGCTGGTCTCTTCTCACCCTGGCAGCAGGAGGAATAGTGACACTGAAGAGCACAAAGGAGATCACTCCAACAGGGCTGTTTTCTTACCTCTGTAAGCTGAGAAGTTAAGGATCAGAAGGCTTCATTCTTCTTTCATGCAGGTCTGAGAGAAGAATTTAGATTTTCAACCCAATGTCATTCTATTCTTCTCTTCCAGCTCTTGCACCTTGCAGTAGGGGAACTCCATTTCACACACATGAATAGGATTCGTGTTTGATCCTGTGTGACTACATTTTTGTTGGTTTTGTGATACTGAAGTCTCCAGCATTACAATCAAATTCATCAAGATGATCCTGGCACACGTCCTGATAGAACATCAATTTGACTTCCGTGATTTCTGATCAGATCAGCAACCTGCCTGCACAGGGGCTGTGTTCAACTTGCAGGTCAAGGGAGCAGGCAAGCATGGCACGAGCCTGTCCCTCTCCTCACCCAGTCATAAGACAACTCACTCTTACTTCACTTTGCAAATGTCACCTTCCTCTAATTTCCTCCCCTATGTTACATGTACATAAATACCACCTGCAGTATAGATTTCCAAGAAAACTCTTGGCTATATACTATTAAAATTTATTTCCTTTCATTTCATGGATCTGTTTGGTGTACTGAAGCGTTTAAAAGGGATGCTATAAGAAGTTATCTTACCTCCCTAAAAGATCCCATGCTGTGCATTGTGGAGTGATGCACCCTCAGTTTGGCTGCTCCTTGGTTCCACAAGAGCCTTAAGCTCTGAAAAACAAAGCACAATTACCAAAGCATTATGCTTTATTCAGTATTATTTTAATTACTATTTACATGGAAGTTCAATGCAAAGCTCCAGCACTTAAAATACTGTATTTCCACCAAAAGCTTTTTCCTGCCTTTTTTTCAATTACATTATTAAAGTATGTTCACAATTAAGCCAAAATAAAGATTTTTTTTCCCCCCCTGCACGCAACATATAAAAATATTTACTTTACACTGTGAAAGCAGAGCTCTGTTCAAATCCAAAAATTTAACCTGGGGGTATTTGCAGTAGAAATGTGTCTTTTATAATTATCCCCTTGCGTTAGAACAATCCTAGTCAGTCCAGAATCAGTCTGGCTGTGGATTCCTCTCTCTCATGCGAGGCTGAGTGGAAAAGCAAAGATGAAAGCAAAGAAGAGGTTTTATAGTCCTTCTTGCAGTCTTTTCTTTCTTTGGCTAGAATATGATTAAAGATCTCTCATGTAAACCAGGAACAGGCAACACTGCCTAGCACCTATTTCAAATTCCGCCCTTGAGGATAATAATAAAAAAAACAAATCCTCATTCTTACACAGCATTTTTCACCCATAGATTTCCAAGACATTTCTTGTCTCGCTACTAGGGCACCCCACACCCACATGGAAGAGTTTTTCTCTCCTTGCTTGCTGGCACCCCCGAATGCCTGGAGGGGCATGGGGGGGTTGCATGGCTCTACATGATCAGAGAAGGTGCCAGGAGAGACGTTTCACCATCATATACCAGAGCACAGGGCACGTGATGACTGGGCTGTGGTAAAGCTACCCCAAGCAGAGGGCATGCTGGAGCATCACAGCACCATGGGAAACCAGGCTTTTTTTTATCTCAGAGGTGCTCCCTGGACTACTATTCTCACTCTATTATAGCTACACCGGTGACTATTGGAATATCCAAGAGAGAAATCTTTTCTTCATCATATTATAGTGCAATTCCTTTTTCATCTGTCTTCTTCACTTCTAAATCAATTCTCACTCAATGTATTCTTTTCTTTGTTTCATTAACTGATGGTTTTAAGGACTCTCAGTGTTGCATAGTTAATAACTTTTCTGTAGCTTGACTTTTTCCATCAGTTCACATTTCCAAACCAATTAATTCCTTGTTGTTTTCCAATGGTTATTAAAAGGTAGAAAAATCCAGTTTAGCCCAGTCTACCGTCTGAGGGATGCATCTATATGCTAATTACTTTTCCAGTTTGCTAGCAGAAAACTCTGCATGATAGAAAGGACCATTTTCTAAAATTATCAAGGGCCAGACTTTTAGAGGTAGTTAGGTGCGTAAAGACGTATAAGTGCCTAGTGGGGTTTTTATAAGTGCCTAGAGATTTAAATCCTATTGAAATCAGTGTGATTGAATTAGGGGACTGAATACCTTTAAAAGCCTAGCTCCAGGAAGATGCAAAAAGAAGGCTTTAAAAAAAATATAGTATTTAAAAAAAAAGTAGTCATATAATGAGGAAGCTAAATGTTTAAAAGAGTGGGATGATTTTTTCCTTCAGTTAATTAAATTTTAGGTTAATCAACAGGATTTATTCATTATTCAATTCATGGTGCATTCAGCCAAGTGACTTTGACTAACAAAAAAAACCCGAAAACATTTCATTATTGCTATTTCCAAAACAAACTTTTTCCGGTTTTGTTTGTTTCTTAAAATATGCTTACATTATTCTTAGAAAGGATAATACTCAGAGCTAAATAAAATGATATTGTTTTCTTCCTTCACCAGAACTACAGAAAATGTGTTTTCAATTGAACTTCACCCAGTTTTATATATACTTGATGGTTTTTTTTCCCCAGAGCCGTGCTCCCATTGACTCATTTCTGTGTAAGAGGCTCCAAGGCTGAATTCATGGCCAGGTTCCTTGGCTGTTCACATTGCTTAATTGAAAAGGCACCCTCAGCACTTGCTCTGGCAGCTTTTATCTGTCCCATCTACTTCTGCAGCAATATCACCTGAGCAACAACAGACAGCTAAAAGACAGCTTGAGGTCCTTTTTCAGAAGGGGCCTAATAGCACAGAGAAGAAATGGTTTGCAGGTGGCCTGAATTCCTAATGGGCTCAGGTGAATTCAGGATTTGTACACAAAGCACCAGATTTCAGGAGAAGACAGAAATACAGGTTACTCCCAACACCAACCAACTATTTTTTTTTTTTTTTTTAACAAATAACTAGACTTTGAAGATTAATTCTCCTAGGTGAGCAGAGAAGAATACATTGTCTTGCCTCACTCTTAATGCCCTTAAAAATTGGGCTATGGGTAAAGTTTGAAGAAGAGTCTCCATAAGACTTTTCAGAAGTGACATATAGCCGAGAGTCCAGAACCCCCAAAGGTGTAGGTGTTATATTAAGATATAGATACCCAAATACCTTCCAGACCTGATCTTTGAAAATACAGTTTGGCTAATTTTGGAAGTGGTGAGCAAAGTACAGACCTGCTAGAGGTGGGATCATCTTTCAAAGAAATTTGGAGTCAGCTGAACTCCTGACATCTACTTTATGAAGATTTTTAAAAGCATTTTAACACTTTATGGTAGACATCATTGTCAAGGTAGTAAAACAAGGTTTATGGCCTCAGTCTATGGTTTGATTTCATTCTAGGACACAGTGACCATGCATCCCTCAAGGCTATTATCTCATAGCCTTAGGAGTGCAGCTAAGCAAAAACACAGGAAAAATTTTATTTCAGAAGAGTGGTCCACTGCTTGTTTATCTGATTTGTCCCTTAATCCACAACTCGTATTTATTTCTTCCCTAAAAATATTGCAAAATTGCTTAAGGACAGGATGCCTCAAGGTCTGGTAATGGGATTTTTAGCCTTTCACACCCAGCTCATTTATCTGAGCATGGGTAGGTCTGCAGGTCAGTGAGTTGTTACCTGCTGACTTTTGTCCAGTGGCCTCTGAAAACAGTGAGAAACTTTCACACAGTGAACAGTTGTCTACCCAAAAGTTATCTGCCAAAAGGGGAGAATAACAGAAGAAAAAACATAACTACACAAGGGTAGAGCCAAAATTTCTTTATGAGTACAAATGGGTGACACTGAGTTATGCTGGTAAGGAGATTTGAGGAAGCCAGCACCATTCAGCCCATCCCTTCTGGGTAGGGATATGTTTTACTGATACCACACTGAATCAGATTTCTGCTGGACTTGCTCAGTACTTTTTGCAGGTAATAAATTTGGAAAAAATAGAAATTCCCATCCTTTGAAGAAACCCCCAACATTATGAAATAAAACTCTAAGAGATCAATAAAGTCCAATATTGTGTCTAAGAAAGACTTTGGGTTTTATACTGAACACTGTAATAAAAACAGAAAAATCATAAGCTACACATATACACACACACTCACAAAAATAGCTAAATATGATCTTAAATTAAGGATGTTAAAAAAGAAAGCATAAAGCCATAATGATACAGAAGAAGAAAGGTTGGGCAAGATATTTCATTTTGTTTAAAAATTCTTGTTTTATTTTTCCCATTAAAAGCATTCCAAGCAGCTCCACTAGGTACAGATTTTAAAAGGGAAGTGTGGGCAGAGTCAAAACTGAGTCAGGACTGCAGGAGCTGACCTAGCTGGTATTTCTAGCTGCAAGTTTTACCTTTTGCTTTTTATTCAGTCTCCTGCTTCCCACCCCACAAAAATATCTACATAGTTTAGCCTGATGTAGAGCTTTCCAAAAGAAATTAAATTTTACTGGTTATACTATTTCATCAAGTCAAGGATTAAATTGTACTCTAATAAATAAATGCATCTGTTACATTTAAGCTGCAGCTGAAAACAATCTTTCCATTTACAGGCTAGTTTTAGTAGACCACCATGGACAGCCTTCAGCAAGCCAGACCTGTCCCTGTGCATGTTCTTAGAGCACACTGCAGAGAGCTGCCAGAGATAGAGACACCCCAGCATGGCAGTACAGGCAGTTCTGGCAATTTCCCATAGAAAGCCACCTTATTTCTTCCAAAGCCTCTACCTCACCAACACAGGGATAGCCTCTATTCATAAAGACGCTCCTTCAGCAAAATGGCATGCTCTAATTGGCTATTTGAGTACTATGTACTTCCAGATCAAGAGGAAACCTCCTCTGACTCAATGTCTCTGGTTGTCAAATACCGTCCCCTCTTGGAATGCACTCTGGAAATCAGTAAGCAATTATTACCTATAGAGGAAGGCAGTGTTACTCTGAAATAAGTGTTCTTAGACTACTACCCCAACTGCCGCCTTTGAACTATGCTCATTCATCACCAGGAGAAGACTGCCTATGGGCCAGCCAAAACAGAGTTGAATGAGCTAACACTAGAGGAACAAATACAAAAACTGTTCACACCTCAGTAATAAATACCCATGAGAGCAGGCACATGAAGGTCCTTATGAATCATACACCACGATCTACTTCAGCCAATGCAATAAAATGAATTGGGAAAAAAAAACCCAACCCACGCTGACACTGAGTGAAACCAAGTACCATGTAACAGAATAGCCTTAACAAATTGCTAGAGAACAGAAGCATCCAGAGATTACTTAAAAAAATAGGTGCTTTACCTTGGTTCTCTCATTCCTGACCATCAAAACCAGCATACCAATACCTGCAAAATACAGCCTCAAATACTAATATTCATAATCCTAAGAGATACAAAAACCGACCTCACCAGAGAGGCTGCTTTTATGGCATATTACTCTCTCTCATATTTCTCAGTTCCCACTAAGCCCTAATTGTTCCACAGGTGTGAATTAGATCATCTCTAATGACCTAATTGATTAGCAGATTTAAATTAAAGTTAATTATCACCTGATATTTAGTTGAAGTTTGGTGCTTCTGTTTCAGACTTCAGAAAGACCTTGTGTGTCCATTTTTTCCCACAAATATATTAGCAAGTCTATAAAAATATGTCTAGATCATCATGCCTGTATCAATGCCAATAAAACAACAAAAAATCAAGATACCTGTTTGATGATTCTTCATCTGTAATTAGCATAAATCATATGCAAACTTGATTGATAATTGCATGTACAAATTAGGTGTGATTTGGTCTGCATAGGCATTTGTTTGTATATACACTTAAAATTCATGCCTCCTGTGAGTACAATAACATTTAATGAGATTTACTGCATACCACTTTGCTATGTCTGAAGAACATTGCAGTGTGCTACTTATTCAGTGTATACAGACAGTTTTCCTAAGAGACTGAATATTAAATATTTAGTATCATCCATGATACAAGGCAACATTTTATTAGATGTCTAGGTATTTGGTTTGATTTCCTGGAACAGGTAGAACCACAGAATAACTTGGCTGGAAAGTCACCCAGTCCAACACCCTACTGTTTTCTGGAAAAGTATAATGTATATAACTGTAGGATGTCTGCATGAAGATGTTGCAGATGCATGGATGATGCAATGAAAACAAAATGTAGAATGTGAGAATCCAGTCCTGTGTCACTTACAATGTTTAAATAAAGAAAAGACAATTTCTGACGGTTTAAGTTTCATGGATTTCTGTACTCTACATCACTAAAGATCCCTGTGCCTTTGGAAATTTCTGTTCATTTGTTTAGGTTAAACCAATTCTTAGCACATTCAGCTAAATTGAAACTATTCCAATTTAAATTTAAATAATAATATTCATGTTGAGATGTAGTTCAGTAGTTCCATAGTTTTAAAATGATATTTCAAGCTAAACCAGTGAAGTTTTCTTGTGTAGTGGTAAGAAAAAACACCTAGCTGATACCTAGCTTTTACACAGAGCATTGAACATCTCAGAAGGTAAAGGCCTCAGACCAAAGTCATGCAGGAGTTGAGGCACTTCTCCTGTAAATCAGGCAATTAATTTCCTCCTAACAAGCCCTGAGTAAAGCTCAGTAAATCATTTGCTGACACTGTCTGACACCAGCTAGCGATTTGGTACAGGGAATGCAAACCCACAGGCGTCAAGGACGGATGGCATGGCTGTGCGCAGGTGGAGGGCAGTGCTCCTGCCAGCAGTCTCTGGGCTCTCTTCTGGCATCTGCCCATGCTCTACATTTTAGGAATGGCCCAAAGCCCATCGGATGAGGAGTATGTATGTAGCATTGCATGTCTGTTTGGCCATAACATGACTTCCAGATATGCTGTGCCTAGGGGTTAACTTCACCCAGTAAGCAGCAAAAATTCCCAGCATCCATGAACAGCTACAAAGAGAAACTGCTGAAGTCTGCAGAGCTGTCGGCCTCTTTTAAGTAGAAACTCCCTTTGCTGTAAGCACACAAAGCATGGCTTTAGGCTGAAACTGGATGTTTTCATTTGCATTGAACAGCCCACTGCTGAAACACTGGTGACACTAAGGTCAGCAATGAGTATCCCAGATGGAAGTGCTATAGTAGATCCAGCGCCTGCTGCAATCAGATCACACTCGTGCGGGCCTAAGGTGAGAGAAAAGCCAATTTAACAGTATTTCAGCAATGTAACATCAGAGCAAAATCGTGTGCTGCTGAACGGCCATCTCAATAACAAGTCATGCTCAGGGTGGGGTAAGCATGTGGGTGGGGATGAGAGAGAATAGGTCTTTGTCAGAGATCGCGCCAGGGCTCCAGATCAAAACATTCTTCAGCCTCAGAGGGGATTCACCATCCAAACTTCGATGCAAACCTGAATCTCATTGCTACTCCTCTCAGCACACTGAGCTAAATCAAATTCCCATGCGCGGGACTGAAACACGAATCCCAATTGTATAGCTTGGCCCCATCTCTAATTTGTAATATTATCAGTAATAAGCTTTCCAAGGAAAAGTAAAGGGGCATCACACATCTGTCACCCTGTACATGCTGGACCAAATTCTTGCATTTACATTTTGCTATCGAAGCCTACAGAAAAATGTTGATTTAAGCAGTAGGGGCTCTGTGCCTATGTCTCCCTGTAGATATGCATGTTGTCTCTGTGCCAAAGCCAGAAATGAAGTCTTAGGGTTATTGAGGCAGAGGAAGCTATTGAACTCAAGAGAAATTGGAAGAAACTTGAATCCTAGTGTTTTTACTAGGATTTCTTTCATAGTAATGAAGGCTTTTGCCTTAATGATGTTTCACACAAAGGGGTGGACAGTCAGGATACACGAGTGTGCATGTGCGCGTGTAAGGGAGGAGAGGGGTAGAGGTACATGTGAGTAGCTTCACACTAAAATTAAATCAGCCTTTTCCATAAAACAGATGTTATGGTTCCCTTTAAAAAATAATTAAATTAACAGCGAACAGAAATGTTCAGGAGAAGGAATTTGGGGTTGGGATTTTGGCATTAGTAATTCCCTATACTTAATCCATAAAAGTTTTCTTTTATGTTTACAGAAGGGGGTTGAAAAAAGAAGCAAGTCTGTTACTAAAGGATTTTAAGATACAGTGGAGATGTGAAAGGCACAGAAGATTTTCATTTCCTGTGTTATAGGGTGCAAATAATATCAGTATGAAAAACCTGGCAGGAAGATTTAAGATAGCAGTTTTTACATTGATAAGTATTTGTTCATTTCCTGACAACAAAAAAATATAAATCTCTTCAGAAATTAAATACCCTGGCTTGTTGAAGCACTTTTGTGACGTTCTGTGGTAGACTGGCTTCCTTTCACTGGAAATCCACAGCTAGAATAATAATCACAGCATCAGTTATTATACTTGTATCAGTTCTGTGCGGCAAGAGGCTAATACAGTGTATGGCCGAATTCTCCTACTTTTGTGTCACTTATTTTCTCTGTGGGCCAGATTTGCATTTTAATGGAAGTAGTTTATAGACTTCTTTGCTGCCTTCATAGTGCCACAAGTGGCATCATTAAGTGAGTTAAGCCGGATTAATGCTGATAGTAAAGTCAGATAATACAATAACAGAGGCCTTCATTTCCATTTGGATTAGGTGAAGAGAGCAGGCCTGTCTGGTGCAGGGTGATAATTTGTAAGCGCGATATGTTGTACTTGAGAGGATAAGATTAAATTTAGTGGGTTTAACTGTCATCCCAGTAAGTCAATTACTTCATCTTTTCAGGCTTTGAATTTCTTTTATAAATAAAATAAATGGAATATTGAGCTGCTCCACAGCCATTTCGAGCTTCCATGAAGAAGAATTACATGTGCTGGGCCAAAAAAAAAAAAAAAAGAGAGAGGGGAGGGGAAAAAGGGTTTCTGATTCGGCTCCATAAACAAAATATAAACTGCATTCAAGTGCCAGCATGGCAACAGCTTGGGAATATTGTCCATCTCTCATATCACAAGCATGACAGATTCCATTGTGACTTTAGTTTATCCATAATAGGAAATATTTATGTTGTGCCTGGTCTTTTCTATTTGTATCTATTAGATTGTAGAAGGAATACACTAAAATACTGATCCCTGCTATCACTGAACTCTTTTACTTTTTTTCCTCTGCTTGCTATCTCCTGTATATTTAATGCTTACACCTTGCTGCTAAGAGAGTCTCAAATGGAAATAAATAAAGGAAATCTGTTCGATTTTGATCCATATCATATAAAACCTTTTTTAATTCTCCTGTCTTCTCGCCCTGTCTCCACCCCCATTTGGACACCAAATCCCTGCAATACCGTTTATTGGGCACGGAAAGTTGGACAACAAGCTTTCTGTAAATTAGATACAGATAGATAAGCATCAATATCTTCATTTTTATCCACAGACCCAGACTGAATACAGGTGATGTCAAGGGATGCTAGGCATGTCAACAAGGGAATGCTTATCCATAACAAGCGATGATTTCAGAAGTCCCCCAGACTCTAGATCCTTTCATAACATCACTTATAAGTACTTAGCTCTCCCCTGTGGTTCCTGCTGTGGGGCATTATCATATGCAAGGAAAAAAAAAAAAAAGAAAGAAACCTCTGCTAGTCTCTTTTAAACTATTCATAAAACTCAGCACTACAATGAACTAAAGGCTTAAGATCTGGCATAACAAAGTGGTAGACACCCTTATCTCCCACTGATGCTGAGAAAGAGCTGGCATTAATCTCCTAGGAGGGAGGAAGGACATAGCTAAAGGCTAAGGCAGGTGCTCTTCATTCCTATAAAAATACTTGGTAACATGTATTATTAGCTAATTCAGTCAAATGAGCATCCAAAGACCCTGGCATTAAAGGGCACTTTATGGAAGGTGCTCAGCAGCCTGCAGGACTAAATCCATTGTATGAACAGAGGTACCCCAAAAAGGCAGGGCACCCAGAGAACCAATCAAGAGTGATGGACCGATTTAGACAGGTCTGCCTAGGAAGTGTCTTTTTATTTTCCTGCAGCACTCACACATGTGGCACTTCTCCAATTGCATTGGGAACTAAAACTGTGGTACTGCAAGGTGAAAGACACCCTTCTGGGTTGATGTTGGTAGGGTAAGTATACACTTTGACACTTATTCTGTGCCAAGGAGCACGATATTTTCCCCACAATTAAGCTGACACAAATCATAAGTAAATAACTATTTGCAGCGGCCGTTTATGGCATGTCTGCCTCTCTTTTATGCTGATATATATATATACAGCTTCCCAAAAGTCAGAGGAGTCACCCAGTGACCAAACCTGTAAGGCAAAGAACTGAGTCTTTTCATGATACAAAAGTATATGAAATAAAATGGGATGCATCAAATCAGAGAATCTGTATCTTAAGTGGAGGGCACCGTTTAGCATACAAAGGATCCTTTGTAGGTAGGAGATATTTAGCAAAGAAAGTTGTGCTTTGAAAAGTGTTAAATAATTCCAATTTCATAATTTCATGCCACAGTTTGATGGTCAACTTGACTTTCAGGTATCTTAAAATCTGACTAACCTCTTTAGATTTTTCTTAATAGCTGACATTTACATCTTCCCACCTCTTGTTTTTGAATTATTTCTATAATTACTTATATAAAGATACTAAATTACTTTAATACTCACAGGTTTGATTTGCTGTTATATGGAGTCTATAATCAAAATCCCAACCCTGAGTGTTCTTACAGATATCAGTGTCCCATTTTCTCTCAAATTAGCAATGTCACACAAGCTTTGAGAGGCTGTAATTACAACCTCAACAGAGCAGAAAAGCCCCAGCAGCCAGCCGGCCTCATTCTGCTCAAAAATGAGTCCTTCCTTGTCTTTTAACACCAGGGAGTTCTTCCTTCTTGCATCTGAGTGTTGTGACTATCATCCAAATTCTGCCTTTTTTTGGACCCAGCAATGCCACAGGTTTTTTTGTGCAAATGTCAGTATGGCAGAATTTGACCAGCTTGACTTTAATCTGCCCTGATTTGTCACACAGTTCTGCCAATTGAGTTCCTTAGATGGTATGGAAAATTGGTGTTGCTTTTCTGCAGAACACATGTTCGCACACTAGCACAGCGTACGGACGTCCTTTGCTGTGCTATCTGTGCATCTCACTGATACTGTGGTTAGTGTCACAACAAATCTGTGAAGTAAGGCAGCATTAATCTTCATTTTCTAGGAAGTGAGTCACAGAAAGAGATAAGAGTAGGTTTAAAGGTAGTCAAGGTGATAAAAAATGCAGAGAAGTTAGTAATAAGTCTAAGTTAATAAGCCTCCTTTGCTGACTTTTCCCCCTTCCTTTTCTCAAGACTCAGCTGACCTGCTTAGACTGGGATGTAAATATCCCAGGGGACACCTGCATTATATCTTTTGCTATTTAAATATTTTCAATCAGTTTTTGAGAGATATTAGCAAGCAGTAGCCCTTATGCCCAATGAAGCACCCCAGTCACTATGCTATGTTGCTGTTGGTAAGGCTGAGCAGAACCTCTGTGAGTAGCTCAGTGAGGAAAGAGGGATTTCTGCAGAGATCTGCAAGGCTAAAACCCATTGAATATTCTGTTTGACGAACAGCTTGGTCCAAAACCTTGGCAAGCTTCAATTTATTTAAAAAGAAAGGAGAAATGTGTAGAAAGCCTTTGCCATGCAGCAGTCCAAATGGACTGGCACTGTCATAGTGAACACTAAAGGACTAAGTCAGTGGGGTTGTACCAGTGCACATGAGATCCTTAGGGCCATCTGTCACCCCACCTTACATGGGTTTTATGGAGGTGTAAAGTCTCTGAGGCTGATGAGGTTGCTTTGGGCTAGGTGCTTGAAGGTACTTGAAATTTATGTCTGCACATGTCATGCAGGGCTGGTTGAATTAATACTTGGCCAGAACATATAGAAGTATTAAGTTTTCTAGGTGCCAAATATGACTATCCCTGAATCAGTTCTCATCTGATAAAGGACGGCTTTGCTTTTACTGGTATCAGAAGGAGAAGCCTGTGTATGTCATCCATCAGTTGTCTTAGAGTATATGTGTGTTTTAAAGAGAGACAGAAGCAAAGACAGAGATGGATCCAAAAAAGCTGCAGCAGTATCTCAATTTGTTTTCAAGTAACTCTACATGGGCAAATATTAAGTTGTGTGACAGGGAAGGTTCTGCCCCTGCCAAGCTTTAGCCAAAACCAGGCCTCTCCTTACTGTGTTTCTGTTCTGAAAAGTGCAGGAGGTTTGTTAAGTTTGTATTAGACAGCTTTGATGAACAGTTGTTCAAAAATATTTTAAGCCTCCTAGACACATGATAAAGAAACATGTATATTACAAATGCCATACAAAAATGAGGGTTCTCAGGAGCTGAAAGCAGAGACCTGTGCCAGCAAGTCTCAAAAGGAGAATTTCTACCCATGGGATCATGTTATCCCATTCACAGTACAGAACAGAGGGAAAGTTTGGGAATTCAAATCCTTTTGAACATGATACTGTAGCTGCAACAGGAGGGGCAGATTTATAGATTCGTAGAGTGGTTAATACGCTCTTGTATTTAGCAAAGCGTCATGTCTTGTACATTAGGTCAACTTCTCCAGTATAGAATGGTCTGTTTTTAACATACAGTTAGTAAAATGCAGCATAAAATCCATTTTAGCTGTCCTGGTGAAGATTATTTGACACTAACAGCAGCTCCCAACAACTGCTGAGTTGAAGTCAGGTGCTTCCAGACTGCAAACCTTTCTCCTCCAAGACTGAAGGAAAACAGGTATGGCAGAAAGGAAAAAAATCACAGGCTGGGTATAAATGTGAGCCCAGCTGGGATGTGCTGTCCTTCGAGGCTGGTATCAATTAAGGAAACCACTGAGCAGCTCTGAAAAAACATAAGGGACCAGCCTGCAGAAAGCAGGGCAAGGGTTAGGGAGGGCAAAAATGAGTTTTAAGCAACTGCAGACAGCTATCCCAGAACTGCTGAACATTGCATGCATATGAAGTGTTAGTAGTAACATTTGAGTCTACAGTGGGCTAAGACCACTAAATACCAAGCTTATTGTACATGAGCATCATCACTTTTTTCTCTTCTTCTATCCTTCTTTTGACATATAT
>WAAD01006760.1:180476-271229 GCA_013389945.1 Fregata magnificens
CAAAAAGGGTCAAAAATAAAATAAAAATCTATGTTTTGTGTTTTTTCATTCTTCTCAAGAAGAAACATAAAATTACCAAAACACAAGTGCACACAAATTTGTTAGAACTTCATGCATCTTCTATAGAATAAAAAGGATAAAACTGGTACAACACAAGTAGAAAAATATAGCTAAATCTATTTGCAGAGAACTGAATAAAAACTCTTAACTTGATTTGATTATGCTTTTTTAACATTATTCTTTTTAGTTTTCTCAAAATAACATTCATACGAGTTGTATTTGCCCACCCCAATGTTGAACGTGTTGAGATATTTTTGCAAAAGGCTGAAGGTTAATATTTTTCTATCTGTCTTCTTGAAATCTCTTTGAATGTCTCCACTGTGGCTTGGCAAAATCTTAGTGCTCCAATAAGGGAGGATAAACATTATCTGCACCATCACGTGGCCTCCATGGCTGACTGCATACTGAGAATTAACAGTTAATGAACTCTGCATATGCAAGGACAGTTTCTGAAACAGACTGGCAAAAAGAGATCACATCCTAGTGCTGACGAATGAGAAAAAATATAAAATTCAGAGTCTGCTTGCAGATAATTCCCAAACACAAAATAGAATTACATTTGCAAGCAATTTACGACCAACAAATTGCCAAGCAATGTGTACATTTACATCAGCTCTGTCAAAAGTCATTTTCAAAAATGTTTCAGCACTGATATCTACAGCTGACCTCCCCAACCCACACAGCATCATACATAGCTGATGTGTCAATCTGAGAGGTTTTTATACCGCTTGACACCTCGGATCAACACAGAGACATACCGTTTTTTTCAGTTCCAGTGTTTTGTGTGTTTGTAAATGTGCACATTGCAAGGCAATTGAGATTTAGGGTCATACATATTTAACACTCTAAAGAACTCCAGGAAATATCTTTTTGCTGCTTATACTAAAGAGCCAGAAGTCTCACAAAACAAGTAATGTGAAAAATAAGCTTATGCTGTTATTTACCATCACAATAACTCCTCTAATCAAATACACACAGGCCACAATCTTTCTCAGAAGCACAATTCTTTAGACTGTTTGGGGAAGGGCAAAACAATCACATCCTCACCACTGCATCAGTTGCATGTACCATGGCTCACTGCCAAATATCCTCTTCCAAATTACCTCTCTGTGTTCTCCTGATGAAAAGCCATACCACTCTGAATGAGGTTTCACCCACCATAAGCAGTCCGTGTGATTGTCTCACACATGATAAACGGGGCTTGGAAAAAAGTACAGGGAGGCCAGACTTCNTAAACCATTCAGCCCCTAAAGATGACAAAAAACCAGAGAACACAAAACCCAAACCCCCAAACCAATACCTCCTTTTTTAACATTCTTCACTTAAAATCATTCTTCTCTCTTCTCTCCCTCTTTTAGAGATCCCTCTAAACAGAAAAACGGGATGAGTAGGCTATACTGTCCATATGGAAACTAAACATAACCCCCTTCAGGAATTAATAAGATTAAGTTACACTTCAGTGGGAAATCAGTGTACATAAATTAATGAAAATTTCCTGTGGATGGTGGCAAAGCAAGCCACTCACTGTGCTAGTGAACTGATGCAAACAGACATTTTATGATGAGGAGATTTACTGAAGAAGAATTAATAGGACCCATCGACTGTCTATGACAGAATATAGGTGACCTTAAGTGTCCCCTATGAATCAAATGTTTTCTGTTGTGCCTGTAAATGAACCAGTGAGTATGTTCTGATGTTTTCTGTCTTAGACATCAGGTAAGGATTTTTTCCAGTCATGAAAAATGTCTCTTTCAGGCAATCACATCAGTGTTTGCTTAAAGGTAAGAATGTGTTTAAATGCTTCTCTGATATTTGGCTTCAAAAACTGGCCAACATCTGCTATTGTCTAACATATTTTGCTGCAGGACAGCACCAGCTTCCGTCAAGTAAGCAGTCATTAGAAATTCTCTCTTGTCCTTGGATATTTTACTAATGGTTGTATCTCTCATTGCCTTTCAGAGCTGTGAAGGTTACAACAGGGCAATGCTGGTGTCTTCTAGGCTCTCCAGATTCTCTCATTTCAGGCTCACCATCAGCCAGAGGATGCATGGAAATGCATTTAATGTTATTACTGGGAGGTTACTTAGTTCTTTCAGTACTAGCATGAGCTTTTGATTTTGACATTGATAGCAAGGATGTTTTTGAGCCACATTTTTAGAGGTGGTTCTTGGAGAACACACTTTACCTTGAAAAATCGTTTTTTCCCCCATCCAGAGATGTCCCAAGGTGGTACTGGACATCTCTTCTGTAGGCCTTCACATACAGATCTGGGGAAATTAGGTTTCTTTCTCTTCCATTTTCTACCTGCTATTTTTTCTCACTGTTGAACAGTGACTTTAAGTACAGTTCCCTGAATACAAGCTATATCCAAATCTTGGCTGTCTTAAGTTAAATATTCTTCTAATTAGGTTTATTATTTCAGAAGTCAAACAACTTTTCATACAAACAAACAAGCTAGAGGAAGGAAAGTGCATTTGGGTTGTCTGTAAGAGGTCAAATTTATTAATGTGTTGTCTAGTGCACTTTAAAGTATCAAAGAAGAAAGCTTCCAAAATTTCCATAGGGATGCTATTTCCTTATTTATTAAAGCTTACTCTTAGAAAGCATTTTCCAGCATTTGCATGTGCCTATTTTTATTCTATTACCCCTAGTTGTGTTGTACCTAGGATCACTAACTCCTAATTTATTTTGATGGTTAAAGCTAACCCAATAGTATTTGATCAAATAGTCATAACACATTTAAGACTCCCAAGTCTGAGATTATGTTTCGTACTTTAACATTTACTGTAGCTGTTGGAGATCTCAATGCTTTTAAAATTCTCCTTGTGATGTGCAACTATTACGTGGAGTTTAAATATCTCACCACGAAGTGAAGTGACTGTTTAATATATATATACTAAAGAAGTGTCTTAGAGATATAAAAATGCATCACTGCCCTCCTATTCTTTGCCCCAAGGTGCCCTAGGAAGTGTCCAGTCACTTTAGACAAATGGAATGACAACTGTTAAAGGACTTAAGTGCATTTAAAATTCAGTCCTGAACAAATAATTGTTTATAACTGTGGGAAACGTGAAGAAGTTCCGTTGTTCCTTTCAAAAGTTGTGTTACACACACAGATCAAAATAAAAGAAAACCTCTGAAATGGTTAGGTAACAGCATTCAATAGGGAATAAACATAACCACAGGAACAATAGGTATTTTTTCAGAGCTCCCATTGGAACTAATACTTAGCTCTAGATCAAACACAGGGGCTATTCTGGGACCTGAAAATGGGCTTCCCCAAAACCCCAAATGCTCACAGGATTCGTGTTTCCCTTTTAACCATCAAAATAAACACTCCATAGACTTATAAGCAATGGGTTTATTTCAAATAACAGTAAATGGCCTTCTAAGGTCAATATATTAGTTTTCCTCTAGATATACAGTTTCAATAGCAAGTGATGCATGAAGTCTGTTAAGCCTTTTGAATTGTCTATCAGTTCTGGGAATTATAGATTTTAACCCGTATAGGTACTTGGCTCAACCACAAAATGAAAAATCATTAAGGAAAAAGCACCGTGTATTATTACTCCAATATATATTCGTGATTTAGAATTGGCATTTCAATACACAAAGAAAATTCCTAGAATCATCCAGCTAAATGCAAATGGGCTCCAAAAATACTTTAAATAACAGAACCAAAAAAGCTCATCAGAATTTACTACTCATCCAAGTGTAAATACCTTTTTCTATTACACATCCATAAACACTCTTTGTACTTCTACAGTTTATTGAATCAAAACATGAGAAGATCTGAAAACATTTTTGTAGCTTTCTGTAAGTTGTACTACTACCATAATATCTTCCCTGGTAACGCACAGGCCATATCCTGTAAATAAATGTGTGTTTCATTTTCAATTGGAATTTCATTAATCAAACCACAGTAATAGTGGAGTATTTAAAACACATTTCTCTAAAAAGGGGGTAGAACATGCCAGCAAACTACTGATACAGTTCTGCTGCACAATGATTTAAACCATCTGAGGAGATGGCCTTCTGCCTTTGGATTTCATGACAGCCTGGGCTTGCACTTCTTCCCTTCTTAGAGGCTCTCAAAGCAACTCCAACACAGTAACAAACTCTCATATCTCCCCTTCTGGGAGACAAATGTGTAATTCTCCTCCTCATTTCATTCACAGGGAAATTCAAGCAGAAAGAGGTAGATTAATGCATAGGTGCCATATCTATGAATCAAACCAAGGGCACATAGGTTACAGTGACCTAGCTTTAGTAACAATATCTTCAGATGTAGTTGGCAATTGCTGCCATTACATATAGCATTTCATGTGAAGTTGGAAAAGTATTTTATGGATGAAGAAATAGGAAAACTGAGAAGAGAGTGACATTAAAATGTCCTGCATTCACTGAGCTGGGAACAAACACAAAATAACTAGTGTCCAAAACCTTTGGCCCCAACTTCAGTAAATAACAACAGGGAGCCAGCAGCCTGGACCCCCAGATGCTATCTAACATGAATATACTGCAGCAGCAGCAAAACCATCAGTAACTGTTTCCTGTATAAAGATGGGTTGTATATGAAGCTTTCAGTTAAGGTGTGGGTAGCTGGAGCACAGCTGCACAAAGACTTTCCTGATTCCCAGGAATACCTAGGGCCTTGATGTTTGCAGATTTAGGACAGAAATAAACACTGTATCCATTAAAACCAACTAGCACTTGCTATCACCTTCATATTTTGGTCCTTAATGTACTATGCTGTAGGTAGGGAGAGGGAAGGAACAAAAGAGAGAAGAATTACTTCCCTAAGAATCTCTGAGGATTTCAGGCAGAACAGTATAAAACTAAATTAACTTATTCATTTTTATCACCTGATGAGCATAATTAGCAAACAGTGCATAATGACAGCAAATAATGACTCTTTTTCCCCTATTAAGATAGCTTAATGACTGTATTTTCCCACAGCCTTAAAGCTGTGCTGTATTTACCAGTTGTACTTACCTGAAAAATGTTTTGTCTGTCAATATTGAAGTTAACAAAATGCTTAACTACAGCACATAATGATCCTAACACAAAACAGAATTCAAGCTGAGCATGGAGGCTTTTGCAGCTCTCACTGTGCTGAAACCTCTGCGACAGCAACTCAGGAAAGAAATGTGATGTAGCAAAATTTAATCATTCACTTCATCTTCCTGGTATGATGACTAATAAGCAACCTTCATTTGTGATATGCTTCTTTCTTTTATGAGTTTCACTATCCATGTATGAATCCCAGAACAACCATCTAGAGAAACCTGATGGTAGAACTGCATTTTAATATAAGCACTTTAATATACAGCTCCAGGATTCAGGTACCCTTTGGTAACATTGAACTATCCCTTTGGGTTTCAAGGTTGTGAATAAGGTTATCAGGCTGGCTTGCTCTATACTCACACTGAGAGACCTTGCAATTAAACCTGGGGAAATGGATTTGCTGAATTTGCTAGTGTTGAAGTCAGCTTTTTGCAACAGGAACAAGATGCAAAATGTCTTGTCCAATGACAGAGTTTTCATGCTGTATCTTCAGCAGCAAGTGACACTGACTGCATTGGCAGCTATTGCTATCTACTGCCAGACAAAACAAATTCAAACTGATTTGGATGGAGTATAAAATATACCTCTCCTCAGGGCACAGTCTTGCCAGACCCCCGGAGACTGAACTCCCATTGATTTCCCTTGATTTAAAAGGCACAAATGATTCGCATGAGCAGATCCAGAATGGATAAAGATGGAGAACAGCAGTGATTCTGGTATCATCCTAAAAGCCTCTCTGACCCTCACTGTATGGCCATCCTTTGATTCATCTGTCACAGCTGTATCTAACAGAAGTATTTACCTTCAAGGATCTTCCCAGCTTATCCTGTTTTACCTACTGTTTCCCAGTCACAGCCTAAATGTCAACTTCTGTCTCTTCCAGATGTCTGTATTCCTCCAATATCTTGTCATCATATGAAGAGATCAGAAGTATCTCTTAGTTCTCTTTTTCTAGAGTCACCTGTCCAACATGACAATAGTCTGTAAGCAATGCTCCATGGTCAATGAAAGCAAACAATATACAAAAGATAAATCTACAGAAAAGAAAAAGTATTATTCTTCCTTCTCAAATCAAGTGTTTTGGCTACCTGGGAACTAAAAATAGTATTAGGTCTGACTTTGTCCTACCCTAGCTGATTCTTTTGGGAGATTTAACACTGACTTTATCAAAATATCAGTGCCCTAATTTTTTTTTTCCTTTTTATTTCATTCCCTGATAATAGACATTAAAAAAACTCTACAGCTTTACAGAAAGACAGCACATGGCACTTTATCATCACCTAGATGATTATGTTGGCAATCTTTCTGAGGCTTCTAAATTCTGTGTTATTCCATACAGATGTATTAGCTAGATGTACATTATGCAGCATTAAGGAGCTTTTCTCATGCCTGATGCAGTATGGGAGAGAAAAATGTATTGCAGGAAACGTAGTGCATTTTGCCAATCCTGGAAAAAAAGTGCAAAAGTTTTGGGCTTTTTTGTTGTTGCTTTGTTTGTTTCTTTTTCTCTTCCTGCAGAGGAAGAACTTGCATCCCTAATGCCTCTTCCAAAGACCCGTGGTTCACACAGGTCCATAGCTCACCACGTGACTCATTCAGTAATTAATTTCCTTCTTTGGAAGGATCTGTGATTGAGTTAGTAAAAAAAGGGATTGAAACTATGGTTGTAGGAAGTTCAACTACTTCTGCTTTGATGTAGAGGTCACTACATTTAAAAAAAGATATTTGCTCTTACTGCCTCTCTTATTTCTTCTTTCATGGTTTTGTTTTACTTCTTTCATCAGACATCAGCGAGGTATGAAAAGGTGATGAGGAAAGACTTGCCAGCCACTCATTCTTCTGTTACAAAGCAGGACTCTGAATGCTAGACCCAAACATTAAATGAGTAGACTTTACTGTACATGGCTCTTCTGTGTGGCTAGAAAAGACAGACATTGAACTTTATTAGATCCAGTTGACCCTATCCTCTCATTACAATGAACATGTGGCATTGATGATCTTACTGTTTCTAACAAGAGCCCACTAAAGAAGCTTATTTAACAGCAGAGGACAATTCAGGAAAGAATCTCAGAAGAGCTCAGTCCTTCAGCAGCTGGATTTTATGCCAACAAATAATCTGACAAGTAAAGAAACCTTGTCAAAACTAAGCTCATGCAGCATGAAGTATCTATCATACACTCATCCTTTTTTTCATCTTTGTCATGGCTATTTCTAAACAGACTTTAGAACTTGGGAAAAGACTCATGGCTTCTGGATGAAGTTTTTCTGGGCATACTGAAGATCAATATGCACTCAACTGCCCTGTATCCAAAGGAATATCAATACCTAGTACAAGACTTGTGTATTGTAGGTACAAAGGAGACACTGGAAGAATGAATGAGAATCCTGTATATGTAAATACATACTTGCAAATACACACACACAAATGCTTACTAATATTATAAATGTTATATAATATGCTGGCACTTGTTCAAAACTTTGAGGCGTTGGCATTATTTTAATCATTTTTCCATTGAACTAAAGAAACTGCATGTATAATTAAACAGTTGTATTGTATTGTAGAAATAACCATGTAATGACATAGTTAGAAATTCTTGGTTTTTCATGGTAATACCAAGTATAATTACCATGTAATCTGCAGAAAGCAAACAAGGCTGTAATTATTCTGTAATCCAATTTAATTACAGGGTAACAGATTTGTTATTTCTTCCCAATAAAACATACATGCAAAGGAAACAAACTGGTAGAGAAAAGATACTTTTTCCTTTGAAGAAACTTATTTAATTAAAAAAAAAAAGGCTCACTAGCACTTCTATGTCAAAGGACACAAATGAACCTAGCTGTGGACATTCCTCGGACGAAACCTTGCAGTGTAAAATCCAGCATCACTCCACAGGGGAGATATACATTCTTTACTTCTTTCCTTCCTTTTTGGATGCTAAAGCTGTAACCCTTCCATTACAGTCAACACCATATCTATGTATGATTGTATAGGAAGATACTGGTTAAAAACATAAGAAAATGAAGTCTTATAAGTATTCCCAAAATAGGCATTGTGTGGGTTTTGGAAGTCTTAGCTTCCCTATGCCACCTGCCACAGTCATGTGGGACCAGCAGAGGATGAGCTGACCGTGTCTGTTCCATCCTCTGCCCCAACCGCAACCACATCGTGTCACTGACTTGGCTGAGACGGTTCCTTTCATTTTTGCAAAGCACCACTTTCAGCCACTCAGAGTCATTTTGGTTTTCCCAAAGCTAATCCATAACTGAACCAGCTACTTCTACCCAAAAACCCGTTAGAGATCAGATGATCCCCTAGACAGAAGTGAAATATTTCTACAAGCTGTACTCGGGGTATTTCGTGACCTCACCCACATTCCCATTTCAGTTCTATAATTCCAGTCAAGTTAAATCTTCTGATCTAATGTTTTTCATTTTTCTTTTTTTTTTTTTTTAAATATAATAATTGTGAAGCATGCCGCAGAAATCTGGAAGTAAATTGGTGAAAGGCTGTGCTACATGTACAAAGGGAGAGATGAATGCAGCAGCCTCCATCCGTTCCTGCTCTAAGTTTGAATGACTGTCCTCTATAGTCAACAGGTTTATGTCCAGCTTGAAACTTCCTAAAGAGCTTGACTATCATATGCCAGAAATATTGCGTCCTTTTATATATTATATAAAGACACCTTTGAAAACGCTAGTTCTAAAAAAAAGAAGTTTTTGATCCTGTAAGCTTTTTCTCCCAACCTACTTCTGCTCCGGATATTTATTCTAGCCCACCACCACTTTCAAACCACTTAAAATCCCAGCCTTGTGATGGCAAAATCAGGTCTGTAAGCCAGCATTGCTCCACTTTTCTGGACTATGTACATTAAGAATATACACAAAGTCAAGACAAAGTCACCAAAAGCCAAATTGTCATCCTCAAGTGCTTTGCTCCTCTCTTTCTGTGCTTCAGAAGTTTGACTGGAACAACACCAGAGACAGTAGATGCCATTTGCCCCAGCAGAGAATGAACTCAACACTTGGTGCTAGCCCCATGGTCCCAACAGCCCTCGGTCCATAGGTGTAGCCCTACACCCTTTTGTCTACAGTGCAATTCTGTACAGTGCCGCAGTCTAGCTCCAAATGAGAAGCTGCAAGACTTGACCAGCACCATTAGATCAGAATGGCACTAAAGAAAGCTCCAATCTACTTCCATTTACCATGCAAGCAAAAACAGTCACAGAATTCAGTGGCCATTGGAGTTATAAATTACAGTATTGCAAATAATCACTTTGCCCTGCTCCTGTCTGCCTGGCCTGCTCTGATTTCCTCTTTTCTAACCTTGCACCACTCTAATCCTCAGTGTTCAGTTGGTAATCCTTTTAAGATGAAAAGTGGTGCAGTAAAGCAATGTTTGAGGGCATGTAAACAATTATACTTCTGCCCTTAGCAGGTGCTGTTTCTATTTCTGGAAATTGGTTAAAGCTCTTCAAAGTATGAATAGATGGAGACTACTCTTTCTGCTCTGCTTCCTCATACACATCTTCTTAATGAACAATACATTCCACACTAAAGGAGTCCTGGGGGTCAGGTTTTCACTTAGAAAATTTGGGCACTTGTCATTAGATATTAAATAAAAGCTCAAGACATTTCTTCTATTTTGATGCAAATATCATTTTGAATGTGCATAGTGTTCATTTTTAGAGCATGAAACATATACACCACTTGAATGAATTGGGACAATAGACTTCTGTCTCCTAGAATATAAGTGTGAATTTCTGGGGAGGGGGGATAGGAAGAAGCAAATTTCAAGGGTCACACACTCCTGTAATACTTTTTTCCTATCTGCCTCTTGAGACAAGTTTAGAAGATTAAAATGAGGAAAGGCTATTACACAACAGTAGTTCTAAAAACGAAATACTTATACCAACATGCCCACAGAGAAGCAGTTTAGACAGTCTGCCAGATACACACAGGCTTCTGCCCCATGTTTTGAATTTATGGATATTCATTTTGTAATAAAGTACATCAGCCTGGGTGTGTGGAGCTGACTTTTTTCCCCTTGGTCACACTGTTGTAAAAGTTGCAATTGGGAAACCACATTGGTGTAGGACTGGCAGCAAGATCCATTCCTGCTTTAAGACCACAAGTCCTCCAGTGAATGGCTTGGCATGGTGGAGAGGGAGTCTCTGCTTTCTGCATGTTGCCTTTTGCATGTTGCTTTTTCCCTTTTCTCTTAAGGGAATGAAGCTTATGCAATCATGTCATGTCTGAATGTTTCCTCACCCTTTCATTTCACAAATGATTTTTGAGCCTATCAGGCAATGTCAGCCAAATTTGACAGAAGGGTAGGTATTGAGTCTCTACAAATTCCTACAATTTCTGTTCAATTCTAAATATAGCAGCTGAGAAGGGTGAGACATTGTATTAGTGCCTCTATGGAAGGTAAGACTACAGCTTGAACTTATTTTCTGTTAGCTAGGGAGAAGCCATATGGGTAAGAGACATTATGAGTATCAGGGCTAGAAAACCATCGAATAGGTCTCACATCAGCGAGTACAACTGCAGTGCACAGGTCCATAGGGAAGCAGGTTTCATTGATTCCACTTGCACCACAACTTCTTGATCCCTGCTACAGCTCAGGTTTTAGTCTCACACAACAATCTGTGAAAAAAGCCTCTTGGCATTATGAGAGCAAAGCTGCATACAAACAGATACACTGAAACCACTATCAAATAACACTAAAAGGACATCATAGCTACAAAATCAAGCTCTAAAAATGTTGGGAATAACAGCTGATTCAGCATGTGCATGTACATGGACTGTAACAATATCAGTACGCAGCGTCTGGCTTCATTTTGATTCAATCGATCTTTTTACTTCCTTATTTGATGTGGCCCCACACTTATATTGTCTATCCATCCAGCAAAGATTTGGTTTTTCCCTTCCATTCTGTTTCTGTATTGCACTCTCTAGAGTAACCAGTAGCTTCGCAACATGCAGCCCATTGCACTTCATAGCACTCTGCAGAACAGATTTTATCCTCATTTTGCAGCTGAGGAACGGAGGTACAGAGCAGCTAGGACCATAACTGTCAAAAAGTGTCCACTAATCTCAGATATCTGAAAGCAGTTTGTTGGTTTTTTTGTTCTTGGGTTTTCTTTTTGAGTATCTGGCATTGTTATAGCATTTTATACCTTCAAATCATAGCTCAAGTTGACTTCTGTTACAGCTGTAAGAACTCAACATCTCTTTAAATTTGGCCACAGATGAACTGCACTGGGCACCCAGAAAATAAGAAACTCATCCTAAAGGCCCAGCTGTGCTGAGACTGAGGATCTGCTCAGTTTTACAGGGCAGACAGCGTGAGACAGCAGCAGGGATGGAATCCAGTTCCTTAACCACAGGATGTGGCTTCTCCTACTATTGCCCCACTGCCTCTGTCACATGCCTTCCAGCATTGGAAAAAATGGACCGAGGTTCTGCACAGAGAAGAGCTTCATTGATTGCACAGTACTAACTCACTCCCAGGGCACTACCTGCTCAGTACGCTGAATAAAGCAGGGTTCTGGTGAAGGATGGTGAAAATCTCCTAGTCTGAAATATTTTGAGGACAGTACCACTATTCAGATGAGTGAAACTGCATATTACTGCAATAGTGTTCCTTAGTGCACGTATGTATTCCTTAAAGATGCTAAATCTTGTTTGCTTTGCCACTGAAAATGAATATTCAGGCTTAGAATGAAATAATGATTTTTAAACTCCGTGAAACAAACCCCAAAAATCTTGTGATGACAGGAGTACTTAGTTAGTGCTCTGCTAATTGAGTGGTTTGGATTAGTGAGGTCTGGAAGAATGGTATTCCACTGTACAGTATGTGCTCATGTAATTAAAGACTTTGTAATGCATACAGCCCTATTAATACCATATAAGCACAACATGCTGAAGCCTTGACTTTTCAATATTAACATTCCTTTTTTTAATATACTTTCTGGATGGAATTCAGAATTAAAAAATAAAATTATCTCCTCCTTCATCTTTCTCCACACTTCCATCATGCAAAACCACATTGACTCCACCCAAGGTCAGCAGGAGGATTCGGACAATAGATATTTTACTATTTCTCTTGAACTGTTCACAGCTGGGGACTTAAAAACCCTCCTAAAGCCATTGAACAGACATTGGTCAGCCAATCTTTTTCTCTGCAGAAAAAGTAAAATATGGAAGATTGGGTGCTCATTTCTTTGCTCATCTAGAATGAAACCTTGCTGTGCATACAGTTAGGGAAGACTGGTTAGAATATCATTAAGATTCACTGAAGTCAGTGCTTAGCATGTGCTAATGCACTTTGATGAATGAACTTCTGAGTAGCAGTACTGTACTCAAACTACAGCTTGAAGCACGCCCCAGTCTGACTAAAAGTCACAACTTTCTGAACTTCTTGTTCCCTAAATGTCATCATTTCCCTCAATTTAAAAACAACTCACTGAGTCTTACTTACGGGATGAAAACAAGTTTGCTGATGATACCAAACTGGGAGGTGCTGTTGACTCTCTTGAGGGACAAGAGGCCTTGCAGAGGGATCTAGATAGATCCCAGCACTGGGCAATCATTAATGGGATGAAATTTAACAAGTCCAAATGCCAGATTCTGCACCTAGGATGGAGTAACGCCAGGCACAAGTATAAATCGCGAGAGGAGTGCCTGAAGAGCAGCCCTGCAGAAATTGGTCTGGGGTGCTGGTCTAGAGCAGGCTCAATAGGAGTCAGCAGTGTGCCCTGGCAGCCAAGAGGGCAAACCACATCCAGGGGTGCATCAAACACAGCATAACCAGCCAGTCAAAAGAGGCGATTATCCTGCTGTATTCAGTGTTGGTGCAGCCTCAACTTGAGTACTGTGTGCCGTTCTGGGCCCCACAATTTAAGAAGAATGTGAAGGTCCTTGAATGCATCCAGAGGAGGGCAACAAAGCTGGTGAAAGGGCTGGAAGGCATGTCCTGTGAGGAGCGCCTGAGGACTCTGTTTGTCTAGTTTGGAGAAAAGGAGGCCAAGGGGCCACCTCATTGCTCTCTACAGTTTCCTGAGGAGGGGAAGTAGAGAGGGAGGTGCTGATCTCTTCTCCCTGGTATCCAGTGATAGGACGCGTGGGAATGGTTCAAACCTGCACCAGGGGAGGTTTAGATTGGACATTAGGAAGCATTTCTTTACTGAGAGGGTGGTCAAACACTGGAACAGGCTTCCTAGAGAGATGGTCGATGCCCCAAGCCTGTCAGCGTTTAAGAAGCATTTGGACAATGCCCTTAATAACATGCTTTAACTTTTGGTCAGCCCTGAATTGGTCAGGCAGTTGGACTAGATGATCGTTGTAGGTCCCTTCCAACTGAAATAGTCTATTCTATACTATTCTAATATTCTCACCAAAACTGAGTTTCTAATAAAATATCAGCCACATGAGGTTTGCTGTTGTGTTGCTGGCTTGGAGACCCATTTTTTATTTTCATTGAGGACTTCTGTACAGAAGCTAAGTTAAAGATGCATTTTGGATTCAGTGGAGTCTTAATTCAAATGGCTTTCTCATGTGTATAACCTTCAATTTTTTGAACAGCATTTGTGTTCGTTGTGTGAGAGCACATGTGCACACTGCTGCGGGGAGAAAGCAAGAGAAAAATTGGTTCAATACCCTTGAATTCTTCTGAATCTAAACGTAACATTAAAATAACGTTTCTATGTTATTTAGATATAGCACTTGTCCAGATTTTCAGGAGAAGGAATAAGGAAAGGCAGCATGAAAGATGTGAATAGAAGGGTGTAGAAGAAAACCCCAAACAACCAAAAGCAAACAACTGACTGCAACTGGCTCCTTCAGAGCCATTCTAATCTTTTATGTCAATGCATACTAGTAGAGATCCTTAATTGATGGATTATTGACACCACAGGAGGTAACAGCTTCTTTGGAGTTGTTACACTCAGTGCTGTTAGCGTCTATTTAAGGTGCTTTAATCTGCTAATTATTGACATGACAGAAAGTAATGGCTCCTTGGAAACCATTATGTTGTATTGTGTCAGGGCAAGTTTTCCTGCCTACTCAGAGTGATACTCTGTGCAATTCCATGCTTTAACAATGAGTAAAAGTGCTGCAGATAATACTAAGAAATACTGCAAGACTGCAGCACCATAACTTCAAAATCAATACTATAGGCAGGAAAATATCCACCAATGGACTGCAATAATTCATGCTCTGTACAGTTTCATCTGCCTGTATAATGAAAGCAAAATAATAACACCAAAGGAAAAATCAGTGTGTATTAAGTTCATATCAAGCGTGGAATCTGTAAAAAAATCTCAGTCTAACAGTTCCTGTGTTTGAGATGTAAGTGCTTCATCCCCAAAGCTCCTGAGCAAGCACAGTGGTGCTTAAAATGCCCAGCACTTCTCAGAAGGAGATAGGGAGATAAGTTGGTTACCAACACCATGGTATCTTGAGCAAGTGCCTGTGATTGAGATTTAGATGCAGATAATTATCTTCAACATCACTTCTCTGATGACAGTGCCAGCATTCAGGTAGAAGGCCAAGTACATGCGTAGGGAGCTCCTTCAGCGTAGCTATTCTGGTATCTCCATACTGTATTGTTGTTTTGCCAGTACAGCTGTGCCTGTGTCAGGATATTTTGCCAGCATGTTTATATTGGTCATAAACTGCACATCGCAAAGCCTGTAACCAACCTGATGAAGATCTGTGCATCTGCAGTGCAGTCCCACCTCCCCTCCCCAAGCCCTGCGTTCCCATCTTCTCCCTTATGACAGCATTAGTGATCATGCGTTTGGCTGTGAGAAAAAAATTACTATTTTGGGGGGAGGTAAGATTTCTTTTGAGCTGCATCAGCTCACTGATTCAGCCGACTGCACAGCTGTCCCCTGTTAATGCTAACACAGAGAAGGAGAGGGTACACACAGCAGGACCCTGGACTTCCTTTGGCTAAAGTGCTTCATAAACCACACTCTTTGAGTGGTACAGGGAGTGATATCTCATCCAGCATAAAGATCACTGGTACAAAGTCATCAGAAGTGACAGCTTTGGCCTAACAGAGAAAGTCTATCCAGGCTTGGTGTTTTGCATCATTCAGTCACAAAATGTTTTGATCCAATACTAGAAAGCAAATTTATTATATCATTGAACTATGGCCTCAGTCTGTACCCCAAAGTACTTCCAGTTTGAAAAGGCAAATAAAAAAAGGCTAGAAGAAAGGATCTATTATCTGTCTGCTTTCAGTGGAAGATGTAAGGTCAAGTGACCTGACCAAGACTGCACGTCAAGTCTGCGTCTGAGTGGGGAATTTAATGTGGATTTTCCAAATCTCACTTTGATGTCTTAACCATAAAACCACCCTTCCTCACTCTTATGCATATCCTTTTCATTCCAGAGACAGCAATCTATAAGGCAGGATTTTTCAAAAAAGCCTTATCCTTTTGAAGTACCACAAAACATGTTTGAAAATCTGACCTTTCTGCAAATGCTTAAGTGAAAAGTGAAAAATCCTGCTCAATTTACATATGCCATGCATTTGGAAAATCAACACAGAATAGCTGCTTTATTGCTTCACTGCTTAGGTAAAACTTTGAAGACAACCAAAATTTGCAAAGTCATAGAGCAAAGACATCGGCAAAGTAGTGAGTATTCTGCTCTCTTCCATTTTCAGTTGTCAAATATGGTTAAAAAGAAGATTCGATATGCAATATCTGACTATTACAGAAGTGGTAGAGTTTTCTGGGTTTCGAAGTATTGGCATTTCTTTTCTTAAATTGAGGAAAATTAAGCATAATTGTGATATAAAATTTTCTTTTCTGATACAATTATCTACTGGCAAAACTATCACTTTGTACACAATAAGGTTATTCTAATGAATCTATTCAATCTAATCTTCATAATCATGGTATCTCCAAGGTAGAAAATTAATTGGATGAAGTTAAATATCCCCTTTTCATGTCAACAAAATTGGTTTTTCTGGGGATTAAAGGATTAACGTGGTGTTAAGTCCCTAAAGAGGCTAAAACACTTTATTATTCATTACAAAACACAAAGATCGGACTGTTATTTTGTTCTTATGTCACTGTTTGTCATTTCATAAGAAATACAGGACAGGAAAACTTAATGATTAAAAAAACCCTAATGCATAATTTTAAAAAGGGTGTTGAAATTAGTAAACTTTTTGTCTGTCACAAATTACCCATCTTTCTAAACAACAAGTATCAGCAGTTTTCAGAATATATTAAATGTATCTGTAGATGAAGAACAGGAGATAATACAGAGCGGAGTTACAGTTCTGCATTGATATGTTAGAATTTCAGATAACTCCACAAGTATTACCAAATTAATCTTCTCTTTTAGTTATCTTTCTTAAAGCTATAGAATGAAGAAAATGGTCCATTACCTCTGTGTTCAGAAGGAATTCTTGCTGAGGGGAAGGCTCTTTAAGTAGAAGAATAAATCCTCACAAAACACTTCCCTCATCACTTTGGGACTGAAGTCAGTGAGAGCCTTTCCAGTACCTTCAGTGAGCAATGGATCAAGTCCTAAGAACTGTGCTTGGTCAACAAAACCTACATTTTTTTAATCTGTTACAGAAGCAAAATTTTGCACTAAGATGTTCTTTCGATTGACACCCTTCATTAAATTTAAATAGATAAAATACTGCTTATGTTAACAGCTGCTTCTGCTAAATCTTTTTGCCACTCCTACTCTGGCCAAATTAATGCAGTAAACAGCTCACAGTTTAACGGTGCCAAAAGTAGGGTCAGTGTACGGATTTCCTGGTGGAATCCAAAGATGGAATCCTAAAGCCTGTGAAAAGCCAAGGGCATGAATGGGTATGTGATTTTAAAACATGTAGATTCATGGTGGCCTCTCACAACTTTCTGTAGAAGTCAGTGGGCTAGACATCTCTGGACAAAGACTGATTTACATTTTCTAAGTGCCCCAATGCATGAATAGATTCACCAGATTCAAAAAACCTGCCCCTTTCACTAACCTCACCCTTAAAACAACGTTCAAAATGGATGTTTCCACCAGCTTAAGACATATCATGAAAGATGTTTGCAATTTGGCAGCTACTTCACAAAAACTTCACTGACAGGAGTGAAGTGTCACTTGTGACACTAGCTAGCAGCATCTGGAAGACTTATCTTTGATCATCTGTCAGTTAGCCAGTAATCAACACTTCATTTGTATGGAGCACTGAGAGAAACTGCACGCATGTAGGCATGCCTGCTGAAACACATCACATAGCTAACTCTAGTCTTCTTATTTGTTCTTAATTGGAGAAGGTCCTTGGACACTGAGGAATGTCCACATGGGAAAAGTATAAAAGCCTGATTGGGTTGATTTTTGTTATCTGTTGCACTGAGGGTTTGGCTCAATATTACTCTACTAACAAGACACAGTGCTGGAATCCTTGGCACCAATAGGCCATTCTTGGAGGAAAAATGCCTTACAGCAGTACTTTAGCTTCTGTGAATTCAACCCAACTTTTAATCTGTACCGCATAAGATACGTACCGTGAACCCCACAATGCTTTACTGCATACAACATAGACCCAGCCAAGGTGTAAGTTCAAGTCAAAATAGAGGAAAAGCCAGTTGCATAAGGTGTATTTTAGAGACCAATCAATACCAATCATCGGGAGAGCAAAAGAGAATTCAGGGGCACAGGCTGGGGAAAAAGAAAATGTTTTCAAACAAGACTTGAAGAGAAATGGAGAATCAGGGAGGTGGAGACATGGGAAGGTTGTTCCAGAAAGCAGGAGCTGCAGAGAAGCACACCCACACATACCATCACAGAGCAGTGGGAGGCAAATACATGGGCATTTAAAGGGTGCCTAAGCACCACGTATCATGTTGAAACAGATTGTCTCCAGCAGTCTGAGTGCAGAGATAGTTATCTGCTTGCTCAGAGATGCTCAGTCCCTAACTGAACACCATGCAGTTGTATCTCCATCACTGTTTTGGATACAAAAGCATATGCCAAGGCTATGCTTTCCTCCCAGATCTTGCTGCTGGCTGTGAAACTATCCCAGTCCCATTTCCTCAGATGATGCCACTCTGATAAGAGCAGTAAATTCCTTTAACTCCCACTCCTCAAGCTCTTCTGTAACTTCAGTGTCCAATTCAGCCAGCCTCATCTTGTCATCTCCTCTACAGAGGTTTTAGTTCAGGCTTCAGCTAGTGAAAAAGGAATGCCGAAGTGCAAATAATTGAGAAATGAAAAAAAAGTGCCAAAATATCACAAGAAAGCTGATCTTGGAGCATTTCCAGGCTGAACCAAAGCAGGAAATTCTAAAAACATCACAATAGAGATTATCTTCTTGATATCTCCTGCCAAATTTTGGCAGTCCAGTAAATAGGAATAAGGCGACAAAATTTGAATGCTTATCCACTGAATACAAGCTTTGACCCATATTAGTTATACCCATCTTTAGTCAAAACTCAGCTCCACAAACCCCCTGGGGCTTCTTCCAGTCCTGCTGCTTTGATGTCTGTATAAGGAAGATTTATACTCGGAGCTTCTGGAGTATTTCACATGGTTCAATTTTCAGCATTGAAAAAAGGCATCTTTTCTTTTCCTAATTCTCACCTCGTTTATTATATTAATGAGGGAATCCTCTGTGCTGCTACTCACTCCACTGCAGAGGAAAAACTTTTCCACATCTTTCCCAGCAACAGATACCCTCTTTATGGCTTTGTGTCGGGAGACTGAGACCTAAGGGAAAGGGATGAGGCTCCATGGAAACTTCCCTTTTGCTGGCCATTGTTGTCAGCGTGGGTGAGAGCTGCATCCCTGGCACTAAAAATCCCTTTGTTGCAATTATATCAGTGTGCTGTATCCCCTGGCATGATGTTAAAACAGATGCTGACTAGCACAGGCACATGGCATACATTTTGAACAAGGCAATTTCAATATTCACATCATTTAAAGAAACAGAGTAATTTTGGAGTGCAGGGAAAGAGTAAAAACACTGATATGTATTGAAGGTAATGCACATTCTTTGGCTCTTTGTTGTGCTCAGCAGGTGGTAATCAACGACCTGATAAGATTAGTGAGACCTTTAACATTTCAGAAAGGAGTGTAGGAACCATGAAAACATCTTATAATTGACAAGTATCTCAATAAGCTCACCCAGGGCAAGAGTGTACTGTGCTCATTTTTCGTTTATCTCATCCCTGACAGTAGATATCAAACTTGTAATGCATTTTTGGAAAATAATAAAGAATCAAGACAATAATCCTACAAGCTTTTTCTTTTTGGCTAATGATGGATATTGTTATTAAATCAAAGACTATCTGGACTTGCAATGGAGAAAAACAGAAACCCAGAAAGTTGTCACTTGATTTTAAAGAAGTTGTGCTGGATTCATCTAGCAGTGCTGATTTCATAGCAAAGAATAAACACTTGTGAAAGAGATAAAAAATTTTGAAGGTAGATATATTTCCTGGTATATTTAATGACAGAATGACATTGGCTGCTGTAGTTTTCTCAGATTAACACATGGATCAGGTGGACTTTCATGCTGTTTTTTCCAAAAGCTAGTAAGAGCCCTGGACACAGCCAACCCTTTCACTTTGTTCAGTTGCTGTATCCCAGAATTAGATATATCGGAAATCATCCAATATTATTTTTCCTTGCAAACAGGTGTCTTCAGTGCTACAGGAATAATATATATGAATAGAAAGCAGGTAGTTTTTTCTGGGTGGAAAGAGAAAAGCAGAATTGTATGGGCTGACCTCTTTTGTAGCTGCCTTTTGTGAGTTTGGAGGGCACTGATTTCAGCCTAAAGGTCTGATGGTGAAGCTGGTTTAAGACTTCATTCAGGATTCAGAGATGCAAATTTCTAACAGCTCTGAAAAGTTTCAGTACCAAAATAGAGGAATTCTCACAAGACTAATGATAGCAGCCATTTATGAGATCTGATCTCACTACATTTCTATCTAGAGCCCAAAACAGTTGTAAGCACAAAATGCATGTGAACTCCTGTCAGCTGAATCTATGAAATGTCCTGATTTTGTCCATAAAGGGTTGGGGTTTTATAGAAACATTACAGCCCAAACTTCTGTAGGCTTGGGCTTATCTCTAACTGTACACTTTGCATGAAGTAATTGGAATTGCAGAAGTAAAGGGACAGAACCTCAAAGTTTCACTGATGTTAACAAAATGATACTGATTCACATCTACTGTAAACTGAAGGGTTCAGCGGGCTGTCATGCCAGTATAGTCTCCATCCTCACCAACCTTACCCACGTGCAGGAGAATCTAGCTGCTGGAGCAGTTGCCTCTGCTGCAATAGTTCCAGGCATCTTCGAGTATACATTAGCAAAAGCTGGATTTAATAAGCAACATTTTCTTTATGTGTTTGTGTTATATGATGGAAAATTAATGTTCCTGTGGTAATGGGAGTAAAGTCTGACCTTTTCTTAGATTCTATTCCTATAATAGAAATCCACTGCATTGCTTTTTCAATCAAGTTATTCATGAGTGTGGGGTTGTTCACTTCTCTTGCATGTACAGCTTATGCCAGAATCTGGGCTTTGAAAACTACAGAGGAAGGTAAAGGAGTAAGATTCAGCAATGGTTGGAAGCAATTTTTGTTTGTGTGCATACTATGTATGGAGAACTGTTGAACTAGAGGTGGACATAGCTTTATTCTGGCTAGATTTATGGTCTATAAGTTTAATTTTGGGCAATTTTCTGGGAAGGAAGAGAAGAATGTAGCTTTTCTGTCTAATTTATGCAGAATCAGCTTCCAGCCACCTGGAGTTAAGACGGTGGATACGGTTACACCTCTGGTATGTGACAGGATGTTTGGGGAAAAGGGCGTGTATTTGAAAGCCCAAAGTGGGACAGAAAACGAAGACA
This sequence comes from Fregata magnificens, assembly GCA_013389945.1. Lineage (NCBI taxonomy): Eukaryota > Metazoa > Chordata > Aves > Suliformes > Fregatidae > Fregata > Fregata magnificens. The sequence goes on from WAAD01006760.1 coordinate 201,492, forward strand.
GACTGGAAGATCAGGACTGAATTATTAAGTGATATGAACACAAAAAACAACACATTTGGGAAATTTAGGAAAAAATAAGATTTGAACTCTGTGCAGTTTTAAATTGCATTATTGGCCTTTTCCCCAGCAAATAACCCAGAAAAACCTCACTTAGTTTGCCAGAACTCTAGTATGATTCTCTACATGAAAGAGAAGACTTCTCACATGAGAACAGGCTGCTTTCTCCAGAATTAGGCCCTTTCATTTATCTTTCCTCTCTCACATAGCCACAGAGAAACCACTTTGGTCCTTGGCCACATATGAGTAACCCCTATTGAAGAGTAGAGAGGTTGGACAGATAAAAGCAGGTCCCAGATCAACACTTTCACTACCAAATGAGGTAAATCTTATTCTTAAGTCCAGGGGTCCCTTCTAATCTGAATTATCCTATGAGAAAACTAAAACATTACATGAGAAGACAACCAGCCCAGACACTATCTGCCTTATTTTGCAACTCCTGCAGGATCTGTACTGCACTACAGCCACAACTACCTGCATAGTCCTTAGCATTAGTTGTATACATCTTCAAGTGACTACTGTGCCTGAGATGTGCAGTGTAGGCATACCTAGTTTTGAAGCAGTTGGACAGAGTACTGTTAGGATTATACCTGGAGGGTCAAGACTCAAACACTTACTCCTCTCCTTTAGCAGATTCTTATGTTTGCCCCGAGTCCTGTACTGCTCCAGTGGGACTGAAACCCATACAAAGGCCCGACGGTTTAATGCCAGTGTGGATGTACCTATTCTGCACTTCAATGCTAGTGCGCCATCCTCACCTTTTTTACCATGACTTCTTTGGGAATGAAGCAAAGGACAGAGCCCTCCAGATTGCATGAGCTGCAAGAGCCCTAACATGATGCAGTCTACATCTTTCCATGTCACCACAAATAAGTCAGAGAGAAGCAGGGTTTGGCAGACCCATGACAGACATGAAATATCCTCTCTCTGCACTGAATGAATTCACGAATTCATGCAGAAGACCAGGCTTCACCCAGGAAGGAGGTGAACCACAAGGTCTCTGGAACCGCCTGCAAGGGTGACTAACTGGAGTGTATTCGGGGGTCACCAGTTTGGAGGACGAAGGGGACAATGGCACCTCTGCCTCTCCCTGCCATACTCTCAGTCATGGTTCTGCAATGCACAGCTCAAATGTTTTTCAGCAACTGTGACATGAATGGAAGTATTTTAATTGACTTCAAAAGTCCTTGAATCTGGGTCATAACGTGCGACTGAACTTTGGACAGTAAAATCCTTAGGGCAGGAACATCAAGTTTTTATTAACCTGGCAGTCACTTAAACCTCCACCTACTTTCACTCAGAGCACTATAGAAATTATTAGTGTGAAAATCTCAGCAGTGCAGTACTCTACCTTTGAACACTACTATCTCAGGCCATGGCTCAGCTGAATTAAAGGTTCACCAGAGTCAAAACTTGGCCATATTAATAGATCCCAGGCACCACGGTTCCACCTGCCAGCAAAAAAACCCCAAGCCGCTACAGAAGGAAAAGAACTTGCAGCATTACACAGAGGCTGATAAAACTGATCAGATTTTCCATGACCTTGTCTTTGCCCTGCTAAGAAGAAGGGGTTAAGGGGAGCATCTCTGCACTGTGTAAGTGGAAAATGGACCCAGAAGACAATGTAACAGAACCTCCCTCTGCGCCAACTCACAGAAATCAGTGATAGCACTGATTTCACGTGCATAGCTACATTGCTCAGAGAAGCTTGCTTTTCATTAGAGGTTGAATTGCGAGCCTCCAAACTATCAGACAAGATGGTGACTGTCAAACCCATACCAGTCTCTGTCAGCTTTGCATGAAGAACTGAACAGAATACTGCTAACAGCGCTCCTGACGCCATCCCATGGGGGAAAAAAGAGAACTGTCTTGCTGAACCTACGTACCTTGCAAGCGTCATGCACAATATAGAATGTCTAATTGTTAATTTAAATTATTACATTTTAAAGATAAAATAATTAGTAATTGACCTGATTTTACCTGCTATTTTAGTATTTTAAATTCAGGAAATAACACATAAATCTAAAAGAAGCCCCTCTGATAAAACCAGCTTTGATACTCATCCATAGATTTAAAGCTATAAAGTGTTTTGCTGGCCAAGGAGAAATCATTATTCCAGCCAAGCCGTAATAAATTTCTATGTTGTAGTTCCTAAAATATTTTCCTGGAATTTATGGCATCACTGGAACTTATTCCTTACATTTTTAAATGCATAACTTTATTATTTTGCCAGTAATTTTATGTTTTACACTAAATCACTGGGTTATGAATGTTCCCATTCTTTTTAGACTTTGTCTTTTGTAAATCAAATTAATCACAATTTAGAAGTACATAAACTTGATAGGACATTTTTATAACTTTTTTGAGCATTTCAAACTGGGTGTACACAAAAACAATTAAAGTAAGAAGATATCTTGAATCAATATTATTTTAATTCATTTATCAGTGGTATAGAATAAATTACAGTTTCTAGAGCCACTCTGTAGCTTCAGTGACAACCACAAATCATGTACACACATACAGATTTCCTTACATCTCCCCAGTCTCCTCTGCAAACAAATCTGTTTCCTTTCTGTCCACTCAACCTTCTCAATTCTCAGTCTTTCCACACTCTGAGCCTTGGTTTTCTATTAAAACAACACACCGAGCTACTTAGCAGCTAGCACTAAGAGTGAAGAAGTCTGTGTACTCCTTTGATGCTGCCCTAGAATTATCTTTCCGTACAAGATGTAACTTTCTCTTCTTCACATGCTCCAGTTATAAAATGCCAACCCTCTGCAGCTGAAGTGAGGCAGAGATTTATTAACCTGTCTAAACCAGACTTTGAGAAGTGCAGAGGAAATTTCTGCAGAGCGAATGCCCTGCAGAAGGCATTTGCAACACTTCAAATTAACTTCACATTCCTTTTCAAGGGACTGAGCAGCCCATAAAACTTAGTCCAGCTTTCAGTTCTGCTGCTAATGTTATTTCAGTTATAGCTCTTGCTTACCCTTGATGGTAGAGTTTCAATACATACACCATACTCAATAGTTGCCGCAATCAGGAAGAATAACAGATATAGCTTGGAGAACAACTCATTTTAAATACTGGGTGCAAGCCCCATTAGGCAAAACAGCTGCCAGGAAGGTGCTGTGGATGCAGTCCACTCAGACGAGTTATGGACTGTGTTAGTCCACTCTGATCTTCTCTGATTTCTTAGCACCAGTCCATTTTAGGTCCTTCTAAACCTCACATAAACACACTTTGATTAAGTCCACAAGTCCCCTGCAATTCCTGTGATCTTTCTTGTCCTTTTTAAGGAGCAGCTGGTTTGTCAGCATGCTTTCCGCAGAGCTGCTTCTGTCCTAAGAAACAGTTATGGCCCAAAGTTAATTTGCTGACTGAACTATGAAACCTTAAAAGAAGGATTTGTATAGGATATGCTGAGAGACTTTTAACAAGGACAACACAGCAGCAGCAGGTGTGATAAAAGTGATACTGAAAGATTGTTTGAAGAAATAAAACAATTCAAACAATTCACCTGACAAGGAAAAATGTATTTCACCACTGTACATCTCAGCAAGCTGGTTTTAAATAAAANATCATTGCAGAATGAGACTTTTATTGTAGTGAGTCTATTGCACATGATCATTGAAAATCTGACAGGCTTATTGTTATCAAAGGGCTTGCACAGCAGCACTGGAAACCTGCATATGAATAACGTTTGATGCATTGCCCCACCTAAATAAGGTCCTAGATAGTCCCAAATAGGTCTGTTTCCTCGGTGTGGCAGGTCTCAGAAGTGAGCATGACACCTGGTAGCAATAGCACTTGCAGAATCAGAACCAGAGAGCAGGTGAGTGTTGTAAGCTTTTGTTAAACCTGACAGTTTAACCTACTGCTGAAAAAGGAATTTATGGACTTCTAGTTTTGATTTAAATCACTGATTTATCACTTTCATTCTATCCTGAACTTTTCCCAGTGAAAGACTTTGCATTAACAACTCCACTTTTCTTAGGAGAATTTCTTGGTGGAGATTCCTTACGTGAAATATTAATCGGACTCTTCTCTCAAAATCCGCTTTCTGCCAGTGTTTTACAGTCACACAAGATATTTCCAACACAGCAGGGTAAAATTTTTCAGGCAAATAATATACCCATCAGGAAATGTCATGCTGTGACAATATGTAGAAATATTTGAAAATTTGGGTCAAATTCAGCAATTAATTTGAAAATAGCAAAGTGGAATGGACAAATAATGTCTAAACATTTTATTCAAATATTTGCTAAATGAAACATTTCAACTGCTGATGTAAAATTATTGCCTTATCTCATGAAATTAGCTACTTTTTAAAAGAAACATTTTAAAGACATTTTAAGGGTAAAACATAAAAAAAATTGTTTATTTTATATTAAAGCTGCTGACCTCAGGAAACTAATTTTAAGCAATTCCATGAAAGAAAGATTTTTTAAAAGATTGTAGGAAGTCATTGTGGATTTTGATCCCCTCAATATTTTGATCTGGTGAATTAATAGGAGGTGGGGATGGGGAGAGGCTATTTGCCCAGCTCTGATTATTACCACAGGCCTCCCCTTCATACTGTACTATGCAGGCAAGGATGGGTCGCCACCACAATTTGTACTTGCACAGCAATAATAGCCATGATCTAGCTGAGGTTGGAAAAGTGTGTGAAGCTCTAATCTAAGGACTGGTGCACATGGAAAGAATTTGATTTTAAAAAAATACAAAGCATTAAGGTTTAAACTAAAGTTTTGTCCTCATATAAGTAGTTCCACATATTTCAGCTACCCACAATATCTTAAAAAATTTATTGCATTGTGAGACTGCATATAAATGATGTGCAATACCTGGAATGAAGTGCAGGAAACGTCAAGGACATTCATTTCAGCATTGCTTCATAGGATGCCCCAAGAAGAGACACGAGTGAAAATCTGAGAGCAGATAGATGCACGAAAAATGGACCTGCTTTCCCTCCCTGTTCAGAAATCCTGAAGCACTGGTTCCTGGCTGCACCACAACTGCACTTGACTACATAGCAGTAAGCAAAAAAGATGTTGAATGAGAAGAACAATGTTTAGTGGCTGATTATTATCAGAGTTACAGATGTTTTGTCTAGTGTGGAAAAACTCATTCCTAAGTTATTTCCTTTCATCGCACTCCTAGAAGAGTGACTCCTCATGTCTACAAAGGCACTGTACTGTCCACAACAGATAGTTATTAGCACACATTTGGATATCCTGACTGTATTCTTCTCTGAATATTATCCAGATAAATCATTAATTGTTTTTTAGAAGAAGTCCATGAAAGCACAAATGAAAAAGCAGAAAATACCCAACAATTCTTAGGAAACAATCTAACGCCAAATACTGTGCAAAGGCAGAAGGACTTTATGCCATTTGAAAAATCAAGGCACCAGTAAAGATCTCCATGTAGCATCCTTCAGCCTATGTTGTGCGTGGTTTACCATGCTATCAACAACACATCTAAACACGAGGGGAATTTTACTCTCTTCACAACACCACACACTGACTCCTTACATTCTTAAAATAGACCCTATATGATACATTATCTTGCACTCTCTCTCTGCATAGGAGCATTTCACCCAGCATAGGTGTTGTCTGGCATATAACCCAAAGGATGTGCCTTCCCCTTTGCAATCTTCCAGTGTACCCATTACTGAAACTTGTTCCACCACCATAATTCCCATAAATCTAATTACGAATGTTCAGACTCAACTCAGCTAAGAAGGCAGGTATGTCTGGCAAAAGAATGAAAAATGAAAACAGAGAGAAATAAACTTTATCCAAGCCACTGACAATGATTTGTCAAGCTTACCCGAGCCTTGCACTCACTCAGTGGTAGGAAGCAGCTAGACAGATCTTATACTGAATCCAGCCCTTATTCTGCTCTTGGGTTATACAATATATTATACCTTGAAAACAACGCTTATGTAAGTAAAGTTACAGTGGACTCACATTTCATATGTAGAGAAACAGCTGCTTTTTTAATTTAAAAAATCTAAATTAAATCATAACTTAAAAGCTATGTTTCACCATCTACAGAACATGCCAAATCATATGCCTGAAATATAAAACTGATGCTGAAATTCTGGTAATATTTAACATGTTCTTTATGAAGAAAACATTCTTCTTGAGCTTGGAAACTGACTGAACAATAGCAGCTTTAGGACCTCCAAAGCCGAAGGCGTACAAAGGTTATGAGAATGTGTCTGCCCAAAACTACAAATCAAAAGAGTAACAACAATACCATATGTTACAGAACATAAAGTATCCTTCACAAACACTATAAAACCCCCACATATCTCTGCCTTGAGAGTCCCACTGGCCAGTGGAAGGTTGTGTTTCATTACACTATCACCATATAAGAACATTTTTTCTCCATTTTTAATGGCATGCCGAAAACCTAGCAGTACCACTGAATGACCTTTGGAGGGTTAAGATTAAGTAGTAATGACAGAAGATTGTCTTTGGCCTAATACTGTTTAAAAACGCAGAAGCTGATTTCATGGAGAATGGCTCCAGCTGGCTTTAAACTGCAGTCAAAAGTGGCCTTTATTGATGTTGTTAGTTCATTTTATTTAGTTTAGGGGAGGTGTATGGATTTGTCCACTCCCATAAGACCCAATTCTTGTTGGAGTATTTCTCTTCACGCAGAAGTACTGTACGTCCCTGTGCTCTAAGGTATTACAACAAGTAAAGAAATGGACACATCTAGACTGGCACTGAGACCCTGCACCCAAACAAGGTGGGGAGAGAACTAGTGACCCTCCTCATTCAACTGCATAGAGCCCCCAGACTCTGGGCTTTATCACATAGACATGCACCCACCACATCACCGAGCGAGGAATGACTTGGGAGAAAGGCAGCTTCTCCTACAGCTCATTTCAGCAGAGGGAATATTGCACTGGAGTGCCACCATTTCCATTAACAGATTATTTCTTTTCTTCCTTGCAAGAGAAAGGAAAGTGGCATGGGAGCGATGCCTTTCAAACATCTACGTGGCACAGATGTGCTGGAGCTGGCATGGTTTTGCTCCAGTGAAGGCGCAGAGAACTTGGGAAGTCTTTCAGCACTGATTCCTACAGTAATGGGACCTCTACGAAACCCTGAATTAAAAGCAGTAGACTTGGAGATATACCTATAGTCCACCAAAGATCCCTCTAAAATCAATGAATTAAGCTCTACAGCAGTCCTGGGAGAATGCACAATGAGACACAGAGGAGTTCAAGCTTTGAACTGTAAAGTGTCTGCACCTGGGGCCTGCGTTAAAGTGTGCACATATGCAGCCCCGTCCTGCATGTAGCTCTTCGCTGAAGCTCACTTCTGTTTTGAGAAACACTAATATAAAACTATCTTAAGGTTCACTAAACATAAACATCAAGCATAAACTTTATCAATAGCTCCCCCAAATTTTAGGAAGTATCTGGAATACTCTTAAACAGCTCTTTAACTAGAAGATAATGAATAATAAAACCGTCAGCCTCTCTTTCCTGTATTGATTTCAGAGAGATTTTCCTTAGTCCGTTAAAATTACCTTTTCAGATTCTCAGCAGGAACATTCAATCTTGCTCAGCAAAACTTAATTGCAGCCTGTGTCTGGTTTACATGGAAGGTTTCAATATAGTTATGAAAAGAGAAATTCCCTGATCTATACAAATGCGCCAGTCTCATACTAACTTGTGGATTGCTCAGTACACTTTGTCTAATCAAAAGGAAAATTACACAAAGACAAAATGGAAAAGGTTTATAACTACATGAAATAAAATAGAGTGGAGCATTCCTGCAGAACCCTTCTCAGTACAAGGCTCTCTTTCTCCCAGGAGGAGGAGGGCTAGAGGAGGCATTTACAGATATTCCCTGTACTTAACTCGTATCTATTCTTGGACTTAGCAATATAGAAAATTACAACTTTAAGCAATTAACAGCAATTAAAAGTGTTATAAGTATTGTGGGTTCTAGAGAGGAAAGCTTTTGCGTGCTGATTTGGAGATGCCTGAGATCTAGGAGGTGGGCTGTAGATGGAAAACCATGCACAGGTTTCCCCACAGCACAGAAGATCTGGAAGAAAATGTCTGTAAAGTTCAGCCAAGCCCAGCACTCCTCATACCCAGAGCACAACCACCAAACAACGTCCCCTTTCTTTGCCTCATGCCACGTGAACAGACTCATCTGTAGACAGGGCTGAGGAGAGACAGTGACAAGAAATCTTTCCAGGCTAGAGCTTAAATCCTTGCATTTCTGATTGAACTGCAGATTACTGTGGCCATATGCTGCCTTTCCACAACAGGTGGAATACACTTTATCAGATCTGCCATTGCCAAGACAGCTATCATTTTACTCATTTAAAAGATTTATGCACCAATTGTCCTCTTTCTCTCAGACAGAGGGCTTGTCTATGTGGGAAATTTGGTGTGAGTAAGCCAAGCCACAGATTTTCAGCAGATATGTTTTTCCACAGTAATGCTCTGAATGCACGCTTTTAGGGCCTAGTATTATTACCTCTTTTTTTTTTTTTTTGAGGCACTCTGAAAGAATATATGGTTGGAAATTGGCACAGAAAAGTTATGTAAAATTCACGGCCTCCCGTGCCACAGACTGACTTTCTCTGGTGAAAGTTAGCATAAACAAGCTCCGATAAAACCAGCTGAGAGGAAAAAAAAATGGTGCGTTAAGATCCAGCCTTCCTCTTCCTTGCTCTTCCCTTCTCCCTCTGAAAGCTCTAGACCCTTCCTAGGTGTTACTGCTTCAGAAGTCTGGCAGACCTGAGGCTTATTGCTGTGGTCTGTATTCAGACAAAGAAAAAAAAAAAATTCAATATTCCACACCAGGTTAATGGAGCTAAGATACTTTGGGCCTACAAGGAAAAGAGGAGACTGATTCCAAAAACTCTGATGGGACTGTTTCCACTGGAAAAATGCAGTTTCACCAGAATAATGGGCTCACTCATCTCTGCCACACTGGTATAATATAAATATAAATAGAGCAAATAATACCATACTTGGGAGAGTCCTCAATATGATATAAATTGAGTGTGTCAAGAAAAGAGAGCAGAGAGCAGTGCAAAGTGAAAGGGAGCTGGTACCTGCTGTTCAGGCAAGCAGTCTCTCGGGCGTATGAGCCAGGCCGGCGTACGTGAAATGCCTCAGAAACAGACGCCCCCACGATTCCTGTTCCCTCAGCACTTATTTTTGGACTAATGTCCCCGTCCAGCAGTTCACCTCAGACAAGAGGGGAACCAGGAGCCAAGCGGGCCCCGCTGGCTGCAGCCCCACTGTACTGAGTGAGGGAGCAGGGCAGGCCCCAGGATGGCGGCTGGGGTCAGCCCAAGTCCAGGCCCTCAGGAGGGTTCATGGTGACAAAGTGGGGCTGAGGCCAGGCCGGGACATCAAGTGGTGCTGCAAACCGGCATCTGCCGGCCTCGCTGGGGCAGGGAGGAGGGCCCAGGCTGGGCTGCGGTGGGGTCCTGGGCCGCAGGCAGGGGGAGGCCGCGGCGGGGGATCAGGGCCAGTCAGGGCAGAGAGGACCACAGGGCCATGGCAGTGCTGGTGTCCCCGCACACCGGTGTTACTGGTGGTGAGGACAGGTCGAGCTGTATGCAATTCAGACTGAAGAACTGCTTATTCTAATTTTTACTGCTTATTCTAATTTTTAAGTGCCCTTTTCCTTGCATGCTGACAACCTAGCAGTCTTTATCCATTTCACAGAGAGATTCCTCCATCTTAGAGCTTCCCTCTGGAGTCACCTCTCAAATTTCTACCTGAGCCTGCCCACTTTCTTGTTCAAACCTCACAGAAGAGGAGACATCACGAGGCAGAAAGTGAAGCCTTCATGAGGGGGGAAGTAAAAACGGGTGGCGAGTGTGGAGTCTTTGCTCCAAGCCGGGCTGACATAAAGTGCCGCAGCCAGAGCCAGGGTCAAGGAAGCACCGGGACATCCATCACGCAGGGCGATAGCGCAGCTCTTTGCCGTGTCATGATCAGACAAACCCTTGGGAAGTACCGTCTTGTGCTTGCAGCTGAAAAGTGGGTAGTTTGTCAGAAAAAAATCCCATCCCTCACTCCAGCTAATTGTGTAAAGAAAAGCATAGACCAGGGTGGGCAGATTTATCATCAAGAGCACCCGCATCCATTTAGGTCAGTAAGAGGTAATTCTCCATGTTGACTGGAGGTATTGCACTATCACATTTATGGCAGTGCCACAGATGGAGAGGTGTTGCTGTGCCAGGTACTGTACATTATTATTATTTGTACTAGCATCATGCCAGGAGCCAGGTGCTGTACAACATAAAACAAAAAGTAATTCTGTCCCGCGGACAGGTTACAGAATGATAGCAAAGGTGACCACTCCTGACCTGGACAGCTTAGTCTAGATCAGGACAAAAAAGAACATGCATCAGATGTCACAGTTAAATAAAATATTTGTTTTCCTCACGGAAAGGGTCTTTGTCTAACAGGAGTCAGGATTACAACACTTGGAGATGGTCAGAAGGCAAGGTGAGAAGAAACACCTTTATCACACTGTGTTTATTCAGGGTCCTTTTTGAAACATTTCATCAGAGACATCAAACTGCTGAAGAGCCTGACTTAGAAACCAGTTGTGAAAAGTGTAGTCCTGCAAGTGGTAGAAATAGCCATGAGTCTCAGCACAGTTAGACACCAGCATTTTTCTCTGAGTAAATTCTTCATCTACAAACACATATGCAAAGCACTGCCTAGCTCATACACTGAAAAAGCAAACATAAATGTATCTTAAAAGCCCAGTAAAGTTGTTCCTTCTGCAGGTGAAGATGGAAGAACACGTCCCCCAGCAGACAGCTGGGTTCTGGCTGCGCTTGTGTGTTAGGTCAGGCCTCAGCACTGCCAGCTGGTTCTCTGTGGAAATGGACCAAATAATCCTTTAAAGAAAACAGGTTTCATCACATTAGACTTACAGCTCTTTTCTGAGGCCTGAAAGTTAGGGGGGAAAAAAGAATCCCAAATCAACATAGTAGGGTTAGAGCTGCTTTTTAAAGTCAAAACTGTAAGTTATCTAGTGTCTTTACAGCAGTGACTATGGTCTCACCATCTGCAGCAGCCAGGAAGTAAGCAGATTCAAAATGACTGCAAAGTGTCACAGAACAAGTGAGACCTGAATTTAAACAGGAGCAAAACAAGAGAAAAAAAGGGAATGATTAGTTATTTTTATGGGGAGGAGGTTGCTGTGACATAGGATAGTGCTTCAGACGTGGATGGAAAGCTAACCTGGGGTAAATGACATCAGGAAACCAAACCTGCCTCTTCAGGGGTTTGACAGTGACACCAACATCAAGCTGGTAGACCTGGCTGAATGGGAGACATGAAACAGGGAAAACATTTAAAGAATTTGCTTGACCTTTTTTTTTTTTTCCTTGGGTAGGCAAATTTCAAATTTTGAAGTTTAAAATTATAGTGGAGTTTCAATATGATTAGCAACAAAGTGTGGGATTGGAACTTGATTTTTACATTCTTTGCCATAAAGACTTTCTGCCTCCTACACAACTGGAAGGCAACATTCAAAACCTCTAAGATAATTTCATCAAAACTTCAGACCTTACAGGTAAATGAGGATGTTCTTTGTGTTCTGTTAAGAAGATCCTTTAAGACTTGCTTTGCCAGAATGAAAGTCTTCATAACACGGGTCTTTCAAAGCTAAACTATAGCAAAGAAAAAACATCCTTTTTTTTGAATCATAGAAAGCATGCCAAAAGCTTCCATCAAAAGAAAACTAAAATTCATAATAAAATATGCATATAACTTAAAAATCTGTTCCAGTTTTTCAGACCATGTTACACTGTATTCACTAAGAAATCTGAGTAAAAACTAACAGAAACCCTTGTAAAGACCTTTATAAAAAACTGATTGGCATGCCTATCTTTTGATTTGGCTGAATGCAAAAGGGAAATCTGAGAAATTTGGGTTTAGGGCAAACGTGCCCAGGAAGGTCCATTCAAAGCCCAGTACAGAGGCCCCTGGGTTTTGCTGTATGGTCCCTCCCCCAGCACTCCCTTCCTCCTGGTGCTCATTGTCATGTATCTCAACTCCACACACAGGGTCCAAACTAATGAACTGCAGTTTTGCCATTGCCCCTATAGGTTGATGAATCACAGTCCTGGTCTTTTACCTGCCTAATCCTTTCTCACAGAGGGATACCCCTAATTCTAATTAACTGAGTGCCTTTCGGTCCCTAATCTATGCAAAATCCTTTTCAAAATTTGTACTGATAGAAGTGCCAGGAACATATGTATGTGCCAAGATCCTACATGGAAAATACAAGAATTTACTTATCCAAACACAGTCCTGGTGAATATTTCTTGACATGTGTGCATCTTGCATTTTTAGTGTAGAAACTATGAGTTATTTGAAATAAGTTGTGGAAGACCCTCCTGATAGAGTCTAGTATTGGTTTTAAGATGATGAAGGCATGCTGTGGCTAGAAAAAAAATATTTGCTTAGAAAGGGTGGAGAAGGCAAAGATTAAAAATTCTGATTGCTGAAAGAGAGATTCAAATGGTATAGAAATTATCATCTAAGTAGCCAAAAAATGAGAACAAGGATAAGTACCCAAAAGACAGTCTCTCCAGGACAAGGTTTCAGGTGTCATAACTTGACATAGTGTTATCGAAGTTGAGATACCAAAGCACACACCTCCAGAGCAGGGCATCCTGGCAAGACAGCATTAGGGATCTTCAACTAGCACGACACACAATTGCCTTTGCAAGGTGGGTTGGAGTTAGCCCTCTGTGCCTTGAGAGAAGACTTCAAAGCCTTTCGACAATGAAGCTCACATGACAGTCCCACCTGTGATCTTTCTCTGAATGAGACACTTCAGAAGCCTTGCTTTAGGAAACAAACTAGCTCCCAGAATTTAGCCCTTTTTAAAAATATGTTTTAGAATTCCTGGAGCTAGATCTTGGAATGTTTACTCCTGGGATCTTGCTCTACAAGAAGTTCCACATAAAACTCTGTTCCTAATGAACAATAGATATAAGAATCTGGCTGGGAATGAAATGTATGAAGCAACATCTATTTCATAATGGATTCCATAATCGATGAAAATAATTTTAACAAAATACAGGTCCCCCTTCCCCCAGCAGTTCTTCCTCTGCGTGCCGAGTATTGTGGGTTTACCAAAGCCCCCTCTGCAAGCTGAATGAGAGCCCTAGCCTCTCGAGAGTCTCCCAAATCAACAAAATGCCTCCTCCTCCTAATTCTTTCTCCGTTAGAATTTGTTTTGCATGGAATTTATTCGCCCGTTTTGCATGAGCTGTTTGGCCGTAATCTCGGCAGCATGCAGCCTTGCCAGATTTCAGAAAGATGAGTAAACTTCTGAATCTGATAGCGACCTCAACAGAATACCAAAAAGGGGCTTCTTTGTTCTCCATAAATAGACTATTTACTTTGATCTGGTAAAATGAATTAATGAAAGGAAATTACACCTTCCAATTTTGTGTGTGCAGGAGAAAGGGAAGTGAGTTTAATTTTTGTTTGGGTTTTTTTTTTCCCTTTTTCCAAGGATGGAGCAGGCTAAGGGGCATCCTTTCAAAAGTACAGTGCTCTTAGAAACACACAGATCTTTTCTCTGGTAAAAAGTCTCATAACACTGTAAGGTCCATGTATATGCAAGCAGTTCAGAGTTATTACAAATCTAAAATAGGAAGCTATTCACTTGATCTTTTGGTTCAATCCTATTAGGACCCCCCTGGAGCTCTAAATGGATACCAGCCTGTCACAGGCCTGTTGCTGTGACGACCCAGTCTTTACAGAACAAGAAAAAGAAATGATAGTGATTGGCAGACCTTCCTTGCCCTAGTATGTAACACAAAAGGAGACAAAATGAAGAGGAAGTCAGACTCTTATTATAGGTTTGATGCTTCTTAACCTTACAGCACCTTACACCTGGTAAGTGTCACCCTGCAAACTTAAACCCTTGGAAGACTACTGTTACATTTCAGTATCAGATGTGAAGAGCTAAGTCAGGCATTAATTTATCCGCCCTCTTGTTTTAGTTGATTGAAATGCAAACAGCATTCCTAGCAAAACTGCATCTGCAGAAAGAAGAAATAAACACAGAGGGCCAAACCCTGCTCGCCATGCCCTCATAAGTAGGTTTTTGGGTGTAAAAGCACTAGGTCAAGTAGGATTTAGCCCATGGCGTAAATGAATGAGTGGCTAGCAAAGCAAGGACTGCAAGAGGGAACTGTCTACGGCCCCTATTCGCCCTGCATGAGAAAGGAAAGAATTTGATAAATTCTACCATATGGTGCCATACTGTATCTTGCTAGCTATAAATAATAGTCTTTCTGTTTCTGGTTTTCTTTAGCTTTCCTTGGTAGCTGTGACAGATTTTCAGCAATGGTTATAAAAAAGTGCAAAATGCAGTTTCTCCACTTTTTTCTTTTTTTTTTTTTTTTTTTGTGATTTTTTGTGACCAGTTAAACAAAAGAAAAAAGATCAAAAGAAAGGGAATAAAATAGGAAACTTCCCATTAGCTTAACAACATGAAGATCCAGATAAAGTCATTGTGATGTTAGAATACTGTACATTCAATTGTTGCTATCAAGATCTGTCAAAGAAAATGATTGCTTAAGGTTGATAGATGTACATCTGCATCCACAATGCCTGAGCCATATCTGTACCGTATGCATGTTTTTCCCAAACTTAATTATAAATTTTGTTACTATCACATAACAATCTTGAAAAAATCCCAAGAGCCAAATAGCTTTCTCATAGCACCACAGAGAACGTTAATGTAAAACTTTTCTTCCTGGGTTCTCTTAAAAGCAACAAAGTTTTTACTCATAAACTTTCAAACAGCATTTCTGACATTTGTAGTACAATCTTGTGTTTAAGAGTGTCACTAAACAAATGTTTGCTCGAGTAGTCAGATGAAATCCAATAAACCATGATCCTTAATGATGGTATAAAAGTTTGCTGCATTAGCATGCTCGAAAAATGACATTCTCTAAAGATAATAAGGGAAAGTTAAATTAACAAGAACAGAAAAGCTGGCTATATTCTGAAATGGCTTTTTAATACTCTAAGTCACAGTTCAAAACATTAATTTTCTTGAATAAGCAAAGCTGAACTTTTAAAGGTTTGTAGAAAAGCACTTGCACTTAAAATAAGATTCAAAACAATAGCACAGGTTCTTAGCTGATATAAGCAATGTAGCTCCATTGACTTCAGTGAAGTTACACTGATTTAAAGCAGCAGAAATTCTGATCCAACCTTCTAAAAGCTTTTAGACCTGAAATTTAGAACAATATGCTATTGAGTTTTTTGGATGATGCTTTGGATATTTACATTTACAGCACTCCTCCATTATTCTTCCCTAACCACTCACTTCCAAAGTGACACCCACCTCCAAAGCAAAATGCAAAATAAATATGTATATGTGTTATTATTAAGGTAGGGATAAAAAAAAAAATTGATACAACATTTCCCAGAATTTTAAGAAGCAATGAAGTTAGCACAATTTTAATACTATATTTTCTTTTAACCTTTATACAACTTAATTTCCCACATACCTTAAAAAAAGATTGTTTAATAACATGTTGAATGGAAATACGCTTATTACAACATATATACATATTGCCTGATGAAGTCTGCATTCATAAAAACAAGGCAAGCTTTTCTACCTGGAACATATGTAAAATTTGCATGAAAAAATATTTGTTAGCCAGGAAAGGAAAAGAGTTAAAGGTGTCAGAAAATAAATTCTAAAAAGATTATATTTCATTTTGTTCCAGAGGAAGTATGCTGAAATATGCTGCTTTTTGTATACTGGCAGTCTAAACTATCCCACAATAGGCATTGCTAATCATTGCCAATTGAGAAGCTGAAATGAATGCTTCTTTTACAGACCCTTGTTCTTCTTTAAAAAACAAAACAGAACTTCTGTAATATGAGGAACAATAAACTGAGGCTATTTTTTATTTTCTGCGTAAGCTGAACTCATGCACATGGAACTTTTTTCTTACAGTATAAAACAGGTTTTCATATGGCAGCTTTGTAATCATACAGTGAGATTTTAAAAATTAAATAAAACCTTCAATTTATCTGAAACTAATGTATTTTTTTGCTAATGTTTCAGTAATTCAGCAATCAAGCCATGTTTTATACAGTTTTGTTACGAAGATAAATTAGTTGTTTTGTTAAATTACCACCAAAGGCCATAAAATGTATTTACAAACTACTTATTACTAACGTACTGTATTTCAGTAAGGAGAAAGCAGTTAGCAGTTCCTGTTTTGAGACAACTGACAACACACTTTCATGACATAGCTTTTAATTTATTTTTAATTTATACACATGGAAACAATGGTTTATGAAAAGCTATTTATTTTTACTCTTATTAATTTGTTTTCAGTATTATTTTAGGAAAAATTTTAAAAAATAAAGAAGAAAGCACAAAGAATCTAAAATCTGATCACATTTTTGTCTGCATTCCGCACAGCAAGAATTGTTTGTTCTATAAATATAATACTTCAGAAGTCATTTGGTAATACCTTTATTTTATTACCATTATTGTAGCATGATAATAGCAGTTAGTAGCATAAAGTTTCCCTGCATTTTCTTCCTTCCGCATAGTTAATATTATCAGCCTTAAATACATACCAAAATACCAGAGTTATAGAAGCATGCTGGGAGGGTTAAACCTCTAGTATTTTTCCTGGGTAGTACAAGTTGGAGAGTAGTCCTTGGAAGAATGAAATCTGTCTCCTGTCTGTGGGATGAGCAGGGGCTTTGCACCACCTCCTGGTGCACGGGGGAACAGCCAGAGACCAGGGCTGTCGCTGACTGATCCCTTTTCTTTTCTGTTTTCCTCTTTTTTTCACCACTTTTACCCTTTTTTTTTTTTTTTTTTAAACCCCTCTTTAAAACTTAGGGCCCAATAGCGCCAAAAGCCCTTATCCTGCCCTGCTGTCCCCGTTTCCCTAAAACACACGGATGGAGGAAAGGGTCTTTGCATCCGCCGTCTTGCTGCCCCTCTGCAGGAATACCTCTGCAGATAAAGCCAACAGTATGCACATTGCTGATTTAACACGGACCATGGTCTGGAAAGCACGGAGACCCCGGAGGGATGGAAACTCCCCAAGCCTGCACTATGAGGTGCGCTCCGGACTGGCAGTGCTGGGTGGCATTGCCACCAGGTGTCAATTCTGGGCAGGATTGTTTGAGCGGGGCCTTTGTCACAGCCCTGTCCCCTCCGCCATAGCTGCCCTCAAGCTTTCTTCATCCTGAGCTGCAGATTTCCAGATGAGCCCCCAACGGTCTGGTCTGAGGGCTTGCAGAAATAAAGAGAGATATTCCTGGGGGTTCCAGTGGGCTTTGGGTCAGGCCCAGAGCTAAGAAACTCCCGGCAGCAGACCTTTCCTGGGACGGGCTAGTCCTGCCTCCTGTTATGCTTGTTGAACAGCACCCTAGATAGGTCTATGGGGTTTCTGCCACAGAAAATGAATTAAACAGAACAAAAGGAAAAAATACAAAATCCCAGAGCTGAACTGAATCCTTGTCTCTTGCACTGACAGAGCCACTGTGTGATGGGATTTGGCCCCATAAGTCTAGTAACAATATAGAGCAAAACAAAAGAGCTAATAAAGGGGTTTCATCATCTGTTTGGCTTCGCACTCCTAGCTTTAAAACAAAACAAGACACTACCACTATAATACCCGAAAAATAGATGCTTTTTTTCCTTATGTTCATAAAACACTCATTACCCATAATTAATCATAATGACATGCTGCATTCAGGGCTCTAGCTAGGTTCTGGCTGGAAGTGTAAAGAATTGGCTTCTCATAGCTTCCAGTCCTTTACCCAGTATGTTCTTCAGGATGCAAAATTGATTATCTGAAATAGAAATCTCTTAGTTTCCTTTGGTTTTGTTGTGTTGAAAAACCTATTAGTTAGTTGTTAAGTCTCTGCATTTTCCACTTACTTACCTTAAACAGCCAGCTATTTAACTCCATTGAAGTTAATGGGTTTACACTACAGTGAAGTTAACCTAGCAGCTACAAAGTCATTAAAAGCTTGACCAGAGATTGACCAAAACTCGACCTGATCCTCACTAAAGACTTTGGGCCACTACTGAGATCGTTAATAAATTATGTATGTCTTAATACTATCTCCTCACAACAAACCCCGAGATATAATATATAACATTGATCGTAATGCAATCTCTCCTTGTAGAAATAGCAATTGATACTATTTATAAATATGATTCTGAGATTTAAAGTAAAAAAGAAAAACCACCATAAACACTTTAAAAATAAATTTCCAAGGCATATAAAGCCATACAAACATATGTGATTCTAAAAGTAAGAGTGGAAGGAGAAAGCAAATATTAGTATATATCCATCAGCACAGCCAACTATGACATTTAAACTAAGAGCAGAATTCTGCTGGAGAGATTTTTGTTCACCCTCACAACATTTTCACTGAACTCTGATAACGGGAGGTTGGTACTTGATCCAAGGTCTTTAGTCAGCAGCTTTCTACTCATTTCAGCCTATAGGTCGAATTGGATCAACCCCCCAGGAGACACCATGCCTGTTGGCTTCCTCTATTCCGTGTGTGATATCAGGTCAGTAACAGAAAAACACCCACTGGCTCTTGGAGTAATTTGTACTTCCTCCAAACTGGCTCCACATAAAGCATATATACCTGTACCAGCTTGCTCATGCCAGTGGCTCCCTTCCCCTCATCCTCCGAGGATGGATAGTCAGTCTGGCCAAGACAAGTTTTGAGCATCTCTGATATGAACCATGTTATTTTCCAAAGCTCAGGGAACTGAACAGACAAAAGCTGCTCGCATACTTAAGACAAGCATTTTGCTTTCTTTTTTGACGAATCTGACCATGAAGTGTGTTGGACGTTGCAGAAGTAATTGCTACTGACTGCTCCTCAACAAGACATTTACACAACACAAGCAGGATGCCTCCTTCAGAAAATGAGTTTGCTCTGACAAAAGTGGCAAACCTACAAAAACCTTCCCAAGTCTGAGTGGACATCATTGTGATTTCTTCATAGAGATGGTCCTCAGAGTTTAATAACTATAATTTTTGATGAGTGTGCAAAGACTGTGTAAAGGATTATGGATTTGCTGTAGAAATCTAAAACAGACTTAGAAAGAAAAACTCTCAATAAAATTCTGTGGGCCAGACTCTGCTCACTTTCTGCTGAGCCTAGTGCAGTGGTAAGGCTGTCAGTTATGGCTCCCTAACACATCCCCCAAGGGCGGCTCTAGCTTTCACCAGATGGCAGTGGTGCCTCAGGGACTATCCATCAGAGGAGGTTAACAGCAGGCTCTCCTCCCCTCTCCTGACATGCCTACCAAATGGGGGACTTTGGGGAGCAAAGCATTGCACCTTCTTCATCCTGTTCAAGAGTCTCCCATTTCCTATGGTATCCACAGCAGAACATTATAGGAAATCTCTAAATCCATAGGACTACCTGAACAACAAAGAGAACAATGCTAAAAAATAAGGGGTCCTGGCAGTTCCTGTAGTTACATCTACAGACTTCTGTGAAATTCCATAGATCCCTTCTGTTACTAAACTCAAAAGGACTTTTTTCTATAAATACAGGGACAAAGGATAGTCACATGGAATCAGAGCTTACAGCTTTGGTTTTGCCACAAACCCTGTATTTGGGCTAATTCATCTAACCTTTCCATTTTTCAGTCTGCATGATGAGCACAGTAATTCTCCTTTAAATAATGTATGATGGCATTTAACTCAGTTGTCATCTACAAAGTGCTAAGGCTGATGAATATCACGGAAACATCTATCTGAATGTTTGTACAAAGTGTACGTTCTTGGAGCATAGGCAATATTTATATTCATGATTGTGCAAACAGACTGGAGTTTCCAGCAAGAGATTTCCATCCACTCCTCCTTCCAGCCTTTCCATAGCCCCCATCACACTCCACACTCATTCATAAAGTCACATTTATTTTGGTTACAATGAATAGCCTATCATTCCTCCTAGGCAGCAATCAGAGCAGTTTTTGCAGTTCCATTCTCACTTTCCTCCACTAGTTAAGAGTTTGGGGCAGGTGGGACTGAGAGGTTTCCAACAGTAAATCCTACCTACAGGTAGTAGACAGATTTTTCACTGTGTCATCCTTTTACATAATAAGCTGAAGGGGATGTCAGGACACCACGTGGGGAAACCCTAGCAAGAAACTTCCAGTCACTGCAGGAATTTGCCCAGAAGTGACAGAGTCCAGCCAGGAGGTGCAGACCAACTCAGTTGTCACAGAAGAATGGCTTGGGAAACAGTACCTCAACAGACAGGCAGATGAACACGAGCCATTGTCTTCAGAAAGTTGCCTCTTACCCTCTAGTGGACCAAGAGACCAAGCAGATGTTATTGGAACTGTTGATCTGGTCAAGGAATATTAATCTATATACATATATCTTGAGAGAGAGAGAGATGTATATAACGGTACACACACATACTTTAGGTGCACCCAGCAGAAGCACCCATGTGATCTGCCACAAGTCTCTTGCTTGTACTACAGCTCTGGTAAAAGCTGAAGGTTTTCCGTATCCTTGCTTAGATAAACCAGTTGTACTGTTAAGAGAAATGTTGGCTCCAGTGGCACTTCTTGCTTCTCTAAGCGGTGGAAGGTGGGCAGAGAACTGCCTGTGGTATGTAGGCTGAGACCTGGTACCACCTCAGCCCTCCTGAGATGTGAGAAACAATTATTTTCTTCTGCAGTGTGGAATATGTTCTGAGGCACAGGAGAAGTCTTGTCTGTTACAAAGAAGCAAAACGCAAAAGGAAAAGGCTGGCCAGTACAGGTTCTGCTTATATGCTGAATTTATATTCTTGCAACGCTGAATTTTGAGCCACAGCTTCATCCCCACCTCACCACAATCCTGCAGCTGTGCAGACGTACATGCTGTACTGCACGAGCAAGGAAGAGACACATTTTTAATAAGTTGTTCTGACATTTCTACGCTATGGCATTTGTATTTATTACAGCAGACCATCACAGTGCACGTTGCAAATCAATAAAGTGAATGTGAAGCCGTTCATAGCACTCAAAGCCTTGTCCATTACTGTAATATCCAGTTGTTTACAGTGCAGTAATGAGGCACTTGTAGGCCTCACTCAAATATGGCTTTCATTCTCCAGCATGATCAAATGCCAACATGCTGTACAATGGTTCCTTTGTGGGTCAGGTATATCCTGATTTAGCCTTGGATAACACTACAGAAGTCAACAGGGTTGTAGTTCACTCACATCATCAGGTAAAGAAAAATTAAGTCAAAACCTCAGACCCAAGCAGTTTCCAGAATTAGGGAACTTTTGGCTCAGATCCCTTTCTATCAGGAAGAAGAATTTAAAGAGGAGAGAGGGAACACAAGGAGAAAGGGGGTGTGGAGACAGGAAAAATATGCCATCTCAGCCGTGCATTGGCAGCTTCCATAAGAGAGGTCTTGAGCACAGCTCAAAAACCTATTTCACAGCTTCTTTGGCTGAAACAAAGCCTGAGCAAATGTCTGTATTTAATTTCCTAACATTACAGACTGATTCTGCACGTGACAGACTGCAGAGACGCTTGCCGATTCTCTTTGCTGGGTCCCTTGTCCCTTCACATGTCCTGGGTATGGGCTGCTGAGTGGTCATTTAGCAAATATTCTGGACAGCTGTGCTCCATCTCTATGGAAACAGGTAAACGTTCAATTGAGAAGGGTTTTAAATTATTATTATTCCTTGTTTTCACATCAGGAACATTAACCCTTGTGGGGAAGGGCTTGCTGACTGCAAGAGGAATAATTTCATCCCAGGTTTCCAGGAAGGAGGCAACACATTCTGAATATGACTTTTTGTTCTTTTCCCACCAGCAAGACAAAGTGCCTGTAGCAGGTGTGAGGTTTGAACAGCTACAGTTTTGGGGGCAATCTGGTGTTGCACTGAAAAACTCAAAACCCAAAGATCTGGTTTGCTTGCAGGTCAGAGAGATTTCAATGAGCACCACAGGCTTACTTAAAATAGGGCTTTGTCCTTCTCTCAAACACCTGCAATGACCACATTGAAGGTAAAAACTGAAACTTGTAGTGGGGAAAAGGAATAGATGGCTCCTCCACTGGCCCTTCCCTAATGGACCTCACTCTACTCCCAACCCTTCGTGATCTCCCTGCAGCAGCAGGCTTTATTATACTGCTGTTCCTAACCCCAACCCAAACTACCTGTTTTGCAGCATCCCAGCTCTGGTGCAGGGCCAATTCAGAATAAACAGCCCAAACAGGCTACAGCAGTAGCAGCTCACAGAGGTGGCTAACAAAGCCAGATTGATCTACCCAAGTGCAGAATGAGAATGGCTCCGCCTGGGTCAGGGCTGCAAGAAGTTTCCTGTGATGTTTGAAAAGGGGCAGTAACAGGGTAGGAGAGAAGATCTGTAAACTATTACAAGTGCCTTTGTAGAAAAGCTAGAAGCTTAAGGAAACTGGACAAAGAAGCACTTTTGCTGGGATGGCCATGGTTCAATTTCCTTATTTTGTTGTGATACAGCAGTCAGTTTTTCGCCAGGTTATGGCTTTCACATGTACAGTGGATATACTTCCATAACAGTATGTCCTTTGACCTTTTAACTATGCAGACTGATTTTGTGAATTCAACCTAAGCCACCAAAAAAACCCAAATAATTTTGTTTAGTTTTTCTTTTGGATCCAAAAAAGTCTATATTTGCTGATTTGTGCATGCTCAGATTTAACGCGCTGCTGCAGACTGTCTGCTTAGCACCCAAGCAGCAGGGCTGGTATATCCCATATGCATCAGAGTAACTGCACATGCATCATCTGTCTGTTCAAGATTTCCAGCAGCCTGGTCAGAAGAGCAGCAAGAACCTCAAGCCCTGTTCAAGCTAAAACACTGGGGAGAAAGAGGACATGGCCTGGCAGGGAGCCTTCAGTCGCTGAGCTGCATTTGGCTTCACGGAGCCACTATAAAGCACGTAGATAGTGATAACCTTCATTCCCAGCTCCTCCAGATGGTCTATGACAATTGAAGCTATGACTGGCACAAAACTTGTTCAAGAACATGCAAAACTAGCCCTGGAGTAGAAAGGTTGACTGACACATTTAGTGAGTAGCACTTATATGATATGAAACACAGCAGGCTGTGCAGCAGCTTGAGTTGTAGAGTTTTGTAATCATTGCTGTCATGCAGAGTAGAGAGGGTGAAGACAAGACTCGTCTAACCACCAACACACTGAGCTGGTAGCTACAGCAGCAAGGATGGAGCTTCAGTGACAGCTTCAACCAGTGAATGACATGACTGTCCGCATGTCAGCTCCTCGTCCAAAACCAAAGTATTTCTCAGAATTCCATAGCTAGGCAGGGCTCACTTTCCAAATTGTTACAGGATACTTATAAGGAATTGCTGCTTTACCTGAAATGACTCTGTTTACTTGCTTTAACTCCTTTTTGGCTTTATTTGCTAATCTGCATATTATAATAAATAATTTATTTTAGCCAATTTAAAAAGATGTAGTTTTGGAATCCCCTACATTTTTTTAGATGTACACATTCTATTAAATTTACATTTTATTCAGCAGCTCCTAATGAGCTGCTTGTAATTGGTGTCTGAAGTGAAACTTATTTCAGCCACTGCAAAAGCTGGGTTCTCAATGTGAGGACTTGGTGTATCAGATGGGAAGCAGCAAATCCTCCAGCTAATGGGTTCCCTGTGTTACATCTACCCTGGTCACGTCATGTATGGTCATGTCAGAAGGACCATTACTGCCTTAGAGCCATGCTATTGTGTTTTGCAAATCCACACTTCTCTAGTGTGTACAAATAACAAACTCCCTCGCTACCGCTCCAAAAATATTTAACAGCAGCGGCTCCAGGGATCATTCGCATTACTGAAATGTAATTAGTCCTACAAGAAGTGTAGGAACATTTACTAGTCTATTATATTAGCATAAAGAATAATTACACTGCATGGATTTTTTTTTAACACAGCTGTAGAAGTACATCTTTTGCACTGTCAGCACATGGAAAGGCAGAGAGATTTGGTAAGCCTGCAGACAAGTGTTTATTTGACTCATGGGAAGAAGAAAATATCCAAGGTTTATAAGTATCCTGAAAAAGGGACAAATGTGCTGCAGCAATTCAACAAAATGCTTATTCAAATCCTTATAAATATGCACCACATGTATCTTTTATAACTGTTATGTTTTGCAGTATTTAGGCAATAGTCAGTATGGAAGGCTTTGTCAGCTATGCTTCAATGGATTCATAAAAGCACCTTCCATTTAAAGAAAGAGGATTTCATAGTAATGGGCAAGATTGTAAGTGCTGTCAATGGCTACATTTCATCTCGTTGATTTACACTGTGTAGGATGATTGCCTGATCTGAATCACATATGCCGGAGACATGCTGCATTCCGTGCAAAACAACTGGATTTCACAAAAGAAATGAACTAGCAAAATCCGCTAATTCTCAGTGCGGCGACTGTGTCGGTGGAAAGCTTACAGGGTTACGCTGAAATGATCTCAACAGTGCAACAGTGAGTGGAAACTAGCAAACTATGAGTCTTCAAATGATGTCTTAAGGCTGTCTGGGGCCAAAATACCCCTGCTTAATTAGCTGGTGTTCAGTTTTAGTGCAGAACATTGTTGAAAAGAGGCTTTGGGCTGGGACAACCTCTAACTACAGCTAAGCAGAGGGCATTTCGAGAAGAAACTTGCAGATCGGGGTGGTTGGCACTGTTAGCAAAACACTACCAAACCCTAACTGTTTATGTTTGCTGGGGCTTGTTCTTGCCCTGGTTGAATTGTCTGTAAGGAGGGAGGAAGCACTGGATGGGTTATAACCTGAACTATCTAAGTGAAGTGGTTCGTGCAGCAAGGTGGAATGCTGTTTTGCACACAGTGCCTGTGCGATTATAAACAGCCTGTATTTGGCACTGTAGGACCGGTGGTAGCCCAGCATCTTCGCGTATCAACTTTCTTTTTTCCTCCCCTCTGGAAACTCTCTGTGTAATATGTGTTAAAAAGGCCAATGCCTTTTGGGGATTCAATAGTTTAGGGTTGAACTCTGCATGCGATAAGTTATGCTTGTCATGTACCTTACTTGGACTTTGTTATGGTCTTCACAATCAATGATAAGAGGTAGCACCCTGGCAAACACTCCACCTAAACCGTGCTAGCAGCAGTAACACAGAAGGTAGAGATTTGGGTTGCCTTGCAATTCACAGCATAGATGAGATGCATACATTTTCTCTCCTGACCTATTTCGTATTAGTGCCCAAAAGTTACACTTCTATTCCTCTATATTAATAGATGAAAAAAGGGCATAGTCTGGATACTCCAAGCAAGATTTAGTTTTTGTTTTCTCTCTCTCAAACAGGGACTCAGTCTGTGAACTCATGTGGAGTAAACGCACACCTCTTTCCCCAAAGTACAGCATTAGGGCAAGCACAGTGAGGTTCTTTGATCCCTTTTAATAGCTTAAAATTTCATCTTAGAGATGAGCTGATTATTTGAAGTGTGCACTGCACAACAAACTTTCCACAAACCTACAGCATCATAACAATGGGACACAAAATACTTCTAGGACAACTGAAATCTTTAGCCTATGAGAAACTTGAAAAAGTTGGCCTGGATTTGAAACATAGGATATAAGCCTAAACAGACAAGAGGTTAACTCAGAGCACAGAAGAACAGGACAAAGGAGCCTGAGCAAGGTCAGAGGAAGGTAAAACCTCCATGCAGCACGGCGGCGAACCATGCTGAGTTTGAGTCCCAGAGGCAATACAGATGCACCAGTGCACATGTTAATAAGCTTCATCTCAGTAAAAACTATTAGCACGGGCACAGCCTCCTGCTACACCAATTATTCTTCTTTGAGTGCTAGTTTAGTTTCTCCAGGGTGCCCTATTGCAGACAACAACCATGCCCTCTGCTCCCGTTCTCTACCCAGCTACTTTGCTAGCAAATAAATCTGTGGTATGCAAAAAAATGGACATGGCTTATTTGTGGCTCGGCCTTGCTTCCAGTGCTTGCTTTGAGGATCCCAGAACTATAACAGCTTGGACTATGTCTGAGGAGCTCCCCAGGGCATTTTTGCCTTGACATGTTGAGAGCGATGGAAGGTATGGGTTGGGAATGCTAGCAAGGGCCCTTGAAAAAGCACAGAGCCAAGGCTGGCTGGAGCAGGGGGCTGGCAGCCAGCTGTTTGCAAGCAGAGGCTGCTCACCTTTACCCTCACCCTGCATGTACATGGTCAGCCCTGGCTGACATTGGGTTTCCTCTGTGTGCTGAAGGCCTAAGAGTCAGACCCTGCAAAGCAATGATAGCGCTGGCGTACCTGGCAGCTGCTCTGTGGCTGTAACCCATCGCTGCCACAGGAATGAGTCTGCCCGCAGGCTTAGACAGCTGCTGCCTAGCCTCAAACACAACACAACTCGCTTTGGGCCACATCTGCCCCAAAAATGGTGTGGTTGAACTGGCTATTTTGATGCACCTCCCATGTTTGTGCTCTCTCCCTTACGTTTTTGGTGGTGTCAGCCCAGGGATTTGTTGTAAGGTTGTGGAAGTCCCCAGAGAAAGGGCTGAATTCAAACGGAGGGTGCACCATGGCCAAGCACGTCGGAAAGGGCTGACCCTCTCCAAACCCAGGCATCGGTGACTGCTCCACTGCCCCATGGAAGTCGCCTGGGGAGGTAAGAGATGTGGCCAGGGAAAAACACAAGTTCTGAAGCCAAAGAAAACAAAGCTTTAATCATAATTATTAGGTTATTGCATGACATTGTAAGAGATCATTGGAAACTTTCCAGTGTCTTTCTCTTCAGACTTATTTTAACTGAGCTAATTTCAACTGAGTTTTCTGTGAATTATAAGGCTTGCTTGGGGGACAATTACATCCCTTTGAAGTGTTTTATGCTGGCATGATTGATATATAAACCAGCCTTAACTTCTTAATGCAGGGGTTTTGGTGCAGTTCAGGAACCAATTCTCCTGGTCCCACTCAATTTACATTTAAATGTAATAGCTGGTACTAAGGGGTTTTTTCCTGTACAATGGGCCAGATGCGGAAGCAGATCTTAGATGTCTGAAATTAGATTTTGGCACTGAAACTTAGATCCTCTTGATCATTTCGCAAAGCCTCTGAAGGTCATGGGACGAGAGATGGGGGAGCAGCAGGAGCAGCAAATGGCTGCTGCATCAGACAGACCACAGGACTCAGGTAGCAGGTAGGTCCAGTAGCAGCACTTCTTCCAAAAGATGCTGTGAATTCGTCCCATCTCTGCTGCCATCCACTTCATCCTGCCATATCCAGAGAAGGCTTTTTGTCTCTCAGAAGGGAAAACAAGCCTTTTACCCCAGCCAGCCCTGGGAAGGCACACTCTGGCATTAGCATCATTTTTATGAACCATAAAAAAATAGGTACAACTATTCATGTTCAGAGATATTGCTGAAGCATAAGGAGTTTCCTACTGGATGTGAGTTCAGCTGAGGCACAGTATTGAGACTACTGACCAAAACAGGCTCAGTGTGTGGAGAATTCAGCAAGCTAAATATAGAGCATGGAGGGACACGTGTTGCACTTTTCCTGGAAAGGGCATTTCTTGTACCCCTTTATGTAGCTCTTTTCCTAGATGTTAGTACCTAGACATCATATCTGTAAGCCAAGACCCCACTGAGCACGAAACTCTACCCTTTACCTGACCACAGGTACAAGTGCACGAGTTTTCACAAACCAGGCATGCTCTGCATGCGCTTGGACCAGCCGGCAGTATGAGCATCATACTCATCGGCAAGAAGCAGTACAGCATTATCTTGTGCTATGAATTGTTCTCCCTGTTGGTCCGTGACTTCTTCAGCTGGTGATCTCTCTCTGGTGAATTATTCTGCCTGCTGAGTTTTAGCTCTGTTGAGCCTTTTGACTTTGGCCATCCTTGAAAGAAAAGCTAGGTTAGCTTTCTGCTTTTAATTTATCATCCTGTTAAGTGTCCAGGACCCTGTGGATTACAGCGCTACAGGATTTCTTTTTTCCTCAGCCCCTAGATTGATAAGGAAAGAGTATTTTATATAATCTGCTCTGCTTGGAATATGTATGGTCTTCTCTCCCTCTCAGCAGAAGTGCCGATATGCCTAAATCCAGGAGAACAAGCCCCCATGGAGTGAGTCAATGACAAGATCTCCTTGAGGATGTGTTGAGGAATCAAGGAAATTAATTCAGGTTTCCAAAACATTTCTGATATACAGCAAAGAGCAAGAAGGTGTCTTGGCAAAGGCACAGGTCAGTGGGTGACTTCCCAGCTCCTCCTGCACTACCTCAACCTTTAATGCCTTTCTGTGCTTTGCAGGAGGCCGTGCTGGTTCCTCTTTCAGAAAGTCACTCTGGTTACCTGTGCACGGAAGAATGTAGTGAAGAATTTTTGCTTTTTTTATTCCAAACCACTACAGGACTGTTCCCAACCTTCACAGTCAGTAGAAGGATTGCCATTGACTGACTTCAGGCTTGAAACCATGCCAAAAATAGGTATGGGAAATTATGTCAGCCTGGGCTGAAAATGATGGTGTTCAGACGGCCAGTGCTGGCCAGGACTTGGAAGGAGATGATCTAATGGTCCTTTACCGACTGTAAAATCCATTCATCTATTATGATGGTAGTGCTGATAATGATTCCTCAAAAATTGCCCATTATTTCTTAACTGTCAGTAGTTCAAAAATACCCACTTGGAAAATTTCTTGGGCTGAATCCACTGATTTCAGAAAGGGTGTTGCTCTTTCCCACAGTTGTGGAGGAAGTGGGAGAGGATTAGATTCAACATTTTATTGGACTCTGCAGTGATGCTGGTCAAGTTCATTAGGTAATGAAAACTGCCTGCTGACACTTAGCCTGCAGGAGAAAAGGTCTAGCACTGGTAGGAAGTTCATAACCCATTAGAGAAATAAAAAACATATCCTAAGAATAGATTCAGGAAATTATCACAGGCAGGAGTATTCTACTCGGAGGACATACATGGACCTAGAATGGCAAAGGAGGGTAAGAAGGGCAGCACAACTGAGGCCAAGTAACCTGGAAATGGTCCAAGTCCATGGGGCCTGGTCGTAGATATAGGTCTAGGCAGGGAGCAATATGCAGGTTGGATGTCAGTGCAGAAAGGTCTTGGGCATCCTCTGCCACTTGCTTGCTTTGGCCTTGAAGGTAGTAGTTTCTTTCCCCCTCCCATCTGGCGATTCACCATGGCGAGAAGCAGAGGCAGGCTGAAGGCCCGTGTTGGTGCCATGAGTAGGTCCCACACCGAGGCCATGCTGAAGGTCACTCTATTCAACCTGGTAAGCGAGTGGAGGAGCCTCAATTCTTCCTGGGCTGGGCTGGATGTCTGGTTCACAGCTGTCAGTGGTGGAGCCAAATGCAACTGCTTGAAGAAGCTATGGCTTGCAAGAAAAATACGGGAACTGCTAGATATTGAGACTAGCAGTGAGGAGATGAGAAAAAATGTTAATAGAAGAAATGAAAGCTGGTCTAATAACTAGAGTACTAATAACCAGAGTACAGTATTCAGGGACCGGGTGCCAGTTCCTACTATCTGCCACCTATTTTCTTATGTCCTAGGGCAAGTCGCTTTGGATCCCATCATCTGAAGTATTTAGGCATTTCATGAGCCTTCTCACCTCAGTTTCCCTTCTGTAACAGGGAACAATACCACTTTCTTGCCTCTCAAGCAGCCTGCAAGAATAAATTTATCAAGGAGTATCAGGAGCACAGGTATAGAATGATGCAAATTAGCAAATACGTCTGGACTTTTCTTGGTTGAGAAGCACACGTGCCATAAGTGCATATGGGCACTGGGTGTGTGGAGCCTTGCTGTGCCTGGGGAGGCTGTGCAGACCCCGTGTGCACCGGCAGCATGCATGGGGGCGCTGGTGCCACAACGTGGGAGATTTACACCTTGGCTGGCTCCACAGTAACGTCCTTGTGCACACAAGTCCTCACTGTACCTGCAATGTTCCCTGCAGGGATGTGCTATTAATTCACATCCCAGCCCCATGTGCCATAATTTTTCCACAGAGACAAGCCCCAAGACAGATGTGAGAGTGGAAATGTAAGGCAGGGTAAAAATTAAGTCCAGCTGGAGCAACAACATGGGGGGAAAGGAGGATTGCATACCCCTTCTCCACTGCCACGTGCAGGACTAGCAAGGACTCCTGCAGTCCCTTCAGCCCTCTCTCCTCCCCGTGCCTGAATATGTCAAGGAACCAAATAGTGTGAGAGAAACTTTCATGAATCAGTGTTGACAACGTGGAAAAAGATGGAAAGATTTGTTTTCTCCTGGCTTCTTAATGCAGACCAAGCTGAAGATCGCTACAGAATTGAGCAGTTGGCTGCGGTTTGTGCCCGTGGACTTCCACAGCAGCACAAGGTCGGAGGGAGAGAAAGCGAAGGTGTGTGAGGAGGAGACGCAGAGTAAAAGCATGCTGAAAGAAATGCATATTAGGCAAAAAGAGGAAGTGGGCATGCCTGTTGTGAGTGAGTGTGGGGCTGTGGAAAGGGGCATGTGCAAGACAGAGAGAGAAAGTACATGAGGGACCTGCCAGCGGCAAGTGTGAAGATGAACACCCAGTAGTGACAATGATGTTCTGGCCAATCAATGATGCTTGATGCATGGGGGACGGGATAGATGTCATTATTCTACAAAACCATACACAAGCAAAACCAAAGCCATCTTTTTTAAATGAAAATGAAAGAGAAATGACAGGGGAAAAGCAAAATATTTGTGAAATGATTTAAACAAAGAGAAGTAAATCCAAAGAATATATTTTTTCCCAACCAATATGATGTACTGTATAGTTTACGAGGGAAGAAAGAAAAAAATCAATCCGTGGCAATATCTGATGTGCCTCTGTGTAATAAACTGCTCTGCAATTATATGAACAAGGTGGTGGTGGTGACGAGAGGCAGGGGATTTTTGTGTCTCTAAATGTGCTGGGTTTGTATCATTCTGTCACCAGTGGTTCAATATTGTGATACCGGACAATCTCCAGTGTTTTTCCCAGTAGGTCAGTGAACTTATTTTCTTATCAAGCCTTAAGGCAGGTGCAGACATGAGGAAGGCATTTGCCTTTGTTTTTCTCCTTCAGCCCAGCCCAGCAGCTCCTTAGTATGCGGGGCCAGTGATTCAGCCACACAAGTTTCCTCCTCCTGGTGTTTTCTTTACAAGGATTGCAGTGAAAAGCACAATGGGGAGAAGTTTCATCTCCCCCTGTAAATGCGAATGAGAGAAGTGTCTAATACCTGTTATAAAAGATGGCATTTTAATTACTGCACCGCACAACAGCAGGCACACGCACACGTCTGTGTGCACGGACACACAGTCACATAAACACACACACGTCCCCCGTTGCACCTCTCCCCCCCTCCTCGGTATGAAGAAGGTCTTCTTCCTCCTCCAATCCCTTCTTCGCCTTTATGCAACCCGGGGAACACGGGTTGATTGGAAAGGTCTCTTTCCTTGATAACAACAATTCAATGCGCCTTGACATTTTAATAGCCTGCCGTCCTAGTGAACACAATCGAGCTGAGCAGTGAAGCAAAAATCATTAGGTAAGCAAGATAATCTAAACGAAAAATCAGCCTTAACTGGCTTCCCACATCTGGGGCACATCTGGGCAGAGGCTACCCTTTCCCGCCCGCTTCCGAACAGGAATCCTCTCCTGGGAAGGGTGTCAGGGGAAAGAGGGGCGTCCACGGATTTATTGCCAGGGGGAAATCCACCCCCTCCTGTCCCCCTGCCCCTCCCACCTGCAAACCCCTTCCCTCCGCTCACCCTTCCCCCTGCCCCCCTTTCCATAGGAGTGAGATGCTGACTTTGCAAGCCATTCGCTTTATGAATATGACCCTCAAAGGGAAGAAACCCTCTCACAAGCCCAGAACTATGTTATCATCGTTATTAAGGAGCTTAAAGAGGAGCTGGGAAGAGGAGACACCGGTGGAATTGCAGCCTGATTGTGATTGATGTGTTCCTATTAGCTCCTCACTGTTATCTCTCTGGATGGCAAGAACAGCCAGTGGCTTGTAACACAACAGATTACCTGAGTTTTCAGCCCTAGACGGATGTTTAAATAAAATATAGTCCCTTTTAGCGAGAAGCTCATTTTCTCTCCGAGGCTCCCAGACTATTTCATGTCAGCTGTGATTCGCTGTGACTCTCCTCAGTAAACATGTCTTATCATTAATAATTCTTTACAAGCACAATTTCATGGAGTCTTTTTGTATGTGTGCGTGGAGGGAGGAGGGGGCGTGCATGCGCAAATGTTGGTCTCAGCCTCATCTCGATACACTTTGGGAACCCAAGGTGCTTCTCTTCAGAATTTCACCTGCCTTGCCAAAAATGATTGATTACCCCTACCAGACTGGGTGTCCGGCTATACCCAACAAATGACTTTGGCCCCTAACAACAGGCCTTGGCCAGATAGAAATCAATATTTCACCATTAAAATCTATCAAAGAAGAGTTAAGGCACCATCTGTCCCTGCCGCCTTTCCATGGTGTGTGAACATTAAATCCGACACTTGTAGTACATGAGTAATCAATATATAGTAGTTCACAGATCATTTGTGGTCCCCTTTTAGCAGTGATGGATGCTTGGAATAGTTGTGATTCATTTTGTCACACCATTAAACAAGATTCTGTCCAGTTCCTTCCTGATTTCATTTAGAGGATCATTCTTCACAGTTCATAAGAGAGAAACGGTTTTACCAATCTGCTTCTATTTCAATAAGTCACTTTATAGAGATTTTGTGTCCTGCAGACTGTAAAAATTCTGGAGAGATAGTACAAACATACCTCTAAAACTATTCACTGCATGACATATGCATAAAGTGTGAAAAACTGAATGTAAATATGTTTACCTCTTTATCTACAAATATTGGTTTTAACCCTCCCCCTTCTAGAGGGGTCTTTCGGCAGAAGTGCATGTAAATACAGCCTTGCCTAGGGCAGATACAGTCAAGTTTGGAAATGGGCTGTAATTAAACAGATGAATAAAACAACAGCAAACTCTGGGATAGAGCTTTACTTCTGTAATTAAAATGGAGAGGCCTCAGTAAAATAAACACCTTTCTTAATTGCTTCTGCTGATATTCACCCAGCTTTTTCTGAATTGTTCGTTTTATACTGACAATAAACGTATAATTGCTAAGCATGTTTAAATGGTTACAAAGAAATGGCCTTCTTTTTTTTAACTTTCCTTATAATTGCCATTATTATGCAGACTTCTTTCTTTTTGGAGGAGGGGGGAGAATTACATATTAATGTTCCATAGATTATTAATCTCGTAAAAGACTTGTTCTTTCAGTCCCCAAATCATTCAATCAGATCCTCAGACGATGGTGTAATGGGGCATCGTGATGGGGTTTCTCAGATTAAACGCTTTAGGAATTGGCCCTGTCCGGACTTCCCCTGGCTGCAGCAAGAGATCCGAAAAATATAAGCAGCAGACTTGGATGCAGAGATAAAGACAGAGGGAGCACTGAGGATCTGTCAGAAGACGACTTCTAAAACACGCATTGTATAGCAATTTTCCTAGCTAAAGGACATAAATAGCAGTGATTCATGCAACTAGCAGTGCTAGCCTGTCCTCCGTGGAGCGCTTTATGCAATAGTTTTTA
Source organism: Fregata magnificens (assembly GCA_013389945.1). Classification (NCBI taxonomy): domain Eukaryota; kingdom Metazoa; phylum Chordata; class Aves; order Suliformes; family Fregatidae; genus Fregata; species Fregata magnificens. The sequence continues at coordinate 235,227 of WAAD01006760.1, forward strand.
ATCAGGTTGGTCGTTTATAACCCATACATTTTTAAGGATCCTATTTGGCTGCTGGAGCGCACTGACTCACTAAACACAGCGGTGGAGGAGAAGGAAGGCAGAAGCCCATCCTTGGCTGGACGAGGTCCCACCAAAGCCTTCCTGGCAGTAGACCAGACCCCACAGACATTTAATTCAAATATTCCTTGAGGGAGAACCTACTTGCTAGAGTGCAAACCACCTCAAACTGGGGTTCCCCCCTCTGTATGTGGCTGTGTCCCAGCAGCGTCCAGTGGCTTGAGGCAGATGAGAGGAGGCAGGAGGAGAAGGGAAGAGCCCTGTCCTCTTCGTTGGGCTTTGTGGAGATCATGGGGAGCAGGAAACACAGTAAGCTGATGAGTTCATACTCATACAAGAAAAGGCACTGGGCCAGTATATTAATAATAAAATGGTAGAGATGATTTGTGTTAGTAAGTTCGAGTCGCTGGAGCGGAAATCCATAGTGAAGAATTCCTGGGGTCAGGCCTGGCTTTGTCACAGCTCCTGGGTGGCTGGGCTCAGGTACTTAGAACTGCTCCGAGCAGGAAAAAATGCCCCAGCTCCACAGGCTGCTGGGCTGACATCCCAGGAAAACTGCCTGCGGTTCCACACACGGTGGTGTATGGGCAAGAGCAGGGGAGCCGTGCCCAGGAACCCAGCTCTGAGACGTTGGCTTAGGCTGTAGCTGTACCTTTAATTTCTTCCCTTATATATCCATCATTCATTATTTCCATAAAAAGAGCTGTGCTCCTGGGAGATACCAAATGTAAAGTATTCTTGCTAAAAATGAGCTACTTAGAAAAATAGGGCCAGAACTTCAGCACAAACCAAATATCGGTGTAGATTTCAGTGAAGACGTGCTGATTTGCACACATGGTAGTCCCTGTCCCTTATGTTTAGGCTTACTGTATTTCAGAGAACAGAGATGGCAAAATAATTACTGACTATTTTCCAGAAAAAACACAGTGAATCATCGTATGAAAGCAGTTCCTAACTTCAGCCATACGCCTGACATCCTGGCGCTGGAGCATGCCGAAGGTACCGTGGTTTTCCTGTTACCACCGAGCAACTCTGCAGGTTCAATGCAGAAGCCAAAGAAAGAAAACAAAGATAAAAAAAAAAGAAATCCAGCAAGAATCCTGAGTTATTACCTGTGAAAGCATTGCATGGGGAAAAGAAGATAAGATGAAAACATGCGTCATCTCTACTCTTCAAATATTATGCAGAGCACCCCCTCTTTAGCTGAACCTCTAATACACGTAAACAGATACATGTATTGATTTTTTGCTAATAAACTGCATAGCTGTGATTCCGTTATTATAAATCTTTTCCTAAGCACAAAAGAGAGCAAAGGGAGGGGGAAGGGGTTGTAGGGTAACAAGACTAATCAGGACTTCACCATCAAAGCAAATACATCCAATTAACAGCTATTAAAGAAGAATTTTATGGCACCGTGCACAGTGAAGGCCATTATATCCAGTGGAATTAATCTTAATTATTTGTACCTGTGTACATACATGCAAAGGAAAGCAACTCGCATTAATCTACATTAAACTTAATACACAGTTGGTGTATTATCTTCTGAGTCAAAATTGACTGCTGGTTTCTGCATATGTATCTGTGATGTTATCTTCAGTAATTATAGTACAGTATGTCTAAAGACACAATTAGGTCCATACAGAGCAACTCAGCAGTTAAAATCTTTTCTGTGAATTTTAAAAAGCCAAAAAATAGAACAGTATAGGCAGATATTATCTTCTCAGAAGTCTTTCTTAAAAAAAAAAGACACAAAAAAAAAGCCCTGAAGAAGCTGTACAGATTTATTATCCAGCTTAAAGGGAAACAGAACAAATATAAATCTGTGGCTTTCTGAGGTTTAAATAACGGCAATTACTACCCCCAAAATATTGCATTTCATGTGCTGTGGACAACGTTGTTAAAACCACCCACAATATTTCGGACTGTGGGGGTTTTTTTCCAGGTTTTTTCAGAAGTTGACAGTAAATTATGTTGGTTGTTTGTTCACTTGGTTTGCATTATTTGATAGGGCTAGCTGTAGAGGTCTGTGCTGTGGTAACAATAATGAATGGTATACTTTTTACTTTAAATCCCTGCCTAATGAATATAGACATAGGCAAACAGCTACTTAGGATTCCAAACTATAACTAACCACAAAGCAGAGCTCCAGCTGGTCTTCCAGCATTGTTCAACAGCATTTTCCTCATCAAAAAATAGCTTCTGTGTCCCGAGACATAAAAAGAGAAATTGATGTCCATTGTGCTCAGCAAAAGCACTTCTGATGTGGTGGTGATCAAGTACATAATTGCTTAATAGGCTTATAAATGTTTACACCTAACTGTGGGTTTTATCCAGATCATAATATGCAAAATCCTGACCGTGCAGACATCAGTAGGTCCCAGTTTCATGCCATGTCTCGAGTCAGAATCCCCAGAGCAGATGTTACCTACTTTAGCAAACATAGGTCAGCGCCTTGTCCTGTGTGAAAGCCCAAGTACTGGATTTTACTTATGTTTTAATATATGTTAATTAACCTTCACTAGCTATCAAGATTTTAAAATCCCACGGAGACACTATACAAAATATTTCTCTTAGGGCTAAGCATGCCTAGCAGCAAGTTAAAGTCCTTTCCACACCAGCATTTGCAGATGTGTCAAAAGATGCATCAAAGTACCATTGTGCACTTTGGTTGTTATTAATGAGAATTTTGAGTTAACATTTCTAACTATGAGTCTCTGGTAGTAAAACTGGTAGATTCATGAAGATTTAAAGAAAAAGGCTTGAAAACATCTCATGCAGTCAGGCTATTTTCACTCCTTCAGTAATGTTTAGTCTGTTCGTGAATGTTTTAGGAGACGTTATGTTTCACTCTATGCTTCTTAAATATTGATGCATTTTTATCAGCTATTAAACCATTATGGCTGAAGTGATTTCTCCTGCCCAGGCCACTCCTGGGGCTTGCTGCAAGTAAACCTGCACAGGATACACAGCGCTCCTGAACTGCTGTGCAGTCTGGCGTTTTAGCATGAAATCAAATTCTGATGTGAACCTTAGGTTTTGCACTGTCAGTGAATATCAAGAGGGGCGGTGTCACTGCATTTGCTTTAATTCAGATGCTTTCCAAGATCTGAAGCGACTATCCTTTACCTCTGCTTGTATAACAAACCTGAGGCTTTTCCCCCAAGCCCACACCACTTTCCTGTCTTTGCACATTAACCATAAATCCAGAGATTGTGTTGCCTTTGGGTTTCTCCATCAGGAAAGGGTGACAATATAAGCACAACAAACCAGAAAGTCTCCCAGCCCAGGGGCATCCAAGCAGCAAGGAAACTAAATGGAGAAGTTCCTGCAAAGGTTGGAAGTACAGACGATTAATGGGGATGAAAGGAGACAAACTTAGAAGAAAAAATGGGAGCATCACCTGGCAAAGACTGATGTGCTCAGAATGACCTCAATGATGCTTTTTGAGAGGATACTAGAAAATACACCATCCCTCAGTGTAAAACAGTAAGATCAGAGCTCTGATGTTCTTCAGAGCAATTCTGCACTGGGGTAAGTTTGCAAGTTAAGATAATGCAGGTGATGGTGAACCTTTGAGAAAGCCAATAGGCTCCATGAAGGAATGAAGGCTGGAGGCAGATGAAGTATGCATCAGTACAAATACCATCATTAACTATATTTCTGAGGTCTGCAAAATACAACAGAGATGTGTGTTCAGGCAAAAAGTTGTTAGCAAGCCTCAAACCACCAAATAAGCAGGTGGGGATGGAGAAAAGATTTGTATACAAAGCTGTGTCTTTGTGAGTAAAGAAAATATAAACCACAAATGGATGTTTCTGAAAATATCTCAATCCTGAAAGATTAGCCTCAGCAGAAGTGTCACTGCAGAAACCATCTGCATGTTGAAGAGGTTGCCTAGCACATGGGGTTTTTTTTCCTCATTATTATTTTCTACTTAGACTGCTAAGAAAAGATCTCTCAGGAGAAATAACAGTAGGATCTTAAAAATAGTTCCGAATCTGCCATTAAAAATTCAACACAGATATTGTCTAAGCCATCTGTACTGATGTCGTTTTGACGCCATCACGTTAAACATGCTGAGATTCTCTGCTGAGCTTGTTTTTAATTCTAAGCACCCGCTTAAGTATTTCACTGAATTAGATGGCCAAAGAGTAGCGCTGTGCTCGGGGAGCAGCTACATGGGCTTGAAGGTGCTGCGACATCACAGTGCAGCGAACAGGCTGTGTCCTCCTAATGAAACAAAACAGGACAAGGGATTGCACTGAAACTAGAAGAGGTGATCCATAGGAGTTACCACGAGGACAAGGAATTGCACTGAAACTAGAAGAAGCAACCCAGAGGGGTTAACGTGAGAAACCCCAGCAATAAAAGTGAAAAGGGAGTGGACTGAAACCTAACGTTTTCTCCCCTGTGCTATGATAGGTACGTTGTTATACCGTGACCGTCACTGTTGCGTTTTGCCCTTTTCTGAAATCAAATTAATAATTTCTGCCATATACTATTTTCCTTTCATCTCTTCCCCTCCGGAAACTGGGTGTTCCCCGTACAAATTTGTTCCCTCCCCATCTAATCTTCCTCTCCTTGCTGTTTTCCTTTTTCACTTCCAATCTTATCAAAGGCCTCTGCTGCTCCCTTCCCCCCGCCCCGGACCTGCTGCTTCTCACCTCGCAGGATCTGAAGAACTCAAAGAGCTCAATAAAGAGCACCCTTGTCTTGAAAACAGGAATGGCACCAGCTAGCACATTTTGTAGGCTATCGCTGTATTACATAGTCTGCATATTAGGCATCTTTCTAATGTAATTTGTATGCCGGGACGATGGCAGGTGGTAGGAGCCCCGATGGCAGAAACACCCTCTTGATCTGTTCCTGCAGTGCCGTGTCCAAATGGAGCATACATTTGGTTGACCCCCAGTCGTCTCACTCATACAGAGCAGGATGCAGCACTCTTCTGTGGTGCAGATCTTTATTCATATTTATATTATTTACTGAAGCAAATGTTATTTGGATACATTTAGCGGGGATGAAGGAAGCAAGCAGAAACCTGTGTTAAATTATGAATGTCTACATTAGGAGGAAAGTGAGTAAAATATCGACATTGGTTAAGAATTTTCATAATTCGTCTTATTGTGTAGAATATAAATGGAAGTGGGTAAAACCTCAGCCCTAGTGAAGCCAGTGCAAAACTGCTACTGACTCCTTAAGATACCCAGCAGAAGCCATAATTTTAGGTGGATAGGAAACACTGCAAAGATTTATTATATCCTAAATTCTCCACCACTATAGCCTCTAAGCACTTCTCAAATAATACGACTCATTGTTTCTCTTGACCTTCCCCTGGGGACAGCAGAGAATGCACCATGAAATGGTTTCTTTTGCAAACCAGCTGTATTTCGGAGTGGAGTTGATGCATATCCTATTTGTTTCTGTGCGAGAGAAGGCAAGTCGAAGATGTCTGTGCCTTGTACCTGGAAGGGCAGGTAATTGCGCCTTTGATGACCATCCACCCCCAGAGGAGGTCGCTTCCCAGGCTCAGGCCGGCCCCATAAAACCCGTCCCTGCAAAGAGAGAGCAAGGAGGCTGCCTGGAAATTAATTCCAGCGTGCCCGAGGCGTGGGGTGGGCAGGCACTTCCTCCATCTGAAGCCTTGAGCCAGTCTGTCGTATAGCCTGGTCACAAGCCACTTTGAAGTCTCAGACCTGTTTAATAACATCAGCGAGCGCGTAAAATCTTTTTGTGGTCCCGCAGAATAATTAAACTTCCATTAGCTCTGCTCATCTTGCCAATATAACAATACCAGCTACTGCATGCCAAAACAATAAAATAGTTGTTTCCATGAGCAGCCAAATGTAATTTGAACTCTTCAGTTCTTTCCAGTTATTTACAAGTATTGTATTTCACAAACAGACCACCTCTTTTGTAACATTCTTTAGGAAAGCTGTGTGTTATATTGGCATAATAGTCTTCTTCAGGGAGAGCATTTTGTTTTAATAAAATGTGTGCCACCATATTTAATCAATCAGATTGACTGACACCAGCACTAGCTGCGTCTCCCAGCAGATGCTGCTGCTACCTCATTCTTATTCCAGTTTCATTTCTCAATCAAATCCATGTGTAAAAAACATAATGTGCTGCCAACATAATGTAATAAAACTTCAACTGAAACGCACACCACCACAACTGAAACTGATAAGTCAAAGTATGGGGAAAGTTAACTTTAGCGAAATCATTTTTGACATGAAAAGATTAAAGTTTTACAGTTCAGATGTGCCTAGACTAACCCTAACATGAATGCAAAAGTTTCACAAGTGCTTAAAAAATCCTATAGAAAGAAACCTTTCTAAAAGTTATTGAGCTTTTAGCGCGCTCCCAGCGTTTTCGAATCTTTGGAGTTTGTTAGTGTCGTTCCAGTCAGATTTAAGCATGGGCTGCCCAAGTGAGATGAATTATAACTTTTACTGGAACAGCTCAGGTGCCTGTGTTGAGGTGAAGACCGGTTAGCGGTGATGTATGGCTCTGTGTCAGAGGCTGAACTAGCAGGTTTGGAAGTTAATGATTCATACCAGCATCGAGGGTACCCTAATTGTTAGATGCCACACACAGGGTGAAACTACTCTCAACTCTATTAAAGTTCATTCCAAATAATCTGCGCACCTCACGTTACCCGCGTGGTACGTACGGCTCACAGAGCAGTTTCCTGGGGAATTTGCCTTTACTGTTCTTATAGGAGCTGGTTTCAGACCACTGAAGTTGAGACCCTTCTTGATACAGACGGGTCCCTCAAACTCCTGCAGTGATTACACCTCAAACCCCCACGGTTAGCCTTCAGCCTGCCGGCAGTCCCCCAAAGCCAGGTGGGGATTAAAGCATACGATTGCTTAACAGATTATATACTATGTGCATGATGTTTGCATGTGTAATTACTGAAGGAGATACGAAAAGAGCTCCAGACCAGTTTTTTTAAGGCCTCACAATAAATGACTTCCCCTTCATTTATTGTATACTTTTCCCAGTGATGATATGATAGGAAACACATGCCATGAATTCAAGTCCCACCGATTTTCATACTTCTGTTAAAAAGGAGAACAAAGGTTTTAATCTGAGAAAATGCATCATGCTTTAGAATGCCTTTTTTCCTCCTTCACACATTTTCAAATTAAAAGGTTTCACTAAATGCAGTCCTGCTGGACAGTGCTTCGGACAGCCTATGTAGCAACCGTGGTTACACAAAGAGGGAGAGATGGGGAAATTTTAGGCTGCAAGGAAATTGCCACAGCTGAAAGTTTTTCAACCATTTCTCTAGGCAAAATGCACAAATGGTAAATATAAAAATACAAGTAACACTTGAAGAAATTGCAAGTCTCAAATATTATCAACCTTTCAGTTTTTATCTCCCCAGGACACAATGAGCCCAGTTGGCAGGTGGGCTGGGGGACACCCCACCAGCAGCACTGTGGGCCATGCTGAACTATGCCAGCCAGCTGAGATCCCTCCTTTATTCCCATTGGATTCAGCACATTATGCTGCTGAATCAGCCCATTTTGCTCAGAATAATGTGTTTCCAAAGAAGCTTCCTTTAATACAGCCAAATGTTTGGGGGCACTCCAGCCTCACAACACACGGGTGATCACACATGGGCTCCATAAAACAGGGGCGAGACGGTGGTAGGTGTTGTTCAAGCTGTCCTCAAACCCAGAGCTGAGACTGGTGGGGTTTGACCACTTGATGCTTGAGATGGGTTGGTTTTTTCCCTTGCCTGTCCCAAACTGCTGCTCACCACCAGGCCTACAGCACCAAAATGCCTCTGGGTGACAGAGGCAGTGAAGCCCAGCAGTGCTGGAGCTGCCGTCCCACCACCACTCTCCTCCTCCTCCTGCGCCTTCTGAGAGAGGGGCTGGGGCTCCCTGCCCACCAAACACAGCAAATCCACATGGGCAGCCTGAAACTGATTCCAAAAAGAGCCATGGAAATTATTCAGTGTTTGGAAAAACCTGTTTTGTAATGCGAAGTTCAGTCCATGCAATTTAGTAAAATGAAAATTCAGCAATAGTTTAGTTATTGTCTACACATAATATAGGGGGAGGAAATTTCTGACAGTAGAGGGCTCTTTAAGCTAACAGGGTGAGGTACAGAAGTAGTAGCTGCAAGCTGAAGCTAAACACATTGCACTAGAAATAAGCTGAAATTTATTAGTGATGAAAAAAACTAATTCCCAGGACTTCCTTGCTTTAGAAATGAGTTGAATTCCATAGCCCTCGACAGCAGATTAAATCAGGGTGGAAAGGAATGGGTACTTCCAAATGGATCGTAAAGATAATTTTTATTTAAATTAAATGCACTTTTTTAAAGAAATAAGCTTGTTTAAAATTGCATTTGTTACTATAACAAGCTATAGTAAAATCTACGCTTACTGTTATCTTGGAATAATTCAGATACATAAAATAACACACTGCATCAATGAGATAAAAGTAGTTTAAATTCCATAATCCTTGGTTTTTAACATGTAGTCCAAGGAAGCAACTTGAACTTCTGAAAAGAGCTCAGGCTATAGAGACTTGTCACAAAACCATGCAATGCATTGCCAGCATCATTTTTTTGAAAGTTTAAAAGTCCTCAAAAGTTCATTATTTGCTCCCAGCCCATTTCAGGGCCCCTAGGACATCTCACCCTGACACTGAGACCCCGTTGGAGGGTGCCAACCAGATGTCCTTTGGTTTCCTCAAAAAACACATGCCCTCTCCTTTTGCACAACGAGCATCCAGAGTTCAACCGATTTTGCCCATGGACGGTTCCCGACTTGCTGCCTCCAAGAATGCATGCACTGGCTCTGCAGCATTAAAGTGCTCAGCTCTGAAGACCTCGTCCTTATTCATCAGATCCAGGTAGACATTTCTGCCAGGAAAAACAGAGGAAACTGCCCATTTGTGAACAAGACACCATGAAGCGGGTGATGTATCACACAGTTGAGGAAAGGTAGAGCTAAACAGAGCCAGAGCAGAGCTTTCTTGGAGATGATACAGTGAAAACACTCCCATGTGGAAAAAAGGAGAAATCTTTCTAAGAAGTTTTCCTCGGCACTGCTGCTGAAAGGAGCGTTGTGCCTCCACGTTACAAAGCGCAGTGGCTGGAGCGGGGTTCTTAATGGCATTTTGCGTGTGCCTCAAGCAGAACCTGGCTCTCAGCATGGCTTCAGGAGGCAGAACTGATGGCCAGGTCCCAGAGAGAAATGGCTCTATTAAAACATGGATGAGAAAGAAAACATAGCAACATGACTCTTGAGCCTAAAATATTTAGATTAAATTTCATCCGAATCTGTGCTAAGCCTTTTTCTGGCACAGCCCTAGCAATGTCCTTCCAGACAGTCACATTATGTGTCATTCCAGATAGTACCGACGGAACATAATTCCATCCAGACCCAATACTGCTGTTTTCTGATTAGCAAGACAGCTACTTATCTTAGTAGGTCTCTGGGCGTGTTGTCCTCTCCTAAGGGTGGTAATTTGCACTGGAGATCATAAAGCCTTTCCTCACTGTCACTGAATTACCCCTCCCAGAAGGTCTCCGAACAAGGCACGGTTTCCCAGTGCCTGCATGGAGGAATGAAAGTCCGGAGGATGAATGTCAGCAGCTGAAACATAAGTCCTTAGTGCCAGGTGGGATGCTCTGGGGGACCTGAGACATTGGTATGGGGTTGGCAGGTAGGAGAGATGACCTCCATAAGACCCCATCTTCTGTATGCCCCCAGGGCTGGCAGCTGAGTGAGTCCAAAGAAGCATGAGGCACATGTGTTATGGCAACTGTATCCCCTTAAAAGTGATTAGAACTTGCCCGAGCTTTCCTCTGGTATGAGGACTATTTATACAGCATGAGCTGCTCTGCAGCAGCCTTCCGGAGCAGAAGCTGGACATGGACCCCGCTCGAGGTCTTCATCTGCCCCAAAGTACCTTTGGTACTGCTGGGCCCTCAAAACAGGGAATGAGAATCAGCATCCTTTGCAGGAGGGATGGACATTGCTTGTCTGACCCTGATACCCTGCAATCTCTGCCACCTCCTCATAAGGATGCTTGTTTGACTAACACCTTTTCCTTGAATGTCTCTGTGACCTTTTATGATTTTTGTTTAACATATAGTTCAAGCTTGTGAAAGACGTGATCACTGAAGCGTATTTTTGTGCGTACCTTTGTCTCTGAACAACCAAGCCTGTGCATTTCAGTCTTCCACTGCTGCTACTTGTTGCTTCCTGGTTTTTTTATAAGCAATTTTTTTTTTTTTAATTATGCTTTTTCCCCCCCTCCAACACAATTTCTTAGTATACATAAGGGCAACAGCGCTTCTCCCTTCCATGAGCATTTAAGCCCTGAAGCAGAGCGTGCCACCACTGCATAATGGTCATGTTTTCTAGTGGAAGTGAAGGGATGCTGTGCAGAGGGAGAGCAGACTTGTGCTCCGTATGCCCGCATTCAAGGCGGGGAGGACAAATTTTTCCTGTCTTCTGCTCCCTCTTGCTGCCCTTCCCTGCCATTCCCCGGTGCTGGGCCATGGGTATTGACTCCTTCTCCCCAAGAGACTGAGAGCTGTGACCCCATGATTTGACTCTGGATGACAGAGAGAAAAAAAATTAACCATAGGAGAGGGTGATGAGGGCAGAGGAAATGGTGCTGCTGCTCCTCTCCCCACGGCCAGCCAGCGCCGTGCTTGCCCTGGCAGCCCCAAGCGTTCCCAGCACAGTCTGTTACCACTGCCTCCGCTGCACTGCTCTGTTACGGGATTTTTGTGTTCAATTGGTTTTGGCCACCTTCCAAAATTTCCCTCAGGAATGCAACTGGAAGGAGGGAAACGGCAGTTTTTAACACTTCATATTTCAGCCCAAGCGGAATGAAATTTTATTGGAGCAAAAACATGGTGGTTGAGCACCTCTGTAGCCTGAGGGCTGTCTGCTCACCAAACACCGCAGGCATGCCACGATCCGAATGTCAACGTGGTGAAGGGAAAAGTCATAGGATGGTTTTGTGAGGGGACGTGTTGCAAAGCCTGGAAAAAATATCTGACTGCACACCCTCTTCTAATACATGCTAGAGAAGTCCAAAAAAATTTAGACATTAATGTTTCAGAAAGTTTTGAAAGCTCAAACTAATAGAAATATCCCCAAATTTTGGAAACTTTTCAATTCCTATTCAGCATCTGTGGCCTGACTCCACTTCTAATACATTTGTTACTGCATAGACATTACATGTCCTGTCCTGTTTGTCTTCCACGTTGAGCTCTCTCTTTTGCACAGTGATGTTTCGCAGTTGGATTGCAGAGCCTTACACACACACTGTTCACCCAAAATTTGGCTGCGGGGTTATTTACAGCCCTCCCCATCATATGAGTCAGGGTGACAGTTGCCAGCTGTGCTGGTGGCTTTTGTGATGAGCAAACTGAATGCTCTGAGTTTGGCTAGAAACGTATAATTCATTGCACATTAAAAAACCTGAACAACATCAGATGTGAACGCTCCTTTTAAATGCCCTGCTGCTTGGCACAGATTTCTCCTACATCTGTGTGAAGAAGTTCCTGCATGGCCCGGGACCACGGAGGAGCTGGGACGGCAGCTGTGCTGCTGTCATCATTTTGGGAAATTGCTGGATTTAAGGCTAAATTTACAAAGACTTTGTCAAAGTATGGAGAGGAGGAAACTTCAGGGTATCTGCCCAACCCTGGGAAAGTTCCACCAAGGAGAAAGTCTTCAGACAGAGGTGTTGATGATGAATTAAGTTGATTTCATGCAGATTTGCACTTTCCCAAGCAACTCAAGGAACAGTTGAGTAGTACCAGGAGAGGGCAGGGAACGCAGGTTAGACTGGAGTGTCCTCATCCCTGCTCATGGACAGACGTGAATTGTGTAGCCAGCTTATACTAAAGGCTTTTTTATATGAAAGGTTTTGTTTTCACTCATCCAAGGCATCTCTCCTGATGTTTTTCGTGTTTCATCCAGTTGTTATGGCTTATCAGCAGACTGTCTGGGACTTACATATCATAAGAATGGAAGTGTAACAGAGCCATGACTTGGATAAAAACGATAGGTGCTGCCATGTTATAAAACAGGATTTTTCTCATTCACATCTAGGACAGGAGAATATTTTGGCCAGTAAAGCTCTGTATCAAGTATGAGAAAATCCTTGCCATGACATTACAGTCTCTAGAATAACCCAGCTGATTTAATTTCTTTGCTCCATACGGACTGGGACTTGATGAGAGCCATTCAAAGGGCCGATCTCACCTCTGTTGTCCTGACATTTGAATAACATCTCCAGGAGAATGCGAGGCAGAAGGATCAACATTTAATCAAATCCAGGATTTCACTTGCCTTGGACTAACAGCTAAGGAAACCGGTTTAATTTCTTCTGTGAGAAAAGTGAGATAAATGATGCGTACATGTGTCTCAGGTAAAATATTTGATCGCTTACCTTCTTAGTCATCACTGATCTTTAATCGCTTCTTAGGTAACGTTACACCCAATACAGATTACATCAGGGGGAAAAATCACAACCATGCAGCCTGCAGAAACTAGAAAATAATTTGTCTACAGGAGGAAGGATGCTCTTTTCTGGACACTCCATGTACAGCACCATTTATCATCCGGGAGAATCACCCGGAGGCAGCAGAACAATGCTCAGCTGAAGTCACATCAGGCTAACTGTCTTCTTGGAGGCTCCTGTCCTGGTAGTAGCCAAACCCTACGACTTTCCCAGGGCAAAGGCCTCCAAAGCGATGCCAAATCATTCAGCTCAAATAAGTTTAGAAGACTTTTTAAACTCTCAACCACTGCTGTAGTGAAGTATGGTCTTTTCCTGGCTACCTCAGTGACAGTGCTGTCAGAGACCTATTGTACTTGCAGATTGAAGACAGATCTATTTGGTAATAACAAAAAAAAAAGGACAGGGGGAAAAGAAAAAAAGAAAAAGAATCCCAAAGCCAAACCCTCCAAACAAATTATTTCCTACTGAAGAAAGTTTTCTGATCCCATGAAACCTAACTACAGTTTGGCATGTTTTCCCAAACACGGCATGCAAAAGTAGTAATATTTTATGTTGTGATTATAGGACATTGTGGGCTGCAGCCATCTGCTAAGAGAGGGACATTCTGCTCCCTGAACATCCTGGCTGTAATTTGCACAATATTTGAGTTTCTGAGAGTTACCGGGAGCTCTAATATGGTGTGGATACCCATCAGCACTAACAGCACATAAAACATGGGAGAGCTGACTCGGGGGTGACAGTGGATTTTGGCACCTTGGGATTTTTCCCCGGGCAGTGGAAAATGTTCCAGCATGAACGAAACACGTAAAAAGGTTTCCCTGAAGCACGTGCTGCCCCTGTGGCAAACAGAAAGCATGAGGGGGTGTCTCATGCAATAACATTATCTCCCTCTTTCAGAGCTCCAGTTGGGTTCAATTTTCTATTATTGCAGATCTTTGGGGTGGGGTTTTCTTGAAGCATTCAGCCTTGGCCTAAATCCTCTCCCGCTGGAAACAATGAGCCCCCTGACCCCCCCACTGCTTTAATGGCAGAAGAGCGCAGCCAGCGCAGAGCGCTTCAGGAAATCCCTCCCCTCATGCCCGGTCCCGCACAATGGGCCAAATGTTTCATCCCTGCGTGAAGCCTGAATAAACAGGCATTGCACAAGGAATCATGGTGGGGAAGCGAAGCTGCTGTGCCAAGGGCAGGCGCTAACGCTGCAACTGCTCTGCATTAACCGTTACAGCTCACGGACCGGGATCATTTCTGGGAGTGCTGCTGCCCTCCTGGGGGAGCCTGCATCCCCCTCGCAGGTTGTTTGACTGACATCCGTGAAGCTCTACAAGCGGTGGCTGATGGGACTGGGCTGGCCATGATGTGGTTGATGCTTCCATATCCTCCTACAGCTGACAAAGATGGTAATTTCTGAATTTGAGGGCTATTTATTGTAAGGTCGGTTTTGGTCCCCTGGTTGCAAATTTTGATGCAAGTTCACATTTTTGAAAATCAACCCATTTCATTCATTAATGAAGGAATAACATGGCCACAAATCATTACGTAGGACCTTCAGAAGGAGAAGACGACTTTACTGTTGGCTTGAAACAACTGACAAAACCATACTTATCACTCGAAGACAAACTAAACTTGGAGATAAGACTGGGGTGAAAGGGTGGTCTATTTGCCATACCAGCCACACCCAGTAATTTCTTGACAAAACCTGTCTGAGTGCCAGTTCAGCTTCACCCAGGCATCAAAGACAATCTGCCCTGAAAGACTTGCAAAGTTCACCCACGTTTTTCTCCTTGGGACTCACAGGCAAGGATTACGGATGGAAACGTACATTCCAGCAGTGGGTGGGAGCTTCTTCACCCATGGGCTACCTTGCAGGAGAAGGCAGCATGGAGGACTAAATATGGGCTCAACAGCCTTGAGCCTATGCCTATAGCACCCCAGCCAGAATACTAAGCTCGTATTGGGTGAAGAGTGTTAATTTGCTGCTAACGTACACTTTTACATCATTATTTCTTCCTTATCTGGGATGTTGCTGGTGTGGTTCATCAATGTTTTGCCCTGAGTCTCAGGATGTGTTTCTGTAGGCCAAAAGGAATAGCTAGCTTTTTCTTCTGTGTTAGGTAAAAAGGCACAGTAAATGGACTCTCCCAGTTACTTTAGTTGAAGATCTGTCCCATCATCTTCAGTGCCAAGACAGCCGAACACTTCCTATCATCCTTCTATCAAGACAGCAAAGGCATAAAATGCTTTCTTCAGGCAGCCCTGTGAATATTGTGCTCATTTAAGAGGTAAGTAAAGAAGACATCACCGCTGGATGTGTGTCCTCTGGTAGCAATCAGTGCACAGCATACACTTTTGATGAGGTTAGATAACAAGCATCACATGGAGAGAGAAGTACCACGCACACACAACCTTCTGAATATGTGTCAGCAATAAAATGAGAACTACAAAGGCAAGCAGTAGCTGCCCACTGTAGGATGTCTCATCTAGTTCAAGTTCAGCTGTGCAATACAAGTCTAACTCTCTGTAGTTTGATTAAAAAAACCCCTAAAACAACAAAGACCCCATATACTGCTCTGAAGGATTAGCACAAGGATATATCTTTGTTCACAGAGCCCTTTTTAGTTTTGAAAAAAGGAGTTTCTTCTATCAAAAATAGAGAATTCTTTCATGTTACTGTCAGCTCCGTAGCCCACCTAAAACTGCATTATTACCACTGACAGAAAGACAGGTGTTAACAGCTGGAGAGAAAACAAATGTAGAGCACTGTGGCAAAATTTGAGAAGAACCAGATGTGTGAGCAACTTTGTCTTTGATATTTATTTTAATAGTCCTTCTCAAATGTGTTTAATATTTATGCAGCTATAGTCTCAGCTTTCACTGGCATACTAGAGCCAGCACCGTGCATTATTCACTTCTGCTACCACTTCTTCTTTTCTTTTCCTCCCTTCTAACCGTCATAAAACAGCATCTGTAAATCTCTCAGGAAATGCCAGTTTATTCCTCCTCCCCTCCCCCAGTATAAAATGGATAGAGTTTTTTAGCAGTGGGAGTTCAGTGTGATTAGTATGCTAATACGGGAGAGAGAAAAGGAAATGGAGATGAGAGATATGGTCCTTAGCGAAGAAAAGCAGGAGCAACTGAAAGGAGGATGTCTGCTAATCAATTAACCTACAACGGACCTAATGCCATAAGAAGCTATTGTGCATAAAGGGACAAAATTCTCGGTGACAGATGGCACTTGGGCTCATGATATTACGGGCTTGCTGCTCGAGAGCTTGTTTACCTCCTGTACAGGGGTAAGCAATAAAGCAATAAAATTGCTTATTTATTTTAAAGAGAGAAGTTGAAATGCTTATTTACCAAATCAATCAAGGTTTACTAAGGCAGAACAGCCACAATCCTCATGGCCCTAAAATGCTGGATACTTCACTGATTTCAAATAGCAATTATCTATTGCAGTTTCTTGAACCCGCTCTGACTGCAAAGAGACATTTAATTTGCAAATTTTGATGAAAATTGTCATTTTTTTAATTGCCTATTTCACCAATTTGAATTTTAAAACAAACTATTAACTAGAAGCTCATTTTTACTTGCCTTGGGCAAGCCCGGAAAATGTTTGTCAAGACCCAAGTCTGTCTGCTTAGCATTTGAGTTGAGAAATGCACAACTGCCTTCAAGTCAACATTAGCTGTGACAGAAGCAAGACTATTATTTAACAGTAGCTGAAAATGTCAAAAACAAGCGGCATCTGGCATTTTGACAAGACGGTGTTGAAAAGAAACCACTTTTTTTTTTTCCAACACTCGGTTGTAAAGCAAAACTGTACGATTATCACTCGGCTCCGAGTACGGCTTTGCGGGTCCCTTTGAACTGGTGGGGATGAAGGAGAGCAGGTGGGTCTCCATCTTCTGCTCGCAGCCGCCTTCGAGCCCCAACCACCGGCCAGACCCTCCGTGCTTCAAACCAACCCACTCTCTGCTCCCAGGAACAGAGACGGCATCATCTAACAACTCGTGTCAGGCCTCAGGCACATCAACTCGATGAAGACATCCCAAAAACTAAGGACATACGTAAATGTTTAGAGGTATATGTTTTAGATGTTAACTGGCTGTCAGAACAAAATGCAGGCGATTTTTTAAAAGTAGGTATTGTGCCTGGGCATTAATCAGCCTTTTTTACATTGGAATCCATAACAAAGGGTCAGCGGATTTAATTAAAAATATATTAAAATTATGATAAAATTAAAATAAATAAAAAATAGTATTGTGATGAAGAGAAGCCTGATATTAAAGTAGTGTAGGAAAACTAATATCTAAAATACTTTCTTCCCATGGGAAGATTAAGTTGGAAGTTACCGTTTTAATCAATGGTAAGATGCGACAGTGCTTACGATAAACAATATTGTGAACCGTCTCAGGGCAACAGTGCAACAGGCGGTAAGATATTGCTTTCAAGAATTTTAGATAGCAGAACGAATAGGCCTTAATAATTTAAGAGATGCCAAAGTGATGAACATATGTTCATCTTCCCTGCACACACCAGATACTCAGCACCATTTATCCGAGCTCAAGTAGAACAATTTTCTAGCAGCTTTTCCTACCCGTTAAGTCCCTTTAACATCAGTCAGCATTAGGTAGGGTATCAAATCCCATAAAGATTTGCCTATACAAGTGCCAGTTGTCTGTTTATGTCTTTCCTCAGTGAAATCTCAGCATGTGGCTCACCCACCGCAGCTGTGCAAGAGAGACATCAGGAGATGTGTTGCGTGGTCCCTTTTCTAGGCCGCATCCCTTAGTAATCTGCCGTGTAGCAGCTACATGACCAACCTCACCACATCTCTCTGGGCTTCATTACTTACTGTGACCTTAGAAATCACAAACTATCCAAGTCTGACAGTTTGTCAAAGCATAAGTGCTCCATGAAAAGCTGATTCAGATGATGCCAGCAAGAACATACTGTCCCCCATAGCTTTGAAACTCCCCTGATGAGGTAGTTTGGGGTTTCTGGGAGCAACTGGGTCCCCTTCTTGTTGCACAGCGTCTCTGGTGCCTCGCTTTTACGACCAGTGGAAGGCAGAAGGAGCCAATACCGCTGACAAGAAGAGGCCTTCCCTTTGCACCGACCTGTGCATTGGTGCTGTGATGGAAAGGAGGGGACTGGGGAACTGCTCCTGCTTCAACTAAGCTTATTTTATTTCCTGGGAGCAGATTAAGGGATGACATTTGTCAAGCCACAGGTTGCAGGAGCAACACAACCATCCTCATTTACCAGTGAGCCGCTCCAGAATGGTGAAACCCAGTGGTTTTCAAATCCCAAGAAGCACTCCAAATCCAGGGACCCGGGGTTCAAAAAAGCACCTTAAAGTGGCACACGTGGCTCTGAAAAACCAACTCTTCTTCTCGCCTTTAAGTATACTCCCATGGAGGTTAAGGCTTGAATGCAAATGCAACTTGTGATATCTCTGTCTGTCCCTTGGTACTTAAAGGTGATTTTTCTTTTATAAATTTACATTTAAAAAAAATCAAAAAGCCAGTGTGTGTGGACTGTACAAATACCATTGGTATTTGTCTTCGTGCTGGGCATTTTGACCTGACATCTAAACTGAGCTCCCTTTTGTATCCAGCCAGCTTATCAAGTAACCCCTCGTCTCGCTGCTCTTCGCTGTCCCAGAGTTCATCCCCTGGACCAGTGCAACAACCAAAGTCTGCAGAACAAACCCGAAAAAAATGTCTCCAGGAATGGGTACTCACTTTCTACCAGCTTCATTATTTCTTCACACTGCATTTCTACATTTATTACTTACATAATACTACATGTCTACCGTTTCTTATACCACTTATCACCATAGTGGATACACCACTACACCAATTCATGTCCTTGAAACATCAGTCTTCAGGATCTTTCAATTCATCTTCTTCAAGTCACTACTCCAGCTGCATTTTTGCTTGTTACACTAATCTGAGGAAACTGGTTGGTAAGTGGAGCCTGAAACCACACAAAGCAGTATTACTTCACTCTCTCCAGTTTAATCAGAATGGGCACAGGTCCAAAACAAATCCTCAGCTGAATTTCCTACAAGCGAAATACTGGACAAAAAAAAAAAAAAAAGCAAGATTGTGGCGAGCATTTATGACAACAAGCTCATCAGCAGCCAACATCTTGCATTTGCATCATTATTAATCTGTTCTGCCAGATCTGATTCTTCTAAGTCAGTCCTCCTGAAGAGCTGATACACCGTGTAAAAAGCACACATTGTAAATCACAGAAAATGATGACAGTTTTCATCAGTGGTGAGAGAGAAGAGGGAAAGGCAGATTCTGCAGTGTGCTGCTCTTACTTGTTGCACAATGTAGGAATTTTTTTGACCTGTATCGCATTAGAAAAGAAGTGAGGTCTAAACAATTTCATCCCTTTCAAACACAGTGGGCCAAATTCCCGACCAGCATGAACTGCTGCATATCCACTGAAATCGATGGATCTATGCCAGTTCAGCTGAGAACTTGGCTTTGCATGTCAGTTCATTCAGCAATGATTGCACTTGACATGCAGCACAGAACAAGCATTTGTTTTAAAAGAAAACAGTGGAGTCTTTCAGTGCTAACCCAGCCTATAAATAGTCCTGGTTCCAAGAACGGGATTAACTGTCCTTAGCTCAGGCTCCTATGTATTTGTGCAAGGGAAGAGTAAGGAGGAGGAAAAAAGCATATTCTTCCCTCTTTGGCACACTGATGGCAGGTTTCACCACTCGAGACAAGAAATGATGGTCTGTAGAGCAGGGCAACTTTGCTTTTCTTCACAACCTGTGATTGACATATGCACTTAACGTCCTTACAGGGACTTTCACCCCCACCTGAACACCATGTAGTCTCATCCCTCACCTTTACCTCACCATTACCACCAAAGTGCCCAGGGCCAGATCACCAGTTTCTCACAAAGTTCAAAAGGACTGTGTCAATCTCAGCTAGAAGTTGCTGAAGGCATTTTCCTACGAATTCTCTGGTGGCATGGCCAGGCTTACCCAGGGCATCCCTAGTCACTGAGAAACAACTGGCACAGCTGGGTTAGAGGAAAACAGATGAGCCAAAACATGCCCTGGCGATCATGGCCAATAAAGTGATGCCTTTGGAGAACAGCTGAAGAACAAGTCAGTACAAATGCGCTGCATCTGTAAGGCTCCCCTTCCCCTCTTGTTTTGAAACCCAGGATGAAATCAGAATGATCGCTGGCTGTCCTTTTCTTTCTTGCAACATTATGCAAAATGTTGGAGCTTCTCCTTGCATAATTTCTATCCAGTAAATTAAGTTGCAACCCTATTCCTCCCAGCTTTCTTTTTAGTTCACGTGTTTTTCCTGAATAATTCCATGAAACAAATCTTGCTCTGAGGTTTGATTACCAAAAAAAGTATTAAATATCTGAAATGTAGGTTTCTCTCATGTAACACAAGGCATACATTGAACTAATCAGAGAACAGACATAGCAAAATTATGTTATGAATTCAGACAGCAACACATTTATAAAAACAGATTTTCTTTCAACAAATATTTTACCTTATCTGCTTAAAAGGCAAAATTTCAGGATTTCTACCAACCAACTCATAAAAAGCAGACCTTACGGCTATAGCTGTGGACTTTGCCACTGCAAATACTCTGCAATGTGTACACGTATCCCTGCGTAACTACAGTACAACGTGTCACTCCCTGCATAGAGGTTTTTAGATGCAAAAGCCAAGGCAGAACTGCTGCCAGGACAGAAAGCAAATCCTATCGACTTGGACCTGCGGATGCTGTAGGTTGTGCATCTGACACCGACGTACGTGGCACACTGGACACCACTGAGCTCTCAACCAGAGTGGCCTGGGGAAACTTAGTAGCAGCCCTTTCCCTTTATATTCTTTCTTATTTGTGTATGTTGTTTCCTATCTGCTATAGTCCTGGGCAGGCTGAAAACCAAAGTAAGTGTGAAAGTGCAACAAGAGCTGCTAAACTTCCCTGCTTCAGAAATGAAGAGCAAGAAAGGAAAACCTCAAGAAAATGCAAAACTGTACTTCAACCCAGATTTCGGCTCCGATCAGGTCAAGAAATGACCCCTACCTCTTCCCCTGCGTAGGTTTAAGCATTCAAAGCACAAACTCCCAGTATGCTGCCTGAAAAGCCCAGGCATAAAGTTTATCCTTTAATTTGAGGCTTTGTCATTTGACCGGGGGGAGGTAATCAGGGCAAGACTCTGGACCACGCTGCACAAAACATGACAACAGCCACACCAAAAATCCAAGCTGGCTGCACGCAGCAATTAAAGTAGTGTTTACTATTCCATGACAGTTAACATGTTGGACTGACCTTTCATTTACTCTTTAGTACTGAACATTAAGCTGCAAAATTACTCATGCTTTGCATTTAGTACTGGCATCAAAACTAACAGCATTAGATAGCTATTCCCACGGCGAGACACGCGTTCCCTCTGCCCAGCCGTGTGTGTACTTTTAGAAGCATTGTATTGGATATTTAACATCACTTCCACAGGTTATATTCATCTGTTACGATTAGGAATTATTGGTAACACTGCTCCAAAATGTAAAAACCATATGCAGGGTGATGCAGCTGGTAGAATTATGTCCCTTCCTTACATGCTGGGAGAGCTAAAAAGGGAAGGCTGGTGTATGCCCATGGGTCCCCACAGCAGCTCCCAGCCAGATGGCAGAAGTACAGAAGCTACGGAGGAGAAGTTTCTTTGTTTACTTTCCTTCTAGCTGCTTACAGCAGCCACGTTATAAAGGGAGGCACAAGATGCATTTCACGAGAGCCTGGCAGCCCGGCAGCTGGAATATTCTCTCCAAAATGGGCAACTTTCCATTCGACACCCTCGGGCTGAACTTGGGCAGGAAGGACATGGAGTTTCCACTCCCCAGGGCAATGCTCTCATGGAGAGGCTACAGATGAAACGGAGAGGTTAAGTCTCCAGCAAAGCACCTTTGCCAGGGTGCTTTTGACTGATGTTAGTGTCATGACTAGGTAAAATTACAGTTATTTCTACCTTGGCTGTAATTCCCCTGGTCAGACACTTGGCAGGCCCAGGGCTCTGCATTTTGACGACAGATTTCGGGTTTTTGGGTCACAGGTTGCCCCATCCAACACAAACACGGGTCTTTTCCATTCACCCCCTGCACTCTTTCCAACTTTCACTTGTGTTGCCGTCCTGCTGTGGGCACTGCACCTCAAATATTGATGAAACCTCTCTTCCCACCCTCTCTCCACCTCTGCCTGGAAGCTTTTTCATAACACATTTCTAAACCTCTATTTGTTATATCTTTGAGACAGAGTGATGGGCACTGCAAATGGACAGTCTGTGAATACCAGAATAACATTCAGTTCATATCCAGACCGGAACATTAATAAATACAAATATATTAAGGGATTCCCTGCCATTCATGGGATTTTTTTCATATTCATAGAGGCTATTTATATCTAAATCTCTATTTTCTGTATTGCAACTGAAGTTATCGGGCTTATTTTCCCTCAGCTCAAATATTCCCATTGCAGATTCAAAAGGGCAAATTTTCAAAGGCTGCTCAGCATGCTAATTATGATAGAATCGCTGCCGATTTGATCTTGCCTGCTTCTTTTTTAGTATTTCTAGACAGGTGTTTTGTGCGACCAATATGCCAGCTCAGTGGTCAAAATTATTACGAGATTGCTGATAGAAGGCAACTCAGTGTATTTTAAAAGTCAGTAGAATTTCTTAAAGAAAGAAGAAACCTATCAAACAAGGTTGTAATTGTATTTAATGCACATTTTGCTTTTAACAGCAACTTGCCAGTTTAAACAGCGTAGACCTTACAATGCTTAATTAGTGAAGAGGTTATAGTGCTTATAAAGTTGTATCTAAAATATACCTTATTCATTCTCTATTGAACGACATTTTTAAGACAGTCTAATGTTATAATTACACGCTATACAGTAGCAGCATGTTCACACCACTGCGGTTAAGGCCGTGTCAGCATTCTCATCATGAACCTTTTTCAGGGTTTGAACACATCAGCCATAAAATTACAATGTGGTTTGAAAAAACATGACATCCAAGATGTGAATCTTGTATTGACTTTAGTCAAGTAAGAATAAAAATAACAAAACATATATAATAAAGGACTCCACCCAAATTTATTTTGGATGGTCGCTGCCTTTGCACAACACGCTCAGAATTTCCAAAATGAAATTTAAAAGAAGTTAGTGGACAGCACAGTCTAAGCAGATTTAGATGAATCTGAGCGTAAAGTGTTGTAAAGTGGGTGCCACAGATGCACAATAACCACTTCTCACATACTGCACATTTTAACATACACAAGGCTGCTTCTGTGTAAATGTTTAGACTGGCAGGTAAAAGCAGTTCTACCACCAAGTGAATAATAAAATCTACTCATCTCCAGTTGTATACACTGATCAGTCACGATGAAAGTAAATTGTTTACCAAGTCAGCATACTGGCTATTGAGGTACCATGTTATTTCCTACAGAAGGATAAGAAACATGAATTTTTATGCCATTCGTGCCTTGATAATTCAAGAGGGACTCATCACGCTGCCCACCAAGCTGAAGCCATTTGTTTAAGTAAAGAAGGCAGATGAGGCCAAATACTGTATGGAAAGGGACCCAACAGCTTCTTCAGTGAAATGCCAGAGCCTTAGTTCATGCCCTAACAGTTTCTTGGTTTTATTAATAAAATGCTTGTTACTGCCATATGGTTTGATTAAAAGAAAATCTCTAGTCAGGGATCTACTTAAACATGTTCTACCTCTGCTTAAAGCAAAGTGCATCTGTAAGTCCTTTCCTGAAACATTACCCAATGAAAGTGTGCTTCAGGTGTTGAATTATCATGGAACCGTAATAAGCTGATGAAACACTGTGGAGCTGCAGAACCAAGCTCTTTATACATCATTTGCTTATTTATTATTTTTACACTTCCCCATTCAAGAAATTTTCCTTTTGTCACCACCTCTTTCGTTACAACGCTTTTGGAAGCACTCCATTGCATGCTTTTCAGACTTAGAGATAAGCACATAAGACTGAAAAAGAGTTGCCTATTTCAAGCTTTGTCTACAATGCATACACACATTTATTAATAAAAACTTTTCAAAACATCTATTTGTTCTTTGGACCAACTCCAGCCTCCCCAGGTGACTGTAACATGTCTTATAAACCTTTCATGGAAGATTTAAAAAATAGTCCTTCAAGACAAAAAAGGAAAATAAATACATTAAAACATCATCAACACAGAGACAGAAAGGGGAAAACGAAGTGGAGACATCCCATGCCAAATTCACCGCTGGCACAGGTTAGCAGTGTCCTCTTGAAGTCTGCTTTCTGCCTGCTTGCACAAGTTCTTTTATCTCATGTTCTTAAAAGGGAGCTGCAAAGCCAAGAGGAAATTCCAGGTATGCCCCCAAATATGAGTCACACTCTAAAATCCTTCTTCTTAAGAAGGGAACTGATTAGCACAGCCTATTTCAGCTCTCTGTCCTATCAGACTTCCTGTGCACAGGCACCTGTAAAACAGGGGTAACAGTATTTCTCTACCTCAGAAAATCACTATGAGAACAAATGCATTCATGGTTGCCTGGACCATAGTCACAGCAATAAGGGCTACATCAGTGCCTAAAATACAGCCTTGCCTCTTCAGCCGATCCCTGCGAACAGAGCAGGTAGTAGACAAGAACTAGCAAGAGTAACATTGGTAATGGAGGGTTTTATGACACTATATGGTAGTGGCTGATTTAGTTCAGCAGAATTAAGTTTTGCAATAAGAACTCCCTAAGATTTTTTTTTTTTTTTTTAATAAGGGATCAACAAAAGTCAGCTTAAGGGATTGTACAAGAATGACCCAAATCGTATGCCGTTACTCAATGCAACAAGTAGTTTCAGAATCCGTCCACATCTGATGATGGTCCACAAATTCATATACAAACATGTATACTGGCTGTACTAGGGGAAAAAAAATAGCAAATAATTTCCAGCCTCAGTTTCCATTTCTGTATTCTGTGATACTGGGCACGTACCACAGACAAATGAAATGCTACGGCAATAACCCATATGATACGTATTAAGTTTCCTCACTGGTGATATGAGTAAGAAGAATGATACAGTGTGTTAATAGGCAGAAATCAGTTACTTATTGCATCAAAGCTCACCTGTAATCCATTAATTTCATAAAGATATTATGGACTATCATCATGGAAAGAGAAGATCTTCATTCCTACATTTGAATCCCCTATCTTTAACTGAGCTATTAAGAACAAATTCCTCAAAACTTTCAAGATAAAGTGAAGCAGAAGTTTCAGCTACAGAAACGTAGTGCAAAGGTTCAGTTTGGCACTGCAACATTATGGACAGACAAGAACTTATGGTAAACTCAGTTTAGATTTGGAAAAAATAATCCTATAATTGAACCAACAGTCAAATGTATTGCATACTATTGTAACTTCACAGTAATCAAAATCAGACATCAATGTTTCTATAGAAGCAGCAATCACAGATTGCAATAAAGTATACCACTCGAGGGAAAAAAATTGCACTTTGGCAATTTCAGTGTCAAGTGTTCCTTATGCTCCTCTGACAGTCATTTGTCAGATATTTGCCTGTTTAAAAGGTGCATATTGTTTCTCCTCAGTCCTCGTGAGACTTCTCTGCAATGACTTTGCATTCATACTGAAAAACAGAAGTGGACAAAATTAGTAATATTAATTTACACAACTAATGAAAAAGACTGCTATGAAGGGGATTTTTCTACGAAACAGGTGATAAAATAGCTTAGCTTACACTTCACCCAGATAAGTTTGCTCTCCCTAAGTTCTGTGCACACACTGTTGGCTGCACTTTCTGTCTCCTTGGCAGCTGAAAGAGCAGTTCAGACTCAGGGGATGGCCTGACTTCTCCCCAAATACGAGAGTTCTTATTTAGCTCCTGGTCCTGAAAGGACTAAAAGTATGCAACTGAGAGTGTACACAGCAAAGTCATGGGCTGTGCTCTGAATAACAGTACTAATGGCTCACTAACTAAATCAAAAAGCAATGATTACTGATTTCTACCTTACTCCACATCCACAAGTCAAATAGCTGGTTGGTAAACATGAGGGAAGGAACGACATGTAGATTAAAACTTTTACTAGAAGGCAATCGACCCCTCCTCCAAACTTACCATTGCCAGCTGCCTGCCGATATTGCCCATAGTTATTCCACCAGCAAAAAATATACATGGCAACCAGGAACGAACATAAAGGAAATCTGGAGATGTGTATCTGGAAAAGAACACACGTTTTTGAGCTCAACGTTGTGCAATACATAGAGTCCTCCAATCACATGAGACAAATCCACAAATTGAAATATTAGGACATTTCAACTAAGAAAGATATGTATTATTGAAATTTAATTACTTGCAGCAAATAACAAAGAAAGCTTCTTATTGATTATAATCCCATTTGTTCAACTGAAAAGAGCACGTTACACTGTTGGTAAGGTAGCAATTTTATTGAAATAAGCAACTTCCAAATAGGAGTCTCGCTTACAAACACATAAAAGCTTTCATGAACAGTCCAGTTTATGTTACACTCAAAATTAAGTGCTGGCAGCTTTGGAAATCATGTCAAATTCTACCCTTTCAGTTATTCTGATTTTATGTTATAGCTTCAGGAGACTATCATTTAACCTTGAAGGAGTACATACTTACTGATAAACTCCATTGTAGACCAGAAGTTGTGACACCAATGTGGCCAGGAAAGCAATTCCTACTCCAAGACCAAAACCACTTCGTGATCTATCAAATGTCCACCACAGTCCAATTGACAGGGCTGCTAATGTGAGAGACAACTGGATATTGTTCGCAAAATCCACTTTCTGTGCTGGTTGTTAAGGATAAACTTGGAAATATCATATACAAGCGTAAAGCAGTTTTCTTCATTCTGTTTATCATATTTTGGCACAACAGAAAAAAAATACCCTAAAAAAATACTGCACTAGCAGTATCAGCTACAGCACAGCTATCAGGTGTAAGAAAATAAGCCTTGTAAGTGTTGCCAATACATCAGGAAACTAAAAACTTAGGACACTTCTTCACATTTTTAGAGTCTTAGCACTTACAAGCGCAAAGAGACTATACACCTACCAGATAATGCAGGCATTTTATACAGACATGCAGTGCACATGTTACTGTTCAGAGCAAAGACATCTCATCCTTACCTGGTCTTTTATTACACTAAGCATGAAATCTTACATCTAGCATTAGACTCCTCTAAATGACAAGGATTTACCACTTTGTCACTCTTCATTGAAATTTTGTTTAATTTACATGCCAGTTTACATTCAGCTAAACCTTAAAAATGATAATGTTTTCTATAAAACAAAATGTAAATATTACTGTGAAAGTATTCATGTAAATCAACATTGAAAATCGGTTTTGTCAACTCTGTGATAAAAGTGTGAAGTCACTCCAGATTATCTTTGTCGTATTTCACATTCTTCAAAATGTTTTGGAAATACTAACTCATCCTCACTACTCCTGTCTAAAACAGATTATTAAAAAGGAGGCTGTCAAGTTTCATAAGCCTAAAAGCAAATTTATGGGATGGCAACATAAAAACACTGCCCTATTTTCTCACAAAGACCTGGAGAAAGACCTAGAGGAAATGGGAAAGAAGTTCAACTAACTGAAATGAACAATTACAGGATAAAAATCAATAGCATCCGAAAAAAATGTCAAACAAGACCAAAACCCACACCAAATACAGTAATGTGCAAACTGGTAATAAGCTGAAAAGAAAGCAGTCTGGAGAGCTGTCAAGGAGGAAATACAGACAGTACATTAATGATGTCCTGGAGTATGTGTAACAGCTGTTAGAAAACTGCAAGAAGGTTTGCTGTAAATAATCTGACCCATGCAGAGAGTGTCAATTTTCTTGTATTTCTTAAAAGCAGCGAAGTTGCATGTGCTTACACAACAGGAACAGTCCAGGTCAGTGAGAACCACAGGACCAAACTAGTGCATTTTTGGCAAGGAGAGCAAGGTTTGTGAGGGACAGTGGGAATGACTCTGGACCTTGGCATCTCCAGCTCATCCAGCCGTACTGGATAGGATGGCTGGTGGGAACAAAACCAAACAACAACAAAACCCATCTGAGGGCCAGGCCACCTCAGTAAGAATTCAGCCAGCTCTCACATCTTTCACTTAACTTGCCATCTTTTCCTCGAAATGAGGAGATTCAATAGCACACAATCAGAATTTCTTAGCACGGTTTCTGCAAACCATGTTGGAGCTGACACTGAAGGAGATGAGAGTTCCAGAGATGATCAACTTTCTTCCTAATTAGTTTACAAGAACCCAATTTTCACAGAGAGATCCTGCTTTTACCTGACAGAGGAGGCACTAGACATGACTACACAAAACCACTAAGACTAACAGCACTGCCAGAAAGGTGCATCAGTCCACATGAAAAACACCCTGTCACCCAGCATGTCCCCAGCTGCTTCAGAGGGAAGGGACGGCGGTTTTGAGCACACTTGTGCAAGAATGTATCTGAATAGCTACACTACTAGGAAGAGTATAATGTACTGCAACATGTTGATTGACTTCTAACTGCTCTTACTTAATGACCACAGGAATGGTAACAACTCTCTCAGCATCAAGGCATCACTTGCAGAATGGGGTAACAGCGCTTAGTCGCTTTGTGTAGTCCTGGGTATTACATGGTCCTGAGTCTTCCCCATTCTTTGCAAAGTGCATGTGCTTCACTGATGACCTCAAGACTGGGCTTCAGCCTCTTACTATGGTGTTAAAAGGACATCAACCCTTGGAATGTCTTAAAGCACTTTCCTGTAATACCTACCACATAAATATTTCCCTGCACTTACTTTAATTATTCAAAGAAAATAAAGACTATAAGTAAGACAAAGCCCAATCCTGAGACATTTCTAATTAAAAGGTTTTTCAGAACAAAAAGACGAGACTTACCACCTCCAATACTGCTATGACAGTTTAACACTAACACATATTCTGCATTTCCCTTGCAAAAATGCTGCTCGTTGTATCTTTAACAACAATTCACCATGACTGACTATGTGAGCTTTGTTTTAGTGGAAACCCATTTGTTACCACCAATTTCATTAGAATATAGGATACAGCGCTGGCATGATTTATTCCCACAAAGACAGCTACACATCGCATTACACTGGACCATTCTCTCTTAAATTTATGTGGCTCTCCCAGATGTCTGTCCATGCACGGGTACAATAACCCAATCACAGCTGCGGAGACAGGAAAGAAAAAAGGCCCAGAAGTTAAAGCACTGGCAATATGTAACTAACAAAGACTATCTAGACTTTGACAATTATTGTGACTACCAAAACAGATATTTTAAGGATAAATAGTACAAAACATTGTAAAAGAAGAGGAATTTCAAAGAATTTCATTCTTTATAGAAGCCCTGTAAAACTTGAGCCGCATCTTCAACCACTGCAGCAGTGACCTGGCAGAAGTAGCAAAACAGAGACAATTTGAACTAGGGGCAGAGGATGAAAGAGCCCTGCACCCTACCAAAATCTGCAGTCTCACACTGTAGTTCAAAGAGAGCAGTAATAGCTTGCAGACTGACACTTTTGAAAATCCCACATATCAAACACACATGTTTAAATAACTACAAAACAAACACACCACAGTAAGGGCAGAGTGTGGTATGCACAGAGGGCATCAATATTTTGTGTCGTCTTTTGTTGTTGTTACGAGCAGTTTTTGTTTGGATAATGTTTTTCTCTTCTTCAATGCTACTATAAAGGCTCACACAGAAGAAGGGAAGCCAAGAACCTCTGGTAGCTGTTGAATACAGAAAGCAAACAGGACTTTCAACCCCAGGGAACTGCTATGCTCTTTGAACATTTCTTCATGAATGTGCTCTCTACTGCAATTGCAGCTGAAAAGACTGTTACCAACACTGCTGAGGAATAACACTGGTGCTTAATGTTAAACTGGTGCTGTAGGAGGGGGGCAGAGCCTGAGTCATCAGTACGGACTCCAGTGCCCTCAGTCTGGCATGCTGTTGGAGGTATGTTATGGCAAATGCTCTTTATTCTGCCAGAGAGGAAACTGGTCCCCAGGATTCGAGAAAATAAATCACCAGTAAAGCTGGAGAGGAAAAAAAGCTCCCCAAGCAATTTTCTTGCCAAAGGCATTGGGCCAAACTGATGACTAATAACAGTGACGGATGAAAGGACTTCTCTGAAAGCAGCCTTGATCACCACTGATTATAAATACGCAGAATACCTTTATTCTGTTCATAATAATAAACCATACTGCAGAGAAATGTTCATGTCAATTCCAGGAAGGCTGTGCAAGTACGAATGGTAAGAAAATGGGTGAATTACCAGCATTTACCACAGAGGTTCCCTGTATGTACGCTAGCAGAGAAAA
This sequence comes from Fregata magnificens, assembly GCA_013389945.1. Taxonomy (NCBI): domain Eukaryota; kingdom Metazoa; phylum Chordata; class Aves; order Suliformes; family Fregatidae; genus Fregata; species Fregata magnificens. Next base: position 265,236 of record WAAD01006760.1, read on the forward strand.
TAAGGAAAATAAATGGAGAAGACTGCTAGAAAAAGAAAGAACTCGAACACCTCAACAAGGGTCACTCCTGCTGGGAAAAGCCAATTAAGGCAGCAATATCTTTAAATCGGGTGGCTTAAAATTAAGTAGTGCAAATACCTAGCAGGTGACTGACTACACTTTACAAGCCATATCCAGTGTTTCCATCAAAACCACCAATCCATCAGAATCAGAAAGGCCCACAAGTTTCTTCTGAGATGATGGCAAGACCTAGCTTTCACAAGTTCCCCATACGCAGCTGCAGACAGTGTTCTCGGACAACCTAAGAGAGCATAAGGTGCAGCCTGGTGCAAACAGTTGACAGTGCAAACATTACAGTGAACACTGCAGACCTTATGTGTTGCTGCTGCAAGTTGGGATTCTGTCATTTCAACCCCCACTACTCCACACATAAAAGATCAAACCTTTACCAGACATGTTTGTTAAGACAATCAGTTTGACGTATAAAAAAAAAATACAGCAAATGCAGGATACAATCCAATAACTAATCCACAATCTCAGCAGGATAACAGAAAGAACACTAAGAGAACTAGCAGATAAAGCAGGTATGTAACTGCCACCATAATACACCAAATGCACTTCCACAGTAGAACAAAACTGACAGGTTCAGAGAGGTATTTGGACAGTCTCCTTTCAAATCAAGCTGCTCTGTGACACCTGGGGTGTAGTATTTCAACCAGGTATCAAAAAGAAAGCAATTAGACTACTAGGAAAAAAAGACTTAAATGTTATCATTAGCAAAACAGTGATGCCAACTCAAAAGCTAGTTTATTGACTCATATTCATATATTCATACCCAGAAACGTGAGCTTCTCAATCACCCTTACTGTAAAGGTTCGCTAAAGCACAATCCTCCAGTACTGGCTGTTAAGAATATTCCCTTAGTAAAGCATAAGACTGACCCATGGGATCAGTGATCTTCAGAGCCAAGCAGAAAGCCAAATTCCATCAGGCTTGTAACATGGAATACGCCTTGGTACTTGAAGATGAAAGAAGAGGAAACAGGGATATTTCTTACTACCTATAGTAGACATCTCACTTAAACTAGCTAAACATGTAAAAGCCTCAACTTCCTACATGGTCATGGGAGCAGTGGAGCATGTTCACATCATCCGACTTGATACATGAGTCTAACCGAGGAGCCCTGTTCTGCAACGCGCCTCTACAACTGTGAACTGCGTGCTCGGCCTCAACTCCCTGAGACACAGTCAGGTCTCTCAGCTTTACGGAGCTAAAGCGGTACCTCGAACTGGAATGAGGAACAAATGGAAAGCTGGACCACAAAAGGGAGCATAACTCAGGGTGGTTTGCTGAGCTCAAAACAAGGTGCCGTGGGCTGCACCATCCAGCACTTCCAGGGTATTTTCAAGGGCTGCCTGTAGAGCACACTCCTGTAATCCAGCCTCAAGATTACAAGTGGCACCACCTTCTAAAGTCTGTTAAACTTGTACCCTAACCCACCAGAAAAAGCAAAGGTTATGCTCTGCTAACAATATTACAGTATAACAAATTAGCAGAACAACAATTTCTGGACACATGCATGCATATTTGTGTATACACGGGGAGATCAGAAGGACAGTAATAGCTCGAAAAGGGCAGTGATGCTGGAAGAGAAATGTTTATCTTCCACACCTCTCATATAGTTTTTTGTAGCTACCTAACTACCTATCCACCCTTTCATTCCACGCCAGGCATACTTACACAGCTGAACTTACCTGACGCTGTGCCACAGCAAGGTGGTACCCACCAAGCTGAGGAGAAGATGCTTGTGATCACATCAGGGGGGAAGAGAGTAACGTTTCTCTGGATCTGAAGCAAGTTTAATACTAATGCAAGAAATACGCCAATAAAAAACAGCACTATACCACGAATTACCAAATTCATGCCACGACTGGTTACAGATGAAATGTACGGGCCACACTTTTTTGGTAAGGTTGGCATTGCATCATTTTCTGCCATGACTTCTTATGTTCTCAGAGACATCCAACAGGCTGGCTGAGGAGGATTCACTTGCAATCAGTATTTTGACTCTCCTCAATTAGGAGATACCCAAATCCTGAAAAATAATTAAAAAAGGGGTGAAAAATGCAGGTATAAGAAACATCAAATATATTTCTCTTAAATAAATTGGAGAGCGGGTTAAAAAAATATGGCTATTATATTTTCCTGAATTTTCTGAGGAGGTAATTAGACATTTAAGAGCAACCAACCACAGCTGCAAAAATGCCCTACAAAGAAAACAGGTTTTACAAACAGCTTTGTCTACTAGCAGACAGAGGAGGAGGAAACATGTGGGATGGGACGGCTAGGAATGCGAACCACAGAGAAGAAGTGAAGAAATGAAACTGGTATCAGATGGAAAAAAGGCTTGCTTTGCAGTAACAATAAACTGTTTTTCTCCCCTCCTTTAAGCATCAACTGGAGATTATGTAATTCAGAAGCAAACACAGCCCTTAGTTTCAAGTCAGCCACAGAGGTTCACAGATCTCTCTTCTTGAAGAGACGCCAGAAAACATTTCTCAACTGGAAAGTGAAGTCTGAGAAATATTTTTCAGGATGGAGTCAGAATTTCAGCAATCCCACAGCACATCCATTTTCTTAACCCCCAGATAAGAGCAAACAACTCAGTAAACCAGAGAAGTAATCTTAATACAGAGAAACGTTTACCAAAGTAACACACTTTTGGTGAAAACTGCCATACATGATTACAAACCGTAATTACAATCAGGCACAAAAGAACCTCGGAGTGAAGGGAAAAGGAGCTCCCCCTGCCCGTGTGCTAGGTAGCATCCTACATGAGTAACTCTGCCGGCACTACAGGAATGGCAGAGTTCCCATCCCAATCACTCTTTTTAAAAAAATCTGTCCATCAAGAGTCTTGTTATACACAGATTCAGAGCCACATTCATGTATAACAACAATTTTGATCGACAGCTTAGCCACCTGGAACTTAAGAAAAAAAGCCCTGACATTGTTTTTAAATTTAAAACTGCCAACTGGTGGCGGCTTTTGTTAACTCTTACTTATGGCCACAGCGGGCACAAGGGGAGCCAAACCAGCGCATCCATCCCCCTTCCTCCCCGGCTTCAGCAGATCCTGAGGAAGCTCTCTGAAGACGCAGCAGCGGTGCAGAGGATGCAGCATTCACTTTTGCTGATTGAAAGCCAAAAGGGAAGTTAAATACATCCAGGCTAGTTAAGATACTACAGGCAACTGCACAGAAGATGCAATGCCATGCCGTGGCATCCTCCATCACTCAGAAGAAGTTCCAAGAGGCAAAACAAAAGAAAAAATAAAAGTTCTGATCACACATAACTTCCTTCTGGCAGTTCAGGGAGGCAGTAGAGTCCTCCTAAGAATACAGGATCTCTTCTACACGGCCAATTCTCTGCGTTATTTGTAATCATGAACACGTCTTGGGGGCAAAGAGGGCAACCACGGTGTCTGGCTTCTTAGTCAGCTTCCTGACTCACACTGAACAGATGTCTGCATCAAGGCTGGCACTGGCACTGCAACGCACTTCCCTCAAGCAAAAAGGAGGTGCTCCAGATTTTTTTGTTTCCCTCCTCTGGATGGCATGGCAGTGGAGCTTGGATAATACATTTAGCCTCCAGGAAAGAAAGCACGGAGTCACAAATACATCACTATTTCAGCTGAGAGCCTCCCCTGTCCCTGAGGGCTTTGCCCACCAGGTGATCACAGGAATTCCCAGAATTTACAGGAGTCTTTTCAACACACGGCATTAGAGGCTGTAGGTCCCAATTACAAACTCAGCAGGAATACGGTACCTAATGCGAGCTTTTACACTGTTATGTCCCTTCTTAGCTTTAGCTTGCCTAGGAAAACAAGCTAAACTCTTGACTCTCCACTTATTTCACCATCCCAACAGCTCTTGGCACCTCCTGAAGTCTACACATACCTGTTTTTTTTTTTTTAAATGGATGGCCAGAGCTGATGTATACGATCCCAGGTTCGGCTCTCACAGCCTTGTACAAGAAAGTCGACACTTTTGTGTCTCTCTTTAAATAAGCTCTTCTGCTGCACACAGAGGATCACAATTTCTTTCTTCACTGTCATAAAGCAGTTGCTCACATCCTGTGATCCATTACTACATTCAAGTCTCTCTTCTTTCCTGTTACTGAACTCCTCGTTCCTTGGTACCAGCCCCAAACCTTGCATGCCAAATTTCAGCCCAAAGGTATTATTTACTCTGACGCTCAACGTCACTCCATTTTTCCTGTAGGATATCTCAGCCCCCTTTGGTCCTGCAAATGGTTCCCAGCTTTGGGTCATCAGCAAACATCATTACCACATCCTGTTTTGTGCACCAAGGTCATCAACTAAAATACTGAGCGAGATCAGCCCAAGTCCCTGTCTTTGATGAAATCTATTAATAATTTTCCTGCAGCCATTATTTCTCCATTTCATACTATCTCTTGATATCTCCAACAAGACTCTGCTTCTTGTAATTCTTCAAATACAATAATCTCCAACTTAATTAAGACTCATCAACTGTCCCACATGGCAATACTGACGTAAACACTGATCGGATCTTACCCCCCCCCCCCCAAAATGCTGATGATCAAATAAAAGTCCAATTTTATTCTGGCATAAACCAGTTTCAGAATATAAAACCTGTATTTACCCGATTTCCATTTATTTAACATGTCATTCAGCAAATACATGATTAGCCTTCACATTAAATATCAAAATGTAACACGACTTTGTTATGCAAGGAAATCACTTACTGCTTTTATACAACCACTGCAGCTGCAAGTCATTCAAGGCACCAGCAACAGATTTTTCCTACGAGGTAAACAGCCTGACCACAGCAAGGACACTTGGGTGGGTACATGTCGGTGAATGTTTATAACAAGTAATGCAAGGTCCCAAATTAGCATGATGCAGTAGTTTCCATCCTGGTTTCTGACCCTACACATATTATTCCTATTTGTTTTATCCCAGTTTCCAAATTTTCTCCGCTCATTGGCTCCGAGACCTTCTGGCATGCCACAAACAGAGCAATGGGGGAACGGACCAAGGCGACCGACACTCCTGTAAAGCTTCTTCAGTGCCTCGGACAGCCTGGGTTCACGATGCTCAGGCACGGCAAAGGTATTTACTATCGTCACCTCTTGTGAAAATAGAAATTAAGATCTCTAAAGAAGACATCACCTTCTTCTTCTGGACTGGGAGGCTAGTGTGCCTGCAGACAGAGGAGACAATGTCTCTCTCCTTTTAAGCCTTGTGCTTTACTGAGGGTTTCCACTCAGATGGGAATAGTTCACATATTGAACCAACACTACTGTTGAGCCTTCATCTCTTGGGAATGCGTATTCAAAACTGTAACACCACACTGAAAGCTACAGGCTTGGCACTGCCACGAAGTCTCAGCTGCAATTTCCCTCCTCGGTGGCACACGGCTTCAACCCAAGCTTTTTACTGTACCGTGCGAGAGCATTATATACGATCCGCAAGGCAACCACGCGATGTCTGGCATTGCGCAAAAAGTTAACAAGGAAGTTATCGCCCCAGATATTTTCAAAACACTTAGTCACTTAATTGTCTTCTAATCAGAAGATCCGTCCTGCAAGCGCTCCCCAGCGCTCTTCACGCTCACGAAGAGCCGTCTGCTGCGTGCGGTTCACAGCTTCTGACACGACACAGACACATTAGGAGCAACGCAGTGTAGCGGGGGGCCAAGAAAGAGAAGATTTATTTAAGCAACACCGCGCAGGAGATGGCAAAAAAGGTGAAACGACAAGAAACCATCTGTCTTCTGCGAGGCAGCGCCAAAAGCAAACCACCCCCCTTCTCCGGGCACCAGGCGAGGCGGCCCGCCCGGCCCGTCTGCTCCGGATCCCCCCGGGTCCGAGGAGTCCTACCCGCCCGGGGCACCACGCCGGCCGCCTCAGGCCAGCGTTAGCACCTCCAGCCCCGGCCGGGCTCGCCAAG
>WAAD01006760.1:271662-303820 GCA_013389945.1 Fregata magnificens
TCGGGCGGGCTGGCCAGCAGCGGCCTGCGTGCGGGGCCGGGGGTCGCTCAGCGAAACTGCAGGAGGAGCCCGTTCGGGCTGCACAACGCTGCTCTTCTCGTAAGCGCGCCTATGCTTCCAGCCGAGTGGGCTTTAGCGCTGTGGGGTCGGGTCAGGTCCCCGTGGCACGGCTCAGCCACCCACAGCGAGCACCCGGTCCCGCGGGGGCTGTCGTGTGTGCCCGGCTTTATTGACGGGGGCAAAACCGGCACAGCTCCTTGCTCCAGGAACAACGTTTTCATGGCCAGCCTGGGGCCGCTCGGGCGTAAAGCGGGCGACGGTGTGCTTTAACCCGCCTTAAAGAGTAGTAAAGGCATCACAATAAAAAATACCGTTTATTGTATATGTGTGGGGAGGGGTGTAGGAGAATAATGCTGTTACATTCATTTATATATCACGTATTCATTATCACATTATATTCATTATTGTTCTTCTACTGATGAACTTTTTCCTTTCTCATTGCGCTGATAATGAATACAACTCACTAAAAATATTTGCACGTTGCATTCCCCCTAGCTTAGTATTTCATTGGAAAGACTTTGATAGAGCTTTCCGTATTACGAGGTCTGCAGTGATTCAGTGCGGATCCCGTTAACAGTCCCCAGAATAACGCTTGGACAGGATGGAATTTGTAACTGTATTTACTATAGTGGCATCTTCAGTGATAACTGCGGTTTCTTGGTGCTGGTATGCTGTGAACAACAGTGTCACCAAACATGTATAAACTCAGAGGAGAGTATATGGGTCTGTAATAGACATATTAAGAACGGAAAAGGGAGAGATTTACAGCGGCAGAATCCCGTTGTGGTTTAGATGAGCAATAAATGAATTTTCAAATCATTCAACTTTGGTTTTTGTCACGCAGAAACAAAATCTTTTTTTTTCTCCATGATTCCAGCTGAGCTGCTTGCCCTGTCTGCGGTTTAGATAGTTACTTTGCTGTACTTGAACTCCTAATTTTGGATCAAGAAAGGGTTTTTTATTCAAATAAAATCGCTTTCCCTAATGTCAGATAAACGCCTTTCGCCAGCCACATGCCTGAGGCAGAGCAAAGTGCCCTTTCTCTGTGTGCCTTAAAGACCAGAACCATCAGAAGGCCTGAAACCAGAAACTTTGTGAACTGAAGTGTGTGCATTAGAGACGAAAGCGTGGCATAAGTAGATGGAGCCTGCAAATGGTTGCTGGATCGTTCCTTCTCTAGACATGTGTATATATAGTCAGGTAATGATTTGTCTATAAATAAATTCGGATTAGTTGTAGTCAGGTCTGCTGCTGTGTTTGGTACTATAAAATTACAAGAGCTCAATTCCTACAAAAAATAAACTGATTGTATGAGAAATTTTAGCTATATTAGTAGAGGGGTATTAAGGCTAATAGATGAGAAAATAAATAACCAGTGTTGGTGTAAATCAGTGCAACTCCAAGGGCTTTATTGTCATTGCCAATTTACACCAGCTGAAGACTCGGTCCTTACACCCATCTGGTTATCCTAGAGGGTACAATGTCCTGTTGCACAGAAATGGGAGGAGCGTGAGGGAAAAGCAAACGAAAATGTATCTGAATTGGAAAATGCCAAAATAAATACATCAGCAAATAGTTTTGCAGACAAAGGAGGCAGACATATGACCTGCAGAGAAATGTCACTTGCTCCGGCTTTGACTGGAATTGCTATGAAATGTCATGTGAAAAGCAACTTCTTCGGAAAGCAACGCAGAGTTGTTTCATTGCACTGGCTGCAGAACATGACAATACAGAATATTCTAGATTTAGTTTTGGGAAATAAATATTGCTCTGGATATGATAAATCTGACAATGAAAAGCTCAGCAAAGTTCATACAAAGCAGAGGAGCCTAGGGCAGCCATATACCTATAGAAAGAGTGGAATTGCTCTTCTGGCCATAACAGTGGCTTTTTAAAAGTTTGATTTTGTAAAGGCCTTCATAGCTGCCTGATACGTTGGTTGCATGAGCCAAGGCCAGTCTGCCTGGCTGAAGGTGTGTCCATAGCAGCACAATAAATGACAGGGGAGAAGACGGATGGATGGATGGATGGATGAGAAAAAGAGACAGTAAGAGAGTAGGTAGAAAAACCTAACGTGAGTCTTTCTGTGGTGATCCATGATAAAATCACCAGGAAACATGTGGAACAATATGTATGTGTAGCTTGGGAGAGGCCTATACATATGTCAAGAAAAAGCCTTCTGTGGAACTCTGGAGCTGATTCCTGGTAGGGCTTCCGGAGATTATGTAGATGAGGACAGCATCAGGTTATTGTTCTTTCCCAAAGCATGCCTTTACTGTGTAGAGGGGTGGGGTAACCACAGAGTGCATTCAGTATAAGAAGACCATCTGGGTGTGAGTCTTGTTCTCAGACATTAGGCCAAGTTTGCTTTGTTAGATGTATGAATGAATGCCAGTAGATCTCTACAAGCACAGCCTGAAGACCCCGAATATCTATGGCATTGCTTTAGCAGGAGTTGTGAGGAAGCCTGCTTGTGAACTGTGCTGAAGGATGGCTGATGACCAACAGCAGTTTTGCGACAAACAATGCCTGCCCCTTCCTCATGACAAATTTCAGACAACTACATCAAGTACTGCTGTTATTTGGGGCCTTCAGCTAGTATTGTAAAAAAAAAATTGTAAATTATAGAATTTTCTTTATCAAAATATTCTTCAGGAATATAAATCTCCTTCAAAGTCTTCTTGGAAGTTCTCCATGCATACAGAAGTCTTCTGGAAGGCCTTCAGAAATGAAGAGTTATAGAACTGGGCACATTTTCCACAAATGCCTTTTATTTCACCAGCTGAGGCTGCTGTCTTGTCTCTTTTATTAACTGCAAAAGAAGGCATAGTAGCCATCCTAGTTAGCACACAGCTGGGTCACAGGCAAAGATCAGCATGGTTGACAAGTCCTGCAACATATGGGGAGCTTGTTAGGCACAAAGAGGCAGTGTACTGTGACGAGTCTGGGGTCTTGGCAAAAGCATAGCGTGCAGTGGATAAGTTCTCTAAAATTGATTTTCCAATAGGGTTGGCATTTTAGAGGGGGAAGGAAAAAGGGACAGTAGCAATGTGAAACCGTCGGATTGCATGCATTCTTACATATGAAAAGGGCTTGTGCTTATCACAGGTTAGCAACAGGATACACAATTCTAGGGCTGATATCAAAGGCATTTTTGTTTTTGTATTTAGCCACTTGCAAAAGATGCTGGGTTGTCAGCTCCAGAGGCTAAAGTCCTTTATTTCTTTACTGAAAGGTGCTGCATAGACAAATGCAGCATGAGTTTCCCTTTATCACTCTGCCAGTGTGGCTCACCCCGATGTAGTTGCCACACTCATTCAGTACTTGCTAAAATAGTTACCTAGGGAGTAAACACTGCCAACCAGCTGGAGTACTGAAGGACTATGGCATTTAGATAGATATTGAAAATGCAAGGTAATCATCAGCATGTTAGAATACAACCAAATATGGGATTTAGAAATTAAAGACTTCCTACCGTATTTTTATAGCGCCAAACAACATCTAGATTCAATGGACAGACTAAATAGCTGGGACACGGAGCTTCATCGGGGCATATTTTTTTCAGTGATAAATTCTGGTGGGAAGCAAGGACAGTATGGAGCCTGAAGATACGCAGAGAATGTATATGAATGCATTCCAGTCCTAGGTGTGTGTGCATGTGTCATAAGTGTGTCACTTGCTAAGAGTCAAAATAAGGTCAGTGCAGATGAATAAGTATATGTGAAAAGGGCAGGAAGGAAATTCATGTCAAATCAAGCTAAAAATAGGTGGCTGAGTGGATGAGAAGAATGGCATAAGAAATGCAAACAGGAAAACTGCAGTGTCTGAGAAGAAAAGCAGCCTTGCACAAGGAGTTAAAATATTTTCTAAACTGGATAGAAAAGATTTTAAATATACGTCATTGAAGATAGAAGGAAGTGGTTTCTCTGTTAATATATTTAAGGTTTGGAGGTTCACAATTTCTCTGCAGCCATGAAATTCAGATTCTCTTCCTTCTTCCCTCCCTCCCTCCCTCTTTCTCTTCCTCTCTCTCTCTTTCTTTCTTTTTCTTTTTCTTTCTTTCTCTTTCTTCCTTTCTCTTTCTTCCTTTCTTCCTTCTTTCTTTCTCTTCCTTCCTTTCTTCCTTCCTTCCTTCTTTCTTTCTCTTCCTTCCTTTCTTCCTTTCTCCCTTTCTTTCTCCCTTTCCCTCTCTCTCTCTTATTCCATTTGTGGCATCTCAGATCCACAAGGAAGGAAAAGCTTCTAGCAACTGCATTTGAAAAGCTCCTACCCGGTATCACAAGACTTGCCATGTAGTCATTAGCAAGCAATTGCCAATTGCATTTGGCAATACTGTTGACTGAAGTTATTAAAATTGGCATTGTATTTGTAGAGTCACAGACCTTATATTTATGCCTACAAAAAATGTCAACAACTCATTTTAACTTATTTTGAAATAGGACACCCCTATTTTGCTACTCACCATACAAATAGAGTGCAAACCAGTCTATCCCTGCAGAGGTTACAGTCTAGAGACAGCAGGAGATTCCTCTGCAGGTGGTAGAGAGAAATAGCACATACAGAGCGATCCTTCTGCTCATTTGATGTATCTCTTTTAAGTTTAAAAAATTGTCTTCTGGAGAAGGCTGTTTCTTTCTTTCACCTATTGCAGATGGAAAAGATGCCAAACTTCATAGACATCTAACTTTTAGGCCTCAGAATAAGGAGATAATGATGTTATCCTGTGTAATTTGTTGAACAGCACAGGTTATCTGGGTCAGCGTTGAGGAATGTTTGTGTTGCAACGAGTCTCGGGCATGGCTGTGTCGGACAGCAGTCACTGCTGGCATTGACATTGCTGGGAAGGATACATTACAGAGCAGTTTGAAAAATGTCTATTTCTCTTAGCCAACTGGAATCTGCAAATTTACAGTGACAATTCAAATACCAGAAGTTCTCGTTTCCAACAAATATTTCCATTTTGCAGCATTCAACTTCCTCTCAAATTTGACCTTTCCCTCAGAAAGCACATGGTGCAAAATGCAAGAATAAAGGCACCAAGAGCTCACTTAGAACTGCAATTTTCCATTAAAAGCGGTTTTAATGAAATATATTCCACCAGCCTTAGTTCCTTTTAGCAGTCAGTAAGTGATTTGGGTGCCTAAACGTAGGGTTCAGGGTCTATCTTAGAAACACTTTAAGGCATCCAGGTTACCTGCATGGAGCTGGGGATGTGACAGCCACGTGCAAGACCCTTACCGCCCTGAGGCTGCAGCTGCGGCTGGGGAGGGACACTCTAAGGCATCTAGAATAGCATTACGCACCCTCGGTTAGGCAATTCGTCTCTGAAACTCTACACAGCTACACAATTTCATACAATAAAACATCCCATCTGTTATTGTTATTAATGGGCTGTCAGAGCCTGATGAAGGAGAGAGGTCAGCGGCATAGTGCTCTCGAGTCTCACCCTGTGTTCATGACACTCTTTTGGCCCCTCCTGGTTATTTACACCGGAGCAGCCAGAAATGCGTGCTCTGGCAGCTCCGTGCCATGACCTCCAGCAAGTGCTGAGCACCGGGTAGGTGGCTCACGCACTGCCTGCAACGCCGAGTCCTAGAGCAAGAGGCAGGTTGCGATCCTGCAGCAAGAACCAGTCCTCCCCTGGGAACCCTCCTAGCGCACGATGTACAGCCTCAGCAAGCTGGGCAAGAAAAAAGGGAAGTCTGGTGTTTGGCAACCTGATTGTGCAGGGAACACAGGGATAAACAGAGCGATAGTTACCAACCAACTCCACATAACTCTCCCTGAAGCTTTAAAAAGACAAGAAGGATTAATAATTGTCTGCGTCAGCACTATTTTTTTTTTTTTTTTTTGAGTTGCAGAAGCACAGAGGCAACGCTGGAGAGCCATATGCTGGAGAAGGAAAGAAGACGGAAGAACATAATATAAAATAATATAATGGAATTTGTATTGTAGGGGTTTCAGGCCTAAAAGATTGAAACCCTTTTCCTCCTTCCTTATTATTTTACTGCTTTGGCTATAATCTTTGTGAAAATATAAAGAATTGCCTCTCTCTTCTATAGTGACCCACCAGTTTGTGTCAGCAAAGCGTTGTGAGCCTGTCCTGGATTTCTGGGCTACTGCTTCAACTTGTCCTTTTCTGATGAAAGCTGGGATTTAGTCGTGTTGTGTAAGATTTGGTGTTACAACCAGAACATGGGGTATGAACCTTCTGAACTTATATTTTAAAGTGACGGCAAATGGATCTGTTAACAGAATTATTTATCTTCTCTTCTATAGATTTTTAAGGTTTAATGAGGAAGGTTTAAGGAGGTTTAATGAGGAAGATTTTTTTTTTAATTCTTATCTGTTTTAGTAGAATTATTACACAGAAGTTGAACCAAAGCACATAGGACTTTACATGTACTGAAAAATATGTGCACAGCTGCATTGCTGATGTGGATCACTGAACCACAACCAGCCTGAACTGGTTCCTGGATTTTGTCTTATCCCTTTACTCCTAGGCTACACATTTTGGACCTGAATTTCTGCTGGCATTGTAAATTTACCCTGGTGAAGAATTTGGCTTTCACATTGCAGAGAGGCAAATAAAATCTCAGTATTGTGTTTGTGTTTGGATTGTTCCTAGTGGCTTTTTGTAGGTTTTTTTTCTTCTTTTTGCTCCACTGATTCATTTATCAAAAAAGATGATGAGATTCAGGCTTCTGATGGTATTTCCATTACCCAGGAATTGAAGTACTCTGAGCAGGCCAGGACTTGCATAAAGCTAAACACACGTACCCAAAGTGAACGCGAATACTTTAAATACAGAAAAATATTACAACTTGTGCCCCGTGCTACTTACCTAGCAGACCTTCTGCTGTGGATTTATGGCTGTTGTCACAATACTTTCTTCTCTGGCTTTTCTCGGAAGAAAGCTTTTTCAAGAACCTGATTAATTAAATTCACAGAAAGTGTTAAAGTATTGTCCATACAGAAATGCACATATATACATGCATATATGTATAATTAGCGATCAGTTCTTATAGAGATTTTATCTAAATCCAGCAGATTAGATTATCTGATAATTAGTTTGTTTTGAGTTTGGATCTCCAGCATAGATGCTGGACTCCAAATAACATAATTAGTTTGCGAAAGGGCACCAGCGTCTCGGCAGTTCACCGTCAGTTTCTCAAATGTGCTTCCTGAGAGTCGTATGAAGATCTTCCATTCCAAATAAATTCAAAGCCATGTGTCAGTTGCCAAACATATTATAAAAAATATGGGAATTTCATGCACCGATCTTTTTGAGAGTAATCTGCTTATACATTTCTTGACTCTTAGCTCAGCCTTTCCCAGTATTTGTGGTGCAGCAGAATAAAGATCATGTTTTATTCTAGTTATGAAGTTTTAGCTATATATTATTAGAGACTTTAGAAGTAGTTTGATGTGCTTGTAACCAGAATGTGGGCCAAAATGAGTAATGTTTTGTCACCAGTGAATTTTTGCTGCTTCAGAAAAAGTGATCTTACCTTCATAACCAGCAATGATTTTACATCTTATGTCTTCAGATGAAACTTGGTCTCTTGTGGCCATGCTAGAAAAGTGATACATTTTCTATTTGCTCTATAAGCAGAATTTCAGTTGCCCTGGCTTTCTCTTTTGCTGCATAATAAATAAGGAGTGTCGTTCGAGTTTTATTTTTCCTATTCATAAATAAGAAATCTCATTCTCATTTGGTGTAGAGATGCTTCAGATGCTTTACTAACATTTTATTGTCTGCCTCAGTAACAAATATGCTGTCTATCCGGAAACACTGTGGCTTCCATTAGACCGTTCTATTAATTTGACTCAAGTAGGCAATAGAACATGCTGAATGACAGCGTGTCACTGGTGACTACAGAGCTTTAAAGAAAAACCATTCTGCCTCCTGTATTTTCAACCATTTTCCTATATCTGAGTGTATCCCCCCTTGTATTTTAATGGAGGCATGGCCCTGTTGATATAGTTCTGTTCATTTTTAGTGATTAGCCCAGTGAAAAGCTTTCTTAGATAAAACTGATTACATTATTTTTTCCAAAGGGGAACATGGGTACCAAGATCTCAAAGATCAGTAGGTACCCTGCTGTTGGAAAATGTTGGTTAAATGTATTTCTGGTTAATACAGTACTTGAAAAACATTGGAAAACTGGGCGAGGTCCTTTAAACAGAAGTGTATATATGTCCATCTGCTCTGGGCATAGATGGAAGAGATGACTGAGAATCAGTGCTAAAAATGGCTAGTCTGTGACTCATATTAGGGGTGTAAATTGGTGGAATATCTGGCATGGTAGCAAAAGACATTTCTTCCACTCAGGTTGGAGTTTACCATATTGCAGAAGCCTGGTACAAAGCTAGCACCACTAATGTTCCCGTTTGGCTTATACAGTGCATAGGTCTCATGCGCTGCACAGGGATGAGGTTTTATTTATATTCACTTTTTCCTTTTTTTAGTCCTCCTAGTCAAGCAGAATTATGAGCGATGTAATCCTCTCTATGAACTAGACATGACACTTCAGCAACTTCTGCCTGACATACATCTGGTTTTCTGGAGTCCATCAGAGGTCCCTTATCCTGAGGGATCAACTGAACCTTCAGATGCCCTCCAGATATTAGATATCAAGATGTGATTTTCAAGGTAACCCAGGAAATATTTATTTCTTTCTGAAATGCAAGTAGGGTTTTTTCCTGTTTATCACGTATTTCTTCTGCGGGGAAGGAGTATTCCAAAGTGTACTGGAAATACTACCTCCCTCTCTGAATACTTATATTTCATTCCTTAGAGGGTCAGCAAGTGGCTAGAGGCTGTAATTGGATGCACTGGCCTTCTTTCAAGAAATTGGTTCTTGAAAACTTGGCCGCAAGCAATCAGCTTGATAAATAAGAGGGTTTTCATGTGGGCTTTTTTTAAGATGGAAGACCTGTGGGACAGCAAGCTCTTTGGTAGGGGCAGCATCTTTTCATTACCTGTGAGCGCAAGATGCAGCATAACTGTGACATCTAGAAGCCACTGCAACATTTCTAGGACCAGACTGTGAATCTCTGTTGTAATAAGCCATTGGTTACCCAAATGACCTCTGTGAAACTAGTACTTGCAATATGGACCATAATAAACAATAATGACAGAAATAATAACAACAATGCATTTCTGTGGTTGTCTCCCTTTTCTATTACGTGGGAGACATTCAGGTACCACAAGATGGATACGGTATAAAATATAGATTTATTGTATTTGGTAGTAATAATGGCAGCACACGCGAGGTAACTAAATGAACTATCTTGGAGAGTGATGATAGTCTAGGCTCAGAATGTTACATCTCTCCACCTCTTAAAATTACATACACTATTTACAACATCTCCTGGTTGGATTTATTTGTGTTGCTCCATGTCCAACTAAATGTTAAATATGACGTCATGCAGTACTGCTCCATCTCTGGGTGAAGGTACGAGTGGAAAGACATAGAGAACTTTCTTCTGTGACATTCCCATCTACGGATACGTATGAATTGATAGAAATAACCTTTTGTAATATCCACAATTTTCTGTAGTTCTAATTTTTATTGTGCCTGCTGCCTGAAAGATGATAAGACTTATTCACAGAATTCACACTCCAGTGGTTTGATAAATATATAACAGTCTGAAAAGGAGTTTCTTGGTGCAGTGCATGTTATTCATCAAGTCTCAGTTTTCCTTGGTTTTGGTCCTAAGATTTTTTGGGTGTTTTTTTTTTAATTTGACATTTTTGGCTGACTTCTCTGATCTTCTTCCTACCAATAGCCACAAGGAAAAATAGCACTTGGGACAACTAAAACTAAATATGGCATGACGAAAAATATGTTTATATACCTTTATTATATTATCTCTTATTCTCTATTTGACAAATGAGGAGGCAAGAATATTGTAAAGTGATATTCTATAGCAGGCACAACGCTTATCAGTTATTTTCCTTTGACCTTCTGCCTTAGAAAATTAATTCACTTGAGCTGTTCGTACACTAGAACATTAGGGAAAAAATAATGTTAGCACTAGTGAATATAATCTCTGCAGGAAAGCTGGGCAATTATTCAATGGTCTAATCTTATCTCTTGTTTCATTTTTATACGGCAAGTCTACGTTTAAAGTATTAGATATACTGTGCTTCTGCTCAGTACCATCAAACCACAGTAAATAAACGCCGCTAAGCGCCACCATGAGTGAAGGAGCTTATAATGAGAAGTGTGAGTGGACATGTGCACCATTCATCATTCTGTTCAGTCCGATATTGGGGCTCTTTTTATCAGCAGTATTCGTAGCGGTGTCATCACCTCTGGTATAAATCTTCTGTCAGTGTCTGTCGTCCCCGTGCCCTATTAAACTCATGCTCGCACATAATCACTGAATGACCTTTGGATGTCTTTCATTAACCTCTGACCTGAACCCCGCTGGCTTCTTGTTGGTAGGTAAATCTATAACATGACATTTGCTTATGACTCAACCTTTATCCTTGCTTAATAGTCGTGCCTTTCAATTTTTTTTGTTCTGGAGCAAAAAGATAGTTACAATCTTAAAGCACAGCTTGGATTTCAAAGGTTGGAACACAATATTCACCCAAGTGTCTCCTAATAGACTTTCTAATATTTTTCCACTGTTGCTTACTGAAACTCATTGGTTGTAAATTGATGCAGGACATTAGCCTCACAAATAATATTTTTGTTTCTGACAGAAGTTTATTTTCTCTCAGATATTTTCCTCTTGCTGTGTTCCCCTAATCAAGGATTAGGGATTGATTAATTAAATTCAATTGTGCAGCCGTGCCACAGCTTAGCATAAAATTTCAGGTGCTGGAGATGAGCGTAGCTATTATACAGGAATAATAATAATAATTATTATTATTATTAATTTTAAAAACAATGCAAGATTTTGTTCTCATGAGGATCAAGTGGGCTGGAAAGTAGTTACTCCAGTGCTCCGTGTTGCCGATGTCTTACTGCAAAGCCTTGGTCAAGCTACCTGCTTTTTCTATGACTCATTTACCTCACTTGTAAAACAGGCCATGGTAAAACTGTACTCTGCAGAATAAAACATGAAAAATGGCTTCTATTTACCTCTTGTGTGCTTGGGAACCAGACTGATACTTTTATTAACCCTGCTCAGCTAAGTGTGTGTACAGAGGTACAGAGTTGAGAGCATACTGACTTCTATTTCTCCTCCTTCAGCCCTACCTCCCCCCTGTGAATGTGCCCCTAATTACAGTTAACTATAATTAGTACCAATTAACTAAAATTCTTAGCGGTTGTATTCCTGCAAACCCATTGATGAAAGGGGCTCTCAGCAGCGAACAGGAGAGTAAGCGGTTGGGATTTGTGTGGGCATTGGAAGCGGGGGGTTTGTGGAAGATTGCAGCACTGGCTGGTGCTCCCTTGGCGAGGGGTTGCGGGAACGTGCTCAGTGTCTTGGCAGGGAAATAGGAGAGAGGAAATGGATATGGCACCGGCGGAAACCGGGGAACACAAAATGCAGGTGTGAACTGTGAGGGAGGTTGTGGGGAGAGAACGGGGTGGATAGGTTTGATGGGGGGCTGTCTGCAAGGTGCTGTGGTCCTGATTCAGTCTTTTGAGTGACCACAGAAAAGAGCATGGGGCTTCCTGCGGGAAAATTAAGGTAAAAATCTGAGTGAACGTACGTGGAAGGGCTTTTGCATTTTCTGCTAAAATGTGTAAATCATCCTGAAGCAATGTTAAAATAAGATTGGATGACATTATCTTCTCCTCAACTTTATATATACCTTTAATATGGGTATTTTAGCAGACTTGTGTACTTATAATACTTTCAACTAACTTGTGTAATGGCAACCGTGTTTCCTGAACCACATAATGCACACACACTCTTTAAATCCACATCTTGATGATTTTACTATCTGGAAAGCTAAAGCAAAATGCCAATAGTTTGTTCCCGAGTTTTTCCTCTCTCCGTTTCTTTTTACTGGGTTCAGGGATGGCAAGTAGGTTATACTTCTCTTTCCTGTTTCGGTATGAGGCTGTCTCTGCACAGCTGGAGGGCCCATTTCTTCTCAGCTTGTGACCAAGAACCATCAAACTGGAGAAAAATTCAGTGAATTGGGAATGGACAGATAAGCAGTTTGTCTCTTCTTTAACTTACTGTGGTTTGATATAGCTTTCCTCCCTGTTTTTATCAGTGTTGTCCTCATTTCTCCTTTTTCTCTCTTCATTTTCTTCTATGCTTGGGTATGTCTCTTTTGATATCAAGGGCAAAAAAACCCTAGTGTTGATATTTTGCACTTCATAAAATACCTGGAACAAGTTACATGGATAGCAAAGGAAACTGCAACAAACCACAGATGTCAACACATACCCATCCCTGGTGTCGGCTGACTGCCGTAACTCTTCTACTTCTCTGGAAAGAGAGGTTGTTCTAGGCATCAGCCATCTCCACTAGAAGGTGACAACACCACACGTGCTTGGGACCAGCATCCTGTGAGCAACTCGGACATCATCTGAAACAACATCAGCTTCCTTGTGATGTCTGAACTCTGGATACGGGAGATATCGAGGGATGTGGCTGCAGCCCTTTGGCGGGGAGCAGGGAGGACAGCATTGGCGTGTGCTTCAGTCCTTAGGATGATCTTCCTCATTTTCAGGTCACCGCAGAGAAATCTTCATGTCGTACGGTTGTGGAACAACTGAGAACTCATTTCTTGACCCCAGGCTCGTTACATGGATGGTATTATCAAACGTAATACAACTTACGTGTGGGTAGTTTGATAACACTATGCCTTTTATTCAACATACATGTACTTTTTTTTAATCTTCTGTTAAATCAAAATGAGAAAGGATAATGATAGGATAAGGAAGGAAAAGATTTCCATCCGTGTGTGATAACCCATACTTCCTAGCTCATTTGTAAGCACCTTGCCCTCCCAGTTTAACATACAGCTGTTTTGGAGCTCAAAGACAGCAGCATGGGGTAAACACTGAGCAGCGCAATGGGATTGGTGGTGAGTTAAACCAAGAGCTGGTTAGATGCCAATTCCAAGAAAGAGTGTACAAGAATGTCCTGGTAAGAGGCTGTTGCCTGGGCACTGTCTACTTTCATTGGCAAAAGGGAAAAAACCAGGGCAACATACCGTGTTATACTAATCCCTTGGCCATTAAGGCCTATTAGTGCTCTCAGGGCGCTGACACAAAGTCCTGCAGTGGCAGGGAGATAGGGGCAGACAGCAGGGAACCATGGAAAGTGTGATGGAATGATCATTTCCCCCAGAAGTGCCTAGTGCCAGTCTTCGCTTGGGCCCCAGCATCCCTGGTGGTGCCCGTGATGTGACCTGGTACCTGGGCACGTGTTTGTCATGTTACTGGACGGGGATCCATTATGTCGGATTTCATTGGAGGCGAATGTTATAATTATGAATAATGGTAACAATAATGATAATAACAAAAAGATACTAGAGTACTCTGGAGCTCTAGCTATGGATCAGAACAATATTGTGCTAGGCACAGCAATGCCCTTTCCATCACCGCTGGAGAGTGAGATGAATAACGACACAAAAGCATGGGAATAGAATGAGAAAATAAAGGATCGTATCTCTCTACTTTTTACTTGGATTTACAAATACATTTGGAAAAGGTTGTCAGGGTGGAATTTGGCAAAGTGCAGTTGACAACCTCTGGAAAAAAGTGGATTTGGAGGAGAAACATATAGAGCAAGGACCCTGTCCCCTAGACGCCTCACTCCCACAGGCCTCAGTGGGCTTTTGATCTGGCCGTGGCAAAGCAGAAGATTTCCAACTGGTGACGGCAACTGAGAGGACTTGGGATGACAGCAGCAAAGAAACACAAATGGGTGGTTAATTGTGTGACCCACAGGGAACACTGGAAGACATTAATGGGTATAAAGAGGCCATATTTCCATAAATGACCATTAGTCTTCTGCAAATGTTCCTTGAAATGTAAAGGAATGATTTTCTCTCTCCAATTAATCATCCTGGAAATCCTCCTTCGTGCAATCTTGAAAACACGGGAGAGGACTTAGTATCAGCAATGTTGCCAGATGTACAAAATGGCAGAGTAATGTGTTGTATAAAATGATTTTGGGTGGCAGAAACTGGATAGGAAGCCAAGAATACTGCACCAACATTTGAGCTTTTCTGCAAGAGGCGTTGCCAGCCTCAGGAGGGAGCACTGGATAATTTATAGGTTAACATTTTCTTTTTATGTGAATAGCATTTTTTCTCATTTATAGTTAATTAGGTTAAGCATGCATGGGGAGCAAGGGAGGAAAGACTTTCAGAGAGAATCTAAACGATTAGTAATTTGAATGAAGTAAAAGAATCTGCTAAAAGATGTAGCTCTGGAATTAAATATGTTGATATAACAAGTGCAAGTATCAGATAGGAATTTTAAAGGTTCTTACATTAATTATAGCAGCAGCATAAAAAGAGGTAGAGCGTATTTACAGATTTGGCACATGGATTCTTTTCACAAGTAGCTGCTGTTTCATTTTACTAGAGGAAGAGAAGCTATTTGTCCCACCATTTCACAGGTTTATACCTTTTGCACACATTTCTTGTCTCAGGGGTTTTGGCTCACGTACAGGATCAGTTAAGGTGAACTACAAAGTAAAATGAACATTGACTTAATCACTGAGTTTCTTCAAATCTTTTTTCCTGTATAAAATCCTCTTGACACTTCCTGGTTGGCTGAACATTTTTTTGGCAGATCCTGTGTGTCCATCTATATGCAGGGAGTGGAAGAGTTTCACTAAGGCCCATCTAAAAATGCTGCACCATATCTAGACTGGGGCAAACTTTTATGCAGACACTCAGAATGGCATTCAGGGCGTTAAAATCACCCAGGCTGCAGTTAGATTACCGGTATACAGACTTGTCAAATCCAGTATGTTGATGGTGAGGATCACACAGTGTGCTGCCATCTCCCATCTCCCACCACGAGGGCGGTACCTCTCGCCTTTGCAGCACTGCACCACGGGCTCTCTCCCGTCCTGATGCCCCATTTGCCTGACACAACTGGCTGGTTTCCCCCACACGACTGGTTCTTTGCTCCCTGCCTCCGCTGGGTGACCCAGTGCACGGCTGTCATGGCCAGAGCTATCACGTTCCAGGATATCTGTGATGAGCAAGACAGAATTTTACAAGAAGGAAGACATTTATGAAAAATTAATTGAAACACATTTCCGGCTGGAATGCCTTCCACTTTCCATTTTGAAAATGCTCAGAACAGTTTTTAACTAATTTTCAGTTTCCTTTGCAGATTACCCTTAAGTGTTGGGTGGAGTTTTTAAATGTAAACATGTAAGTTCAAATTTAAGCACTTTTACCTGAGGGATCTGATGTACAAGTTCTCCCAGCTGAAGAGCGTGCAGTATTTCGAAAATCAGGCAGGACTTTGAGTTAGATACTAAATATAGATTTAACAGTTTATCCCCTGACACCCAAATAACTCAAGAAGTGAATGATTTATGATTTCAAGAAATGAATGATTATTTATACTGGAAAACGCTGCCATTTTTATTGCACACGAGCAGTTCCACATGGAGAGTTATTCAAAGTAGTTTAATGTTTGTGCTGCGCCCATAAAAGCCAGTTTCTTTTTCTAGACAGCGGTCTTTAAAATAGCCTAAAGGAACTGAACGCTGAGCCCCAGTGGAAGTCAGGGAGAGATAAGCACCTAATTCCCATACGTCTTTTAGAAAATCCCAGTGTTTATTGGCT
Source organism: Fregata magnificens (assembly GCA_013389945.1). NCBI lineage: Eukaryota > Metazoa > Chordata > Aves > Suliformes > Fregatidae > Fregata > Fregata magnificens. Next base: position 287,468 of record WAAD01006760.1, read on the forward strand.
TACCCCCAGCTGTAAGCCAAGCCCAAATGCTGCACCAGTTGTGCCACAGCAGTAGAGTCTGCAGTCCTCTCTATTAGGTGACTCGAAGGAAGATGCACCCCGGGTTGTTTGGATTTACACTGGCTGCATGGTTTTGTGGTTTTAAAAAGAAGAAAATGGGTTATGCACAGGTTATGCATGGCTACTTTGTGTGTGGGATGTGGTCAAGGGATGCCCGACTATGGCCAGAAGTAGAGCGAAGCTCAGTGGAGCACAAAGGCCAGACCTGGCGATCCAGGTCTAGAGCCAGCCAGGAACAAATGAACGCAGCCCTGAAGTGCACTGTCCTGCACTACGCTGGCTGCGCTGACACAACATTTTACAAGCAATTTTGGGTTCCTCCAACATGACATGTGTGATGCAATGAGTTTAAATGCCTTGCCTTAGGTCACGCAGGGAAGCAGTAGCAGACATGGTAGAAGAACAGAGGCGCCTGACTCAGAGCCCACTCATCTTCTGAACTGCAGGCCCTCTGTCACAAACCAAAGGGAGTGCTTTCACACACGCAAGGAGAAACATCAGAGAAAACAACAGTTCATCCAAGCTCATAGTCAGCTTGGGTAAACAGGTTTTGGTCGAGCAGCCAAAGCTGAGGACCAGAGCCCAGAAGTCTGAGTTCGGTTCCTGGCTAACTGCATCTGTGCCTCTGGTGACTCCTGACAAGTCATTCACTTCCCCACCAGCCTGCAAAGCCAGGGCAGAAATGACTTATGGAGTGACTGTGAGAATTAGCTAATTAACACCACACAAAGGCTCTGCCAGAGAGCTCTCTACCCTCAGTGGAAGAGACTGCGACGTGTGCTCTGTCCAGGGGTTATAGACTGCTCTTGCGGGGTAGGATTTAATTGCACAAGGGCTCATCTGTTTGCTCCTGTCATCATTGGAAGGTATTTTGATCCACCCTCTAGCCCGTGTACTTCCCGCAGCAGCCCATATACTGAAGCTGTGACTGGTGCAGCAGGAGGTGAGTTTAGGCATTTTGGGCATCATCCAGCTCCCACGGAGCAGCTCAGAGAAGGAGCTGTGCTGAAGCAGCAAGGGAGATCATTGCTGCCTGCAGAGCAGCACCAGGTCTGGAAGGGCAGCATGAGCTCTGCCATACCTAATTGCTGCCCCTCTAAAGCATGTCCACAGCTCTCCATGAAGTGATTCCAGCACAGCTAGAAAGCTAACAGAGCTTGTCCCTCTGCCTACATGTTGGTTCCCACACATGGCAGGAAGGGCCACAGCAGAAGGATCCAGGTGAGGAACCACAAGACTATTCATTTCCTTACGTCCCTTCTGCTTAGAGAGTCAGGCCAGTTCACAGGGGGACAGCTCTGGGGTTATGCAGGTGGATTGTGTGCAGCTGCTGCTTTATTTGTCCCAGCAGCATCAAATGTCTTCTCTCTTCATCTGAGAAAAGAAGGAAGGGAGGCAGGCACAATATTTTGTCACTGGTAAAAAATGGATTTTTCCCTCTCCAAGGAGAAGGATCAAGAAGGGATAAGAAGGTCTGATGTGACATCTCTTCCTTTCAAGACCTGGATCACACCATTGACAGATGAAACACTTCGCCTTGGACCAGTTGGTTTTCCCATCCTTGGGAAGGGCTCCTTCCCTTGCACCTGGGCTCTGTCTCTTCTCCGCTCCTATACCTGACCGTCAGGGCAGTAACATACTGCCTGGAGAACTGTATAGCTCTGCAGAGCTTTTGCTATTTCCTTGTGGTATCAGTCCCGGAGCCTGTGCCAGTGGCTGTTCAAAGGGTTGGCTCATAGTAATGTTCCCTTGAGAAATAACGATTTCACTGGAAGAAGTTGCCAGTATGTTAAAAATGTAAGAATGACAGCATTTTTCATGCAAACACTTGCTGTCAATACGGATAATGAGCTATCTGCTGCTAGTTTCCTTCTTCTTGGGGCAGGAGGCAAAGAAGGAGAACTGGACTTCGTGCTGGACGGATGGTTGTGAGAAGCCGGTACTATTCAGTCATTTGCGAGCAGCTTGCAGACATCGGGAGTAAAGGTTCGTTACATCTCTAATTTTTTTTCTTCCTTTGGGCAGGTGGCCTAACAGCCCAACAGCTGATCCTACTTTTTAAATTTCATTTTAATTGAATGCACTGCTAGAGATGCCTTAAATTGACTCTTTTTGTTTGAATTTCCTAAGGGAGTTTGCCCCAAGACCTCTATCCTAGTGATAACTTATTCTGGCCAATGGAGCCAGTGTGTATTTATTGTATATCTCTCTGTCCCTTCTCTGGCTTCTGCTACCATGAATGCTGCAGTTGCTGATGACTAGAAAATTACTCAAGTGTGAACTGTTTCACTGTCTGTCACTTTCCTCATTAGGCTGGTGAGAAAATGTATCTACGACTCTGTCACACACAGCCCTCATTAGGTTAGCAGCACATTGAGATCATTGCCTTTTTTAAAGATGGCTGCAGGAAAATGGCTGGGTAGTTTGATGCTCCTCAGTAATAAGTGGAAGTAGCAAAACTAGGGCTCACTGCACTCTCGTCTGAAATAATTGCATTGTTTGCAGAGCCTGATCAATGGAATGAAGTGTTACTGCTGGGGAAGTCAGATGGCAGTGCATAATCCCACTTCTTATTTCTCACTCTGAGTGGAGGGGGCAGAAGATGCTCAAGGTAAGACTAATTCGTTGTGCAAAAGAGATTTAGGACAAGAACACTATTCATTTTTGGCATCTGCTTCTCCTTGTGCCTCTTAAACTGGAGGAACTCTATCGAAGGTGGTGCATTTTCTTTTATGTGTCAGTATGAGCAAATTTAGGTCTATCAGCTATCGCTCTAACTGGTAGCAATGAGGGCTACCAGCGTGTTCCTAATTCCTACCTCGAGCAGTTAGCCAAAGTAGCACTAATCAATATAGACTCATTTTAGCCTTTCCCAGAAGGCTGGAGTTAGACACTATCGCTGCCAAATGTCCATGCTGAGTTTCTGCTAGAAAAGATGTGCTAAATGACTCCATGCCTTCTCTCTAACTAGTGCTACTTTCTTTTTAGTTCACTTCTTTTCCTAAGCAAAGAGTGCCAGTGCCTTCCACATTGGCATTTCCCCGGAAATTGGTCCATTACCTCCTATATGTTCTAGAAAGACAGGTAGCTATTTTCATGCCTGGATTTCTTTATCTGAAGTAAGAAAAAAAAAAAAGAGCAATAGCAGCAATAGTAGCTACTGTTGGGCTGCAACATACTCCAATCACCAGAGCAGCTACATAATCCTACCTGCTGTAGGGCCGATGTGTTGAATGGGACCATTGTATTGGTGGGAACTGCTACTCGCTTTGCTGGCAAGGGTGCTTCTGCAAATTGCAGTACAGCCTGGTCTGCTGTGGCTGTTACAATCTTGCTTTGGTGCAGTCCACTGGTGCACCAGTTTGGTGTGGACATAGTCTAGCTCACCTACTTACGAGATGTTGTTGGCATTGGTAGGTGAAGGTTTGCATGCCACACCACATAAAAAATTGCTCAGAAAAGTAATTTTACCTGAGGAACTTCTTTTATGCTTTCATTACAATGTATTTTTAATGCTGATTGCTTCTGTATCATGATGCCAAAGACCTGAAAGGCAGTATACACAAAAACTTTTGCACCCAATGAATCTTGATAGAAATGTGTAGGGCGATGTCTGGTCACCACATCAGACCTGCAGTGCTCGTGATCCATCTCTGCTCTGCCACATAAATGTTCACTCATTAGCACTGGCATAGAGGATCAGTGATGTACTGTAGTTGATTAGATTCATAGCAGATATGTATCCCCTAAGGAAAAGATGATGAAAAAAACTTATGGCCTTTTTGCCTATTTAAAGTTGATATCCAACTCCAAGTTAAATTGGATATCAAGCACTTGACTTGCTTTGCATATATTCTCTTCAATTCCATATACATATGATTCTTCTCATTATCTGCATTTACAAATTCAAAGGCAATTAGCCCTGCAATAGCTAGAAATGTAGAGAAAGAAATGTTTGAATTTTTATTTCCCATAAAGTTCGTATTTTCTTTTTCATTTAAGTGGGACTTTAATTTCTTTTGAAGAACAGAAGACAAATGTTAAAAAAAAAGAAAGTCCCTGATGGGACTGGAGGCTAAAAAGAAAGTCATGAAACAGAATATGTACTTCCTAGGCTGGTGATTCAAATATTTTTTTGAGAGGCTGAGTCTATACTGGCAGGTAGAAAGCAGCCCCTGATCTGTCGTCCATGTGTCGAGACTGCCAGCGCTGGGATGGCTGGGCTCTGGTATTTTGGTTCTTTTTCTCTGGGCAGCTGAAGGTCAGGCTGTGTGCAGTGCTGAGTATTTCTAGAGGATAGTCTGGTTTGTCTGCTCGATACCAGCCTGCAATGTCACTACAAAGCACTGACAAACCTGCACCACACCATCTGTTGTGTCCAGCCGATCTCTGCGGTGGGCTGGCATGCAGCTGGCTCTACAGTCAGTAGTAGGAGCTCAAATTTTCATCCGAGCCAAGCTTTGGAGCTACCTACACAGGAGCCCTTGTGTTCAGGCAGGTGCTGAGCGGATGTCAAGGAACATGTGAGCTCAAGAAAAGGCTCAAACTCACATTTAAAACATAATCCAGTTCCAAAGGAATAGGTGTCCTCATACTAAGAATTAGCAGACTGAGAAGGGTTGGCTCTCTTAAAATCCAGTCACTGAGCAGCCATAGGATAGGATCCAATTTCTTGGATTTTGTTCCTTTATGTCAGAATTGCAGCACTTTGGTCGACGGGAAAGCTTTGAGTTGTGACCGCAGTGCCTGGTTAGGAGGGTAGCTCTGGGAACCTCTCTCCAGCTCTCTTGGCCATCGGTGTATTCTGAAGACCAGGCTGTACACCCCGACGCTGAAAACTGAGCAGTGTTTCACATGGCTTGTCCCAGCTTACCAGTGTGAATAACAGGTTCACACTCTGTGTCAACTTCATAATTGCCTTCAGTTTTATATTAGCAATTAGGTTTCCTTTCCACACATAACTCGGCTTCAGACACACCAACTTTTCAGGAAACTAATTCATTTACAGCAATATTACTTAGTTCATCCAGCTTGCTAGTTGTGCCTTATTAATGCCTAGGTACAAGACTGGGGTTTTTTCTTCATTCTGACGGGGATTCTTGGAGTCTCAATGAGCAATTAGTATAGAAAAGCTGTCCCGGGGAGACAGAATTAATACCAAAAAACCCCAAGCCCAAAACTGTAAATCTTCAACGTGTCTGGAATTTTGTGCATTTTTTTATTCATTAAAGGATACATTATTAACTAACAATCTTCCCAAAAATACATATCAGCTATTAAAAAAAAAAAAAAAGAGAGACTAATAGCTTTTTCTTAAAGGTTTCACAAGTTAATTTTTGTAATCGTGATTTAAAGTAAAAGTATAATGTCATATTCCAAGAGATCAAACACTGGCCTGTTTAACAGATGATGCTTCAAGAGTTGTTGGGTTTTGTTTGTTGTTTGGGTTGTGGGTTTTTTTGTAGAACAACATTTTCATAAAGAGGTACCATTTCCCAAAGCATTATTATCACAGGACTTTCCATTTGGACTTTCAAAGGACTGTTGGCGGCACCAGTTTCTTCTTTTTATTAGAGCTAGTGGGAGACAAAACTAGATTATTGGTTTTGTAGTATGTGTAAACTATGCAATACCTTCTGCAGTAGGAAAAATAAATAAGTAACAGCAATGCATGAAGACATTATATGTAACACGGCCCAAACTAGTATCTCACTGCTGGGTATATAACCTGCTTTATAGAACCATACCTTAACCAGGCTAAGGGCTTAATTACTATGGATTAGTTCTGCCCACTGTTCCAATATCAGTCGTTATTGAAATAATCTCCATATCCCTCATTAAACATGCATCTGTTTCCATGGGAATGCATTTTTAAATAAGAAGTGCTATTTGAATATTATTGGTTTCACTGGTTGTTCAGGCACTTGGTACTGTGGTCGCCCAATCTGTCATAGTTAATCAACTCTCATCTCTTAACACTGGCTGCAGTTATCAATGAGTTGAGGATTAATATTCTGGGCGAAGCAGATGATAAATCATTTGTATATAATTAGTGTACAGCAAGGTTACAGCTGACATGAATTTTTATCTTAATTATGAGAGAAATTTGTTCCATTAATTTAATTTAGTTTGCATGAGTGGCTAGACACCTAACAAAGTTAATCTTACACCTGTCATTACAACATTAAGGAGAGTCTCATTTTCAAGCTGTAGACACAGATACTCTAGCATATAAGGATAATGTTGCTCGTTCTGATGTGAAAATAGATGATCGTAGACAGAAGATATAGAGCCTACTCTTTTTGAAGTCTTCCCAAAGGATTTATGTGAGAATATTACAGAGATTCAAATCCGGTTGCCACTGTACTGAATAGACTAATCTTCCTTCAATCTTCCTTCTGTACTTCCTCAGGAAAGAAGCTTGCAGTGCTTACAAACAAAGGGAAAGATTTTTTCCTTGTTTTATAGATACGTATTTTAATTACTTTAACTATACACATACAGTTAACATGTGACAATGCCATACCACTTGTGTGACATGATATCTGCATTAATGGCAATGGGTGAGGAAACGTGCGCTGCCTGCAATCCAGCCTTCATATTTATGTGAAAAAGAATTACTCATAACTTCATCTACTACACAAATGGCAATTATGCAGGCATTTCTGAGGCTTTATACACCGAGTAAACCTAAATTCTGTGTTAATTATCCAGGCAATTATCAAGTCTGATAAATCATACATGATTGATAGATAAGGTGGGGCTGTTTGGGTAACAGGATATGGTGTTAGTTATTTTGCTGATAATTAACCAAGCACCTAAATGAAAGAAGACTATTTGTGGCATCCCTTATAAAAATGTTTATCTTTATAGATTTGTTGATTATGGTTATTTTATTCTGGTAGGATGACTTTGGAAAAAGAAAAGCCAATACCCGAGTTTTTTTACAGCTAATGAGATGAGACTGAATACAGTGCAGACAGAAATATAACTGAAAATTGCATTCTGCACTAGCTCAAGTCCAAATACGTATTTGTAATACAAGCCACAGTCTCCTTCACATTTGCAGCATAAAAATAACCTTCAAACAGAAACATTAATTGAACAGTAACTCAGATTAATGTTTTGTAATATTAGTTCACAATTATTACTCTCAGCTAGGGTCAAGAAGTATATAGTTGGATATTCACAAAGAAATGACTGATTTAAAAACAAAGAGCTCTAATGGAATTCAATAGTGCTTTTCAGTCATTCCAGTTGGCATCTCTATTACCTGAAATGATTCACAGTCCATTATGGGAGCTTCCATGCTAATAGAATGTCTATCTTCTGTAATACAGACACATCAGGGCACTAACTGAGAATCTGTCACAATGAATTTCATCTAGATTTCACTTCATCTCTTCATGGACTGTAAAATTTGCTCTTGTACAATGCCTAAATTTACTGTGGGTAATTGAGAGAGATCTATAGATGCAGCACACGGTAAAAAGCAGTTTTCCAAAGATCTATTGTAAATTGTGCAGATTTGGTCCAGTTCAGAAAAGATTATGACGTGCTGAACACCGGTCTCTGCTAATTAAACGTTTTCGGTGAGCTCTGAAAATATGTTGAATGGATCACGGTGAATAGAAAAGTGAAAACAGCAGCCTGGTTAAAATGTCTCTCTTGCAGCTAGAAAGGCAATGAAAAAGCTTTTGAAATTTAAGAAACCCCAAAAAGAGGTAGGCAAATGAGTGAAAGTAGGCTCCATTACCCCTGGTGAGACTTATGGATCACATCAAGTAGACCTATGATATTTTTTATCTGTCTTGTGTTTACATAGTGCAAAGTGGGATATTACCCACTTAATCTGACTTCCTCTAGTTCTTTAGAAAATCCTCCTTAAATAGTGCAGGCAAATCCATTTTATTTTTGCAACAGAGATTATTCATCCTAACTGAAACGGTTGCTGGTAAGTTTTATGCATGGACTGTTGATAAAAAATTAAAGTAACGTTTAATGCGTGGCTCATTTTTTTTTTCCCAGCTGAATACTTACTGCTCTGCTCATGAAATAGATATGCTGAGCATTTTCAACCATTTCTTTCTTTTCTTTTTTTTTTTTTAATTTTACTTGTTCCCATTAAAAGCTGAACGAAATTATTGGTATCCTTACCAATCAGAGACTTTAATATTTGTTAGCCAATTGCAATTGTGATATATTCTATAGCTTTTTTCCTAAGCCACAAACAGAATAATAGCATCACGCTCCACTGCAAGTGAAGTGATCTCAGCCTTTACATTAGGAGAAAGTCAGAATGGTATGACTGCAGTTCATTACTGAAATGGGTAACTGATGAACTGAAAAGACAAAGGGCATTGTTAAATGAAATGTCATTATTAGAGCTGCTCATGTTTAACAAATGTACTGTAAGTTAATTCAGTGGTGTTTTCTCCAAAGTTCTCTGTAGGATGTTCACCATTCATGCTTATGTTCTTTACACGTTCAAAGTATTTTTATTTTCTTCGTGGAAACAATGCTAACTAAACTTTGAATAAATACAGGTTAAACTGTTGCAAAAAATGTTACATCAGCTTTTGTCCAAGGTTTACCTCCAGAGCTATTGCTTACCCAGTAATCTCTGAAAGATGAGCCTTTTCAAATGTTTTAAAATGTTTATTTCTATCATATTTGAATAAATGCCTCGTTTTCCTTGAAGAAAAATGAAAGGTAAATTCCAAGTTTCATGGGAAAAAGATTTAGCCTTTAGGCTCCAATTCAGCAATCTATGACTATGGAACAAAGCACTTTGGCACGTGTTTAATGTCAGGACCTGAAGCATCTGTTTTAATATGTTGCTGAATTGGGGCCTTAAAGCACAAGCAGAATCTTGGACCTCATATTTTAAGAGCTGTGTAAAAGTGGTGTTCTGATATTAAATAAAAAACATATCATACTTTCAGCATCTGTGGGAAACTGTTTGCATTGCCCCAGAGGTGATAAAAATAATTTATGGACCTCAGTATTTTTCACAACAAGGAAATGACCTCAGCTTTGGCAATCTGAGGTAGTTAGTGAAGCTTTTCTGCTACGTTTATGGATTTACTTGAGCTACATATTCTTTGACCTGTATTTCAGATTTATTGGCAGATACATAAGTCACAGTAAATAACCTAAAAAGCAATTGATGCTGTGTGCATTTTGTGCATGGACTGATTGACAGATTAAGAAGGGCTGCTTCTTCACAAGTGATTGAAACTTGTGCCCTTGCTTGTTATAAATATGTCTACTGGGGTGTCATGCATATTTTTTAACCAAAAATTCTAATATAACTGGAAGATTAAAAGCATATCCAGACTATAGTACATGTAAATATGAGCTTGAAAAGAAAATATGTAGTTATGCATGCTACGATAAGGGCAATCAAGCCCTTGAGAGCAGCCCTGAAGTCCTCTCTTTGAGCAGTCCCACTGGCTTGATACCTCTCTTAGGAACAGAGCTGCAGAGTCCAACTCTGTGTTGCAGAGCATTAATGGTCTAAAAGAGGGGGACAGGAAAGGTTCCGCTCCTTCTGCTGTCACAGTATTGACATTCAGATCAGCACTGTTAATAGCTGAGGACTTCAGCCAGAGCTTGCTAATGTCTTGAACAGGTTTTGAAAGGAAGATCTGGGCCTCTTTGAGTGCTTTGCATAATCATACAGGATTGAGTAATTACCTTGGTATGTGATGGAGGGAGAGTCGTGCTGGGTTTCCTCAGGTGGATCAAGCACTGAGCAGTAAATAAGGGAAATCAATACTGTATTTGATGGTCAAGCATCTGATTGGAAATCACAAACCCCACAAGCATGTTTTTTTCATGATACTGCTATGGAACTAAGATATTAATGACATTAAGTAGACATCCCTAATGTCTTTTCATCCCTTTTTAATTTAGGCAAGGAAGTTAAAAGTTGCAATCAAATATCTATACTGACATCTCCATCATTTGCCTGCTGGAAATTGGAAAACAAACATTCCCCTCTCCCATCCTTCCACCAGAAGTGAGATTAATTTGAAGTGTGAAGCAGGGCTGTAAAAGTTTACTCTCAGTCTCTTTGTTCTCCTGGATTTAAACTGAGATCTTACTAACCCTTTCATGCAGCTTTTTTGAGGTAAAAAAAAAAAAAGGCATTATAAAAGTTTCAAAGCAACCCATGGTGATATATCTTCATTCTCTCCGATGTAGCACAAGATACGTAATAAAGAATAAAAGTTTACTCACTTGAAACTGAGCTTCATCCTCATCTGTTCAGATATGCATAGGTTTTAAATATGGATGTAAGAAAGAAATGATAACAGATTCTATCTGTTCTACTGTTTCTATGAGCAAAACCATCACAAACAAAAGAAACATGACTTGGATTACAAACAGCTATGGATGAATTAATATTTTCTGCTACCTGAATGTGCCACGGGTGATCTGTGGACTGGAAATGAACCTTGCACTGTCTGAATATGCACGGACCTCTATGAGCTCTCTGCAGCAACACCATCCGGCAGGCAAACCACATTTTCTCGATTTGTTTCCATCCATTTGTTTAACTTCACTGCCATCTGCTGTTAAGGAAGGGAACCTGTACCGCAGGCCCGGGAAATATCTGTGACGTTGCCCAGGTATTTGCCACAGCACTTCTAAGTCTTACACATTTTAATGTGCTGTAAAGGACAGGGGGGAAATATTTGCCCGTAAGGCTTGTGTCCCACGGGACAGTATGCTACCGCTACCATTGCCACGAGTTCTTCTAATAGACTAGAAGATGCTGTGTTCCTATTACATTAAGTATTAAAATGGCCACTGATTAAAGCAGAAGCAAGCCTGGCCCCTAGTATAGCTTGCTGCTTGATGCCATCCTGTGCGTGCTTATACCCTGCCCAAGGGAGTGTTTTATCACATCAAGCCTCCAGCAACACCAGCCTAAGTAATGCCATCATTCTTTGTGCACATTTCCTCCCCAGCATCTTCCTCCCACTTTTGCTCTAGAGAGAAAGCCTTCCTCATGTTCATTTTCCCAGCACTATTGCCCTATGTTCCTTCAGACAGAGCCTGGAAAATCCCATCTTTCCCACCTAGCTTAAAAGAACCTAGAAGAACAGCTTGAAAAGTAATGAGTAATTATAGCATCTCTCATTCTGTGCAGTGGAAGCACCAGCAGTTTATTAGGCAGAGAGGACCGGACCAGATGGATCATCAACTCTTGTCATTCAGTATGTCACGTAGTTCCTTCCAGTCTGATTACTTGATGCTGGCATTTTCACTGTATTTAACAAACAAAAGTACACTCAGTATGGATAATGGGTTGCATCCAGCAAAAAACCAGGGCTACATGCAAAGACTATGAATTCAAACAATAAGAGTTTGATTATGGAAAAGATGTTAAAAGTGGAAAATATTCTGTCACTGCTGGGTGCAGTTAGAGATAGGAAGTCTGTAAAAGCAAGGCATTTTCTATTACTTCCTATGTACGTTACGCAGCTTTGACTTAATTCTTTGGCTTGGTTCAATATAAAGCAACAGAAAACTTTACTTTGACCTCAGTAGGCTTTGGCTGAGGCTGTCAGTAAAACTACTGTGCAAGCTAAAGTGATATTTGAAGATTAACCTAAATATTGTGTTTAGATAGTTAATCTGATGGCCTTGAAAGGTAAATGATGATATTACACGGTTATATGCATTTATTATAAATAGTATATTTTTACTCTGCAGTGTCAGGAATAGGCTCTCATCAGAAGCAGGTTACTACTCTAGTATTAACTCTTTCCCCATGGCAACACCTACAATCTCCTTGCTTTTCTGATTCTTTTTTTAATTACTAAAAGGCTTGATAATCAATATAGCTGTAGAAAAAGCAAGATACAGTCTATCTCCCCTTATGCTTTAGCAATAAAATTGCAGTTCAGTCCTGATCTCAGAATATCTGTTGCTATCAAAGCTAAGTTATGAACTATATGGCAGAAAAAATGTAGTTCGATTTTCAGATACTCTGTTAAGTGCAGACCTGGCAGTTAGAAAAATCTTATTTTGCCTTATAAATGGAATGAATTTGATATGGAAGTCAGTGAAAAAGCATCAGAATGGAACACCAATATGCCAGTTCCCAAGTAGAACAACATCCCTCAGGGCAATGAAATTTGTATGAAAAAGTATTATCCAGCATTGGGTTACCCGTTAGCACCGGAGTGTGTTCTGGTGGACAGAATATATTAACAGTCATACTCCTGTCCAGATCACCAGAAAAACCCATGTATGAGACATGGAACAAAATACTCTTAAAATGAAAGAGTTGAGTAAAACACTTTAGAAAGAGGTTGGTCTAGAGCTGAACGAGGTCAAAGGCCAGAGATGTGGGGTTTTTTTCTTTGTGTTTTATTTCTCCACAGTGTCTTCAAAATAATTGTTCTGACTCTAACCCTTTCACCATGCACTTCTTCTTTCCTTTGTTTTCTCCTATATGAACATCCACTCTTTCACACAAGCACCCAGCATATATGCAGGCAGAATTTCAGTATACCAGGATCTCTTCAGAAGTGGCTTATCATTTGAAATTCTGCCTCTACTGTCAAGTTCATGGGTAATCACTGGTACTTCTGACTTACTGCATGGCATGAGAGCCACTGCTTGCCATCGGACTTTGGAACCCCCCAGTTCACTTTGTCTAACTGAAAGCAGACTTGGTTTCTCTTCTCTTACGGGTCAGCACAGACCTGTTTTCTCTGAGCAACTGTGAAGCATGCTGCTTCACTTCATATACACCTCCGGAAATAAAGGCAGGCGAATCCTGGTGTGATGTTCTGATACAGCATATGCAGCTCATTTCATCCTACTTTCTAAATCAAAAAATTGCAGGATATTTTCTGCTATACAAAGGGAGAAGTACACCAGAAGAATAAGGCAGCCAGCTAGGGAAGCAGAGACTGACAAAAAAGAAAATGCATTGTCAGATTTTTCTTTAAATCTGCAGTAGAAAGGGAGCCGGGAGAGAGTCTAGCCAGAAGAGATGAAGAAAGAGAAGTGTTTTAAGCTCAGTAGAACAATAGTCAAGGTAAAAGGTTAATTATTCTCTCTGTGGAAGTTACAGTCACTGAATTAAAGGGGGCAACTGCATCTCCCCCCTAGAAGCAGTTACTGGATTCCGGTCATTTCTGCTCCACATGGACTGTGCTGAACTGCCGATTTATAGCATTGCTCAGTGCTCGCTGCTCAGCTTCCCATCAGCTCTAGGCTTCCCAAAGTGCAAGGAAGTAATTTCTGCTACATCCATCTGCAGGGAATGGATGGTTTTATTGAATGGTATTGTAGTTTACAAAAAGTCTGAATAAGAGAAGCAACATGTCTCTGCAATCACAGGTCATCACAGCCAGGGGTACGGTGCTGAAGGAGTGCCGGTGCGTTCTAAGAGTAGGGCCAATAGATAGGAAGCTGGAAGAGGTTATATTCCCTACACAGAGGCAGATTTAGGAGAGAAGAGGTAGTTGCACATCCACTTCTTACACTAAGCAAAAGTGATACAGATCCCAAGAAAGAAGGCAGCAGCAACGGGAAGCAGAGCTTGCTGGGGCTTTTAAAGCTTGCTTTGTGAATGAGCTGTGATTTTAATACCCATCCCGAACAAACTAGAGTGCACAGCCTACAGCATAGCCCAGGTGTTTGTGTATCTGTAGCAACTTTTTTTCTAATTTCAAAAGTCATGAAAATTACAAGGCATCCTTTTCCATCTTCGGTTTCTAGAAGGCAGTCACTGATAAGAGGGCATGCTTTGGGGATATGCAGTATAACTCCAAACATATTCCTTCCAGCCTTTCAAACTCACAAGAGTATGAACTACTGGAGACAGTGGAGAAATTGCTAGGAGAATTCTACAACAAAAAGACCTCATTAGCCTTGAACTATAAAAAAATCCAACACAGTCACTGGAGTCAGCCAAACTGCTGCTTTTGAGTTGACTGATAAGAAAAATGCTAACAATCTTAGAGGTAAATCTTTGTCCTGAGTGGCCCTGCATAAAGGATGTGAAGCTGTGTAATAAGGCATTGCCAATTCTCCCTATTTTTATTATGGGCCTTGCAAAATTGGATGTTTGTTTAAAGCCCAACTCCCAGAATCAAGATATTAGGTGAAAGTCTCTGTTTAATTAAGAAACAAACAAGAAAGGTTTTCTTCATTTTGTGGTTGCTGGAAAAAAAATCTCCAAGGGCACAAAAGCCCCAAAAGCAGATAGGAAAAACTCCATATTGATATATGATTTAGATATATTAAATCACCTCATTTAAGTTGATTACATTATTTATGGAGACCGAATTTTTAATGTTCATTGTTTAGTAACACTGATGATGCCAAACCCAAAAGGAGGTTTCTTTTTTAAATGACCCATCCTTTAATTAGCAACAAAACAGCTTCAGAGAGATCCAAGCTCAAGTCAATTGATTCCTTTGTGATAGCACTTGTGAAGGAAAAAAAAGCAGGTAGCACTGATAATTGATGTTACCTGTATGACTGCAACTAAGCAGGATATGCAGTGTAAAGATAGAGCACGCATCCCTGGCTGTTTCCAAACTGAGTTGCCATATGACTGACATTAGATGCAAAAGATAATGGCAATAGTATCACTCTGTGGCACACAGAAAAATCTTGTCTGGAACACGTAAATCTGCCAAAGAGGGATCTTCCTGCTCTAGCGTGTGACATTAGATCTTTGGCAAGACTGAATTGCAGATATCTGATTCTAAAAGCAAGAACCCCCACTGAAGTTAACTCACGGCTGTAAACAATACACACCTTTCCGGCCACAATGGGCATCTGGTCTTGCCATCAGAAAGGACAGAAAGCTACCATGAATGAATGTGGGCTGCTCTCTCTGCATGAGACAGCTTCTTCCAAGCTGTAGAGAGAGATGAATTTGATGAACCTTTACTGTGAATGTAACCCGACTAGGTGGCTTTTTAACAACTGAGCTGGAACCTGGGTCTTCTGGACTTGGGTCTCTCTTGCTTTCCATTTTTGGCTTCTTGCCCTCTAAGAAGCCTTAGAAGTCTAGCATGATTTGGAAGCTAAGGCTTTTGGAGATGTAACTTATTTTCTCCCTCATTCTTTTGGGCAATAATGGAGCTGTGTTTCTAATGTATTGTTTAGTATGAGTGATTTTTCTCCAACTCATCAACTACTGCAGCCTTCCTCAATATTCCTCTCTGCACAAAACAGTAAACTTACCAGTTGAGTGTTTCTGCTACAGTGTGTTCAACACTGAAACAAACTTAACACTTTTAGATGCCATCACAGGCTGAAGATTTATCATCCCACTGCTGTGAGATGGTGGGAGGAAGCAGGGCTTATCACTTTTCTTTCAGGATAATCATCATATGCTATGTGCAGACTTATTCAGACATGCTGCACAGTTTTATGCTAGATGACATTCTGATGATTATCTTTACACTTTGGGGAGGTGATGCTTTATTATCTTATTAAATAAAAGATTCAATCAATATAATGTGGACCAGGATCATGTGATAAATTTAAAAATAACTTGGTAATTATATGACCATGTTTTCCATGAATTGTATACTTGAATCCTGCATAACAGTTAAGAACTTCCATGGTTCCCACATTCTTGACCTTTATCTAATTTTTGGCGAGGTTCCCTGAGGTTTAGGGGTTTTGCACAGCTTTTGACGTGTGAGAGAGTTAGTCTGCACAAACCACAACCTTAGAAAACTAGTTCTTTGCAGGCTAAAATTCCAGAAAGTGTTTTCTAAGCTTATGATAGTTACTAACTGCTTTTATTAATTCCTAACTAAACTCACATTAACTTGCCCTTGAACTTTAATGAAATCATAGAATCATAGAATCATAGAATCATTGGGTTGGAAAAGACCTCTAAGATCATCAAGTCCAACCATCAACTAACACCACCATGACTCCTAAACTAGGCCCTGGAGTGCCACGTCTACACCTTTTTTGAACGCCTCCAGGGTAGACGACTCCACCACCTCTCTGGGCAGCCTGTTCCAATGCCTAACCACTCTTTCAGTAAAGAAATTCTTCCTAATGTCCAATCTAAACCTCCCCTGACGCAACTTGAAGCCATTTCCTCTCGTCCTATCGCTAGTTTCTTGGGAGAAGAGTCCAGCACCCGCTTCCCTACAACCTCCCTTCAGGTAGTTGTAGAGAGCGATAAGGTCTCCCCTCAGCCTCCTCTTCTCCAGACTAAACAACCCCAGTTCTCTCAGCCGCTCCTCATAAGACTTGTTTTCTAGACCCTTCACCAGCCTCGTTGCC
>WAAD01006760.1:310527-328121 GCA_013389945.1 Fregata magnificens
CCCCGCCTGCGGCCCGCGGCCCCGTGAGGTGGGGTCCCTCGGGGCGTGGGGAGCCGGGCCCCTCTCCGCCCCGCTCCCGGGGGAGGCCCTGTGGGGCTGCAGGCACCTTCCGTGCACCATTACGTTTCCCTGTCCCCTCTGCTTGCCAGGCTTTTTAGGATTCCGTGGGCGCCGTGGGAGGGAGAGGAGAGGGGGAGGCTGTCGACAAGGTTTTGGGGAAGAGGGAGGTGGTGGTGGGGGGGCGTAGGTGGGTCCCTGCAGCCCCTGGGGGGAGACCTAAAGCCCTGTTAGCCGTCTCTCCGGCCTAGGTCTGAGGTGTTCGGGTGCTCTGTGCCTCTGGTAAATCATGCACGTTCTTGGAGCTGTGGGGTTTCACCCCATCACACGGGGACAAAAGCGCTCTTAAAAGGGTGCTGTGCTGATGAGGCTTTGGAGCGCTGAAGCTCTCCAGGCTGCCTGTCAGGGTTTAGTTTTTGTTACTGCTGTACTTTGAGTTTGCTTAAAACTGCATTACCCAAAAAGTGGAATTCCACACGAGTTTCTCCTCTTTTTGTAAAAAGGTTATTAGAAGCGTTAAGGTGAGGTGTACGATTTTGTGAACCCTGAAATTGAAAGAAATGTGCAAAATGGGGAATAAGTTAACTCTCTTATGGCAATAGGAGCAATCTGTCTAGCTGGAGGCAAGCAGTGGACCAGGAGTTTGAACTGCAAAAGCAGATTGAAGTATTTAACTGGGTGAAAAAGATGTGATGTTAAATCCATGTAGAAACGTATTACTTATTTCTTTAATGTCTTTCAAATTAACAACCAAGTTGCTAGTGGTTTTCCCTGATATGTGGTCTGTGTTAAGATAAAGTTTGGAAAATCTTTATTGGAGGAATGAAAGAGAAACACTGAATTAGTTGTTGCATTGTTCGTTTGTCAGGTTGAAACAAGAGAAGATGAGGAACAAAACATCAAGTTGACTGAAATTTTGGAGCTGCTGGTGGCTGCTGGGTATTTTCGAGCAAGAATCAAAGGACTATCACCCTTTGACAAGGTGAGACCAATGCAGTACTTTTAAAAACCTTTTTTAAGGATATTAGGATTACCTATTTTTTGCAAGTTAGTTTAGCAGTGCTAGGTGATTAAAAAAAAATATACTTGGAACACATGAGGCTTTCCTATGTAAATAATTCTGCAAATGACCCAGTTTCAGACAGATAGGACCTCCTCAGTCTTGAAAAATGATTTTGTGCAGCAAGACCTGTTTTAAAGGAGACAGTTGGATGCAAGCTAATTGCTGATGTGGTTTTTTTGTAGGTGTTATGGCCTAAGTTAGAGTCATATGTGGGGAAATTTGCCCCTCTCTCAACTGCAGTTAGAATAGCTAGAAAGACTCGATACTTGGAGATAGCACGGTACTTTTAAAAAGAAGTATTCATTAATGAGAAATGAGGAAATATTTGTCTTGAGAGGCTCTGTGTAACAATGGAACAGTTAGCCTAGTGAGATTATTTTTGGGCTGGTTTTACACATCTTTAGAATGTCATGTATGTTAACCTTTCATTGTCCTAGACAGGAAGTATGTGATACTGACAGTGAGCAAAGTTCAGGTTGAAAAGAGACTTCTGAATTGTTTTAGTGCTGACTCTGTGAGAAGCTCCTGCAGCAAGGTTTGAAAACACAGAACTACGGCAGCCTTGAAATGGACTCTTCTGTTTTCTGCTGTTTCTTTGATCATAGCACAGCCCTACTTTGCAATACAATTTTAGTTTTCTTCAAACTGCTTGGCGTTACTGACGTTAGCTGCTCAGGAGGCTGTGCACACAGGCACAAAGTAGTTTCAAGGAGACCGCCTTAGGATGTAATATTGTTGCATTTATGTGTAGAAATGGGTGCATCAGGTTTATACTTGCCTAAATACAATTGCAAAGTTACCATTTCATGACAATGCCCAACCTTTACAAAAATGAGCACTGCTGTAGAAAATGATCTAGCTGCTAGTATAAAAGGGATACTGATTAACTGTTTCAGACGGGAATGTGAGAGGGGTAATGTGTTAGAAAACCTTGTACAGAACACCCTAATTTGCTGTGTGACATTGGTAAATTACTCCACATTTTAATCCTTTTTTTCTGTTCTTTGCCTTTGCATACTTTTAGGTTATCTTGCGTATGTTTATGCAAGGTTGTCTTTAAATATTTATGTAATTTATGTAAAGTTGATGAAATGGCTCAGGAGTTTAAATTTGCCTAAGTATCTGTAGGAATAGGGCCTGAAATAGAGATTTCTAAAGAGCTGGAGATTTCCATCACTATGTTGATACTGTGCCTAGCACTTGGTGTTGCTACTATTATTCTTCGCTTGCTGACACTTGCAAAGGTGTATACATAAAGGTAAATACATGAATACAGAAATTACGATGCGTGATAAAATTTTGATATGGTCATTTTTTAAAGATCATGACATTTAACATACTGTTGTGTTTTATCTATTTTTTTTTTTTTTTAAATCTGAGAGCTGTTTCAAAACTAAGATATAAAGCTGAGAGAGGAATTTAAAATGTCACTACCTGCTCTGCTTTTTTTTCCTGTCGTCTTGTATATGTGTATTGTATGTAGAAGTTGATATATGTATTCTATCTATATGTATTTCGGTGTCTATGTAAGAATACTGAGGATGGAGAAAATACTAAGCTGTAGTTTGTAAAATAAATAAAGCCTTTAAGATGTATTTGGTTTTACCTTTCCAAATTAAAATGGGACTAACCGTGCTGTTGCTCCTTTACTAGGTGGTGGGCGGCATGACGTGGTGTATCACTACTTGCAGCTTTGATATCGATATTGATTTATTGTTTCAGGAAAACTCTACTATTGGTCAAAAAATGTAAGTTGATTAAATGGCAAGTGTGGCAGTTTTTTTCTTCTTAGAAAAGAAGAAGCAGGCGTGGGGGGAGGAAGTTATCTGGTATTTGCTTGTTTATAAGAAGGATTTTTAGGCCAAGTTTCCTGCTTTTCAAGACCACCCGTTTGCAAAACACTGTACTGGTGTCTGAGTTTCTCAGACTGTAGTTCCACAAACTCTAAAACCAGAAAGAAGCTTATTCCAAAAAAGGCAGTGCTATTCCCCTCTGGGCTGCCATGTTCTTATATCCCTACTAAGCAGCGAAAGCATTTATGTGGCTCCACATCGAACTGGATTGGGAAGTGATCCAGATTAAAACCTACCGGAAAAAAAAAAATAGTTTTAACATGAATCAGTTCCTGGATCCAGTTCTCTATGCAGCCGCACAGATGCTTGTGCTGGCACAAGGGGATGATGCAGAGGCCAAAACAAAGGGCAGAGGGAGACCACGCTGCTGGAAACTGGAGTGCAACATTAGAAGACCTTCCTTGAGTTCTCTCTGTCTGCAACTTTGCTGTGTAAATAACGTCTGATTCTCCTTTATGGTTCTGGGTTGGAATTGTAGGCATGAGCAAACAGAACTTAAAGCATGACGCTGTTGACGAAATAGTTACCTGCCCCATACTAAGGAGGAGGAGTTCCTTCCTGATGGTGACCCAATGAGACCATTTTGGTTTGATTAATTTCTTATGGATGGAATTTGCTCATAAGCCGGCTAATTCCTATATTAGGGAGGTTGTAAAAATTGTTTATGCTGAGAAGGGGAATACATTCTAAACTACATTATTTCTTTATGCATTTCGGTGATAAAAGAGCCATAATTAAAATTTTCAGGAAGTAAGAATAGCCTGTCAAGTTACAGTTGCATGAAGAGACTCATTTGCTCATTGTAGTTGAAAAGAAAATTCTATGCTGTTTTCTTGAAACTCATTTAGCATTGGCAAGACTGTAACACATTTAAAAATAAAGATTTGTGGTTATTGCCATTAAACTTGGAGACACTCAAATCATCATAGATAACTAACTTCATAAAGCATTGTTAAGTGCACAAAAGTAAGTAGAGACTAGGAATGAAGATGGTGGTGGTAGTTTTTATAATTGCCACCTTTGTTATCCTTAAGAACAGCAGGATAGGAAATAGTTAAGTTGTTCTGAAAATGTTCTGTTATCTTTCCAGCTGACTGGATGCAAAACTGGCAAAACAAAAACCAGGCCTCTCTCACAAAACAGCAACAATGATTTATTTGTAAATCTAAAGTGTTCAGAGTCACACAAGCATAGGCTGTTTCCATGTCCATGTAATGTTTATATTGGTGGTGGCTCAGTGCTTCTGTGATGTTCTCAAGATAAGGGAAAGTTAAGTTGTGTTTTCTCAGTAGTATTCTGAAGACATTTTGATGGTGTCCTATTATTTAATTGCTGAGTTGAAATAAACATGGAAACATACATTAGGAGAGGATCTTGCACCTATTAAATAAATAACTTTTTTGTTTGCTTGTTTTAATTGCATTTGCTTTGATTGTGCTGAGAGGCTCTGCTATTTTCATGTTGTAGAATATTAGTATGGGGCCATAGTGAAAATTGCCTGGTAAGAATTATGTCAAAGTTTTCACTCTCTTAAGTAGTGTAACTTTTCAGTCTCTGTGCCCAGACTTTGGTCTCTGTCTCATATCTCTTTGCTCCCCTTTTGTTCTTCCAGACTATCAGTTGTCCATTTGGGCAGTACTGAATATCACTGAAGTCAGTACTGGACCAGTTAATTTTTTTTCTTTCATAGAAAAATAGTTCTAGTTTTCCCAGTACAGTGTTCATCCTCAGCGCTGACACCTGCTTTAAAAATGTGCTTGACAGCGTTGGCGGCAAAAAAATACCTTGCCCTGAAATACGGGATTCAGTGGAAGCAGGGTGACGTTCTTGTAGATGAATCCCTTGTGTTAGGGTAATCCTTTCACTTTACCAGCTCTTACCTGAGCTGTAGAACGAGATGGTTGCCAGCGAATTCAGTTTTACTCACTTCAAAACCATGTGAAGTATACTGTGTATTTAGCTTTCAGGTGTAATATATATTTGGGAGTTCTGGTAAACAAATTTCTAAGTCCTTACGTTTGATTCTGGACTTTCTTT
This sequence comes from Fregata magnificens, assembly GCA_013389945.1. Taxonomy (NCBI): domain Eukaryota; kingdom Metazoa; phylum Chordata; class Aves; order Suliformes; family Fregatidae; genus Fregata; species Fregata magnificens. Next base: position 315,538 of record WAAD01006760.1, read on the forward strand.
GAGTGCATATCTTTTACTTAGTATAACTGTTCTTAGTGTTTCTTCATGTGTGCATATATTATAATATGCAAAGGTGTTTGTAGATGTATCTTACATGGGCATTCCATCTGACCAGGCATGCAGATCTTAAAATTTTGTGTGTAATACTATACATGAAATCACAAGCTAGGAGCCTGCAAGAGGGGTTTAATCACCTCTCAGACTAATAATATATATATAGTATAATGTAAAAGCTATTTTGTAATGAAAGTTTGATTGCTTTTCACAGCTGCATACAATGGAAGCCACTAGAAGGAACCTTCTAAGTACAGTGTTTGCAAAAATAATTTGTAATTTACAAAAGAAAACTGTAGCATATATACATGTGTGTTTTTGTTGTTTTATAATAGAGCCTTAACTGAAAAAATTGTGTCAGTATTACCAAAAATGAAGTGTCCTCATCGTTTGGAACCACATCAGATCCAGGGGCTGGATTTCATTCATATATTTCCTGTTGTACAGGTAATAATTTTGTGATGTGTCGATACTTGCTGAAAAAGGCCATAAAACTTGCATAAAAATTTTAACAAAGATCTGTATTATTATTTGGCCTTTATTTAACTTAGGACTGAATAATCACAGAGAAGTACTTTAAACGAATTATTTTAAAGAATTGAGTGACATTATGGATGATAGAATTCTTAAATATTGTTTGATCCACATTTAAGAAAAACACAAAACAAACTCTTTAAATTCTTTCAAATGGAGTCAGATTCTGCCTTTTGTGGAACATCTGCTTAAAGAAACTAAAGTTTAAGCTTGTTTCGCAATCTGATAATCTACTTTGCCAGAGTAGGAAATAGAACAAATATCTTACAGTCTATGTTTAAGCTTATGGTGTAAGTTATGCAGTTAGTCAGTCAATCAAAAGGATATGAATAAGGTGAAAGCCAGTTGGGGTTGTTTCTTTAAGCTTAATTCATCCTTCATTCATATCACTTAAAAACTGTATGGGTGGAAAACCAAATTGCTCTGACATGTGACCCTATTTGCTCTCTATTTGTTGAGCAACATTAACTGACCATGTGCATGCTCACAGTTCTCCATTTTATTAAGGTTTAAGCTAACACGTGATGTGTTCCAGTTACGTGTGGTATCTTGAGAATCCTTGGTATGTCGTTATCATTTTTTGATTTTACTTTCATCTGCACACAGAAATCTATCTTTGATAAATGGGGAAAATGAAGACTGTTAAGCAAGCTTCTTTTTCATTAAATATCTCCTTACCACCTGCCTGTGAAAGAATTTAGCAAGTGAGAATTTCATCTAAATTCCAGTTTGTAAGAAGTGGGGAAAACTTCCTGTTGTCTCTTTCTTGTTATCTTCTAGTAGGGGGCTCCTGAGGAAAACCACACTTAGGGCACTCCCCACAGAAAGTTATGTGGTGTGTGCTACTGTTACACAGCTTTCAAGCTGTGATCCGGCTGCTTAAGGTGGAAAGTTTGTATTTTGTTAATGTGAGTTTTTACTTCAAAACTTACATTTTCCTACCAAAAAAATCCCAACCCAGGTTAATTTCTTGCCCTGGTGGCTTGATGATAATGATGATGATAACGAATTGTTACATTTATCAGATACAAGACTTCTCTCACAGGAAAAATAATTCCTCTCCTAAAGTGAGAACATAAACTATTACTCCTGCTGTAAAAACTGTAGCACTAGGTATTTTTTTCTCTGACCTGCTTTATCCAAAATCCTGATTTGGGATATTACCTCTGGAAAGGAGAATCATTAATTCTAAGCAGGGAGGAAATTGGCTTCTAGATTTGTCTGAGAGCAGTGATTCTCAGTATTAGTAGCTGGCCAATAGGTGGTATATCTAATCCATCCTTGGTGAAGAAGTCTTTCTTGATGAGCGTAGTTTTTTGTACGTAGAGGATGTTTTTTAGAAATTGTGGCTTGCTGTCAGGTCCCTGTGAAGTTCTGCCTGCTCCAGATACTGCTGGTTCCTCATTTTGTCCCAACCAAGACAGGCTTTCAAGAAAACTTTTGTTGGTGTCACCAGTATACTGTGTTCTGAAAAAGACCACGCAAGAGCTATAATAGGCTGACCACACCATGGCATGTAGGAATTATGTATTTGATAATGACACTTTACTCAATGCCCTGTTAAATTCAAGATTTCACTTGCTATCTGTAAATCTCAAATCAGTCCCCAAATAATATGGAAGCTTCTTCCTCTGTCTGACATTGTGTCCCAATAGTTCTTGCACTGTGCAAGCTACTCTGGTGAACTTGATGGGAGGAATTTAGATGAATCCTTCCCTACAGGAAGAAATTAGATTGAGTTGGCTCACTGCCACAGACTGTTGCAGAACTTAAGAAAAAGACTAAAAAAAAATTCCAGTGGGTAGAAATAGTGCTGTTCTTCCTAGTAAATTCTGCTTATGTTCACAGAGAAAAGTATGTAGACAACCTTGTGCTGAGATGTGCTTTGTAATTAATAGTCTGCATTTTCATCTCTCTTGTCATCATTTTCCCCTCACTTTCCAGGGGTTCATGGTTATAGCACAGAAAGCTGCTGCTGGTTCAAACTTGGATCCCAAGATTGATCTGATCTCTTATGTGACCTCCTGCACAGGCTGTCAACAGCCCACAAGATTTATCTTCTCCAACATTATTTAAAATGTACTTCAATCTCTTGTGGCTTTTTGTGTGGTCTTATAAATGTCAGAAATCTCTTTTCTTATACAGGCATGTGGTGGTTCTTGAACACTTCATAGGCTTGAAGATCATAGAAGGTCCCGCGTTGGAAGGGACCCGCAAGGATCGAGTCCAACTCCTGTCCCTGCATAGGACAACCCCAAAATTCACACCATGTGTCTTAGGGCATTGTCCAAATGCTTCTTGAATATTGTCAGGCTTGGCGCTGTGACTACCTCCCTGGGGAGCCTGTTCTAGTGCTCCACCACCCTCTGGGTGAAGAACCTTTTCCCAATATCCAACCTAAACCTCCCCTGGCACATCTTCCTGCCACTCCCTTGGGTCCTATCATTGGTCGCCAGAGAGAACCGATCAGCGCCTGCCCTTCCTTTTCCCCTTGTGAGGAAGCTGTAGACTGCAATGAGGTCTCCCCTCAGTCTCCTCTTCTCCAGGCTGAACAGACCAAGTGACTTTAGCCGCTCCTCATACGGCTTCCCCTCTAAACCCTTCACCAACTTTGTGGCCCTCCTCTGGACACTCTCTAGTAGCTTTGTATCCTTAATATACTGTGGTGCCCAAAACTGCACACAGTACTGAAGGTGAGGCTGCACCAGTGCAGAGCAGAGCGGGACAATCACCTCCCTCGACTGGCTAGCAATACAGTGCTTGATGCACCCCAGGACACAGTTGGCCCTCTTGGCTGCCAGGGCACACTGTTGGCTCACGTTCAATTTGCCGTTGACCGGAACCCCCAGATCCCTCTCCGCAGGGCTGCTCTCCAGCTTCTCATTCCCCAGCCTGTATGTACATCCAGGGTTGCCGTGCCCCAAGTGCAAAATCTGGCACTTGCCCTTGTTAAACTTCATACGTTTGGTGATTGCCCAGCTCTCTAATTTGTCTAGATCTCTTTGCAGGGCCTCTCTGCCCTCGGGAGTGTCAACAGCTCCTCCCAATTTTGTGTCAGGAAAAGATATGTCATTTCATGGTGGAGCTGTTGTTTTTTTAAAACAATAAGTGATCTGTAGTAGGAAAATCTGATAGAAATGCATATAACCTAGCTGTAATGGCTTCTACCTGGGGTACAGCCAAGATTTATAAGATGAGGTTGTGTTCCAAGTGGTGTCTTCTGTCGGAGTATAATGGACTAATGGTACAAGACGGGTTCAGTGTTGGGTCTTGGCACTGAGAGCCCAGAACATTTTCTGTTCAACTTCCTTCAAATTCCAGCAGAGTTCCAGCCTATCTCCTCGCAATCAGACTGATAGAGATGGGTGCTGTGACGAGTTCAAGCTTGCTTTGTAGAAGGATGACCGTACCATAGCCCACAGACTGTATAAAAGCCACCCGGACTATCTGTTTGTTTTAAAGTACGCTCCCAAGGGCTTCTTTGGAGTAGAGAGGGATGAACCTGTATGCATGCAGAGTATAATTACGTTTTTGTATACGTGCTGTAAATCCAATGCTTCCTAGAACCGAGGGATTTACTATTTATTCAGTACGGCCTGCTCAGTAGAAGGACAACATTGATAGCTTTTAGAGTACAGTAGAGTTTTGAGGTTTGAATGTAGAATAGGATGCATGCTGTGCTGGCTGGTACAGCTGAGCTCTTGGTCTGGGGAGTTGTGAGGTGTGCAGGCTATTCCATGGTATAGATGAAAACAAGAAGCCAGAAAATTAACATTCCTTTGTTTCGTGAACTACTGCTGTGTATTTTTCTATCTTATCTATTATTCTGTATTTTGATAACATAGCGTTATTAATGTTTAACAAGTAGTAACAATGAATACTGTAGATAATATAACTACTTAGTGTGGTGAAATGTACTTTGTTAAAACGTATTTTTAGCTTAAGTAGTAGATTTCTTGTGCTAGGATGTAGGGTTTATACCACTCATTTTTGGGAGAGCACTTTAGGGCTTTTTGGGGGGGGGAGGATTTTTTTTTTTTTTCTCCTTAAAGATGTAAGCTAAAAGAATGATGTTTAAAGTGGCCGAAATCCATTTCTATTCCACAGATGGCCTTCATTTTTCGTTTTGGAATGATTTTATTGAAGATCCAATTTTTTGGATTACAGAAATTCATATTGGCAAAATTTCAATGAACTTTGCTTTTGCTTGTGAAGATTTCATATGTTGTTGTTTATAAATGAATTTGTCAACTAAGAATTCCTAATAGTTGAAATTTGCAATAGAATTTTCTTTCCATACTTACTATAAGACATTAATTAGAATGTAAAAGCAATTCAGTATATGAGAAGTTACAGTGCAAGCTAAATAAAGGGAAATCATGCAACAAAATAACTAATTTTGCAATACACTATTTACAAATAACATTCAGAAAAGTGGGGTTTTTTTGGGATACCAGGCTCTGCTCCATGGAGCTTATAAGGGAAGGCAGTTTGATCTTCTTTAAACTATTGAGTCCAACTGTAGTGTGAACAGTATGGTTCATTGAGGTTTGTATGGTTCAATATAGTTCAACAGGATGAAGAATATTTAGGGTTTTATATGTAAAACTTTTGATTATAAGAAAAGCCATGTGGTTTCTTAGCTTATGCATTATCTCTTTGCTCTACTGAGCTTTTTAGTACATAGAAGGAGAGCAAACATGAAGTTTATGAAATAGCTAATGCTGAATCGTTTCGTTAGGAGCAGGTCCCTGAGTTACCATGTTTACAAATAAATGTTCTTGTTTGTGTCCTTAAAATGTGCTTTTAGCATGTATTAAAAGTAATTATGCAGTAGTTTGGTGTGTGCTGCTTTTATTCTTCCCCTTTCCACTGATAAAAACTTTTTTCCCCCAGTGGCTGGTGAAACGTGCAATAGAAACAAGGGAAGAAATGGGAGACTATATCCGTTCTTACTCTATATCACAGTTTCAAAAAACTCATAGACTACCAGAGGTAAGATCAAGCCAGTTCTCATTTCTATGTCAAATGCTCAGGTGCAGTATCAGCGTCACAGCTCTGAAATCAGTACAATATACCAGAGTTGCCTTTGCTATAATTTTATTAATTGGTCCTAGAGGACTCCATGCACAAATTCAGCTGGGAAAAAAATTAAAACATTATTATGACAGAGTGTTCATAGATACAGGTTAACTTTTGCTTAATAGTTGCCTTAGTTTTTCTGCAATGTTTGGTACTTCTCTGTCAGTCTGGCTTGCCAGGTAGCTCGCTTCTGGAGTGGATCTAGAGCTCTGTGCAGTGTATCCAGGCAAACCATGTGACTGGAGCTACATTGCCTGAAATGTGTTTGAGAACACCTGGCATGCTGTGTAGAAGCTGATCTAGATAAATGAGAACTGATATACTGTTAATGCTGTATAACTTGGGTTTTGTTTTAGAGTGCTCAAAGTCAGCTCTTGTCTCCCTGTATCCAAGCCCCAAAATTTGTTCTTGAAAATGAGATTCCTAAAAAACTTCATTGAAAAACTGAACTTGGGGAAAGACAGAGAGGAACAGGTTTGGGTTAAAAGGAAATACCTTTGTCCCTGTAAAATATGATTGCCAGAGGAGTGAGAGGTACAGTTTCATCTAGAAGTGTAGTTGTAAGAGTAATTTTGCACCGTTTGAGATACCTTGATCATATTCCTTCTCCTTCTGATAATAGTCAAATGCTGCCCACTTTGAAGTTACGTGCTTGGAACGGTGTTGTGATCCTCTCTTCTTCCTATTCTGCAGTAATGATATGAAGGTTCCTTGGTGTGGGAGGAGAGCTGGAACGAGCGTGGATTTGTGTCTATAGTGCAGAGTGATCGGTTCTGTTCATGCATATCCCAAGGCAATTCCATATTTAAAACCTAGAACCCAAGTTTTGTTTCTAATTCAGTAACAGCATTAAAGGTAGATGTTCCTAGTATTGGGAGAGACACATGGATTTTGTTTTGGGTTTTTTAATTGTTTTTAATGCTTAGAAACTAAAATAACAGTCGGGGAAACTTCTCTTTTCCACATTAAGCCCATTCCAACTTCATTTCTTCATAGTGTAGTAGTGGTTGGAGATCCCGGTAGTGGGCTGGGATTGCATTCGTGTCAGGTACTGTGTAAGCAGAAAAGACTGCTGATCTGGATACAGTTTTAAAGACTACCTACCTCTCTGATGAGAGAAGCAAATACTTTTCTGTGTTACAGGAAATCACCAACATTTCACCAAATAATTGGGCAGCTCAGTCAGAAACTCTTTGACAACTTTGTTTGCTAAACTCATTACAATAGTTGAGATTTAATCTCCATTCCTGGTATTTTTAATCACCTCCATTCATGTCTTGCAGGATGATGAATTTATGCAAAGAAAAGAGAAGGCTATCAAAACTGTTACTGATATCTTTGTAAGTATGTTAGAGTTTTATGATCAAGAAGCAAGTGGTTTTAGTAACGAAATGGTGGTGGTTAATTCTGTTTAATGCAGCCCATACTGGGTTTTCTCATGAGAAGGTCCCAATTAAGTTACATGTTGAGCTTCATTCTTAGAACAGGTCTCGAATGCCAACATATCAGATTGAAAACCTTTTAGGCGTGCACTGTACGAGAAAATAAACCATACCAACTGCCTGCACAGAGAGTGTGGAGTTCCATGCTATCAAACGAAAGTCACAAGGTAGCTTACAGGCTATCAAACCCTCAGCAGACTTAAGTGGTTGTTTGAAGCTATCAGCAGTTGGACTATTTATCTTGAAATTAATCAAAATGGTGATGATCTCCTCAATGTAAATGTCTGCCTTTCAGAACTTGTCTTTTTTACTTGTAATTAACAATGAAAATACACACCCTACTTCAGAAATGTTTTCTTCAAGTAGCAAATGTTGGTTGGGAAAGGTGGTATCACTTGTGTTCTCCCTCTTCAGATGCAGATCTTCTAATTCTTGGATAAATTGTTTGTTTATATTTTTTGAAAGCTTGTTCATGAGCGCTACCAGGAGTGACATGTAAAATATACAGGCTATATTATTCTCATAGCTGAATTCAGATGCCTAGCTAGCAACTCAAGTTTCTGCCCTTGCTTTCTCTCTAATTTCCCTGTTTGCTCATGACTGTCAATTCACCATTTCTGAGTCCAAACAATTCGCTACCTTTTTTGTTTTTTTGGGGGGTTTTTTTGGACCATCTTGATAAATTCACAGGCCAGCATTTGAGAAGGGATGAGAAATCTGGGTATGCTTTGAATGGGACCCTTCCAAGGCTCTTCACTAGATGGTGAAATCCCACTCTTCTGAGAACAACAGTGGTGTTTCAGGTAGCTCTAGCCAGACACCCTAAACTCTTCGTCCATGCATAGAGGTGTTAAATGCCAGTATAACGAGCTATATGATAGCTTGCATAACAGACCAGACAAGTAGTCTTACTCTTTTGTCATGTTTTGGAGGTAGTTGCTTTTCCATATTAACGAACAAAGTGCTGCTGAGCCCAATACATGTGGTTGAATGATAGTGTATGTTTATAGAAAAACATTGCTATGAAAGTCTCCAGGTGATGACCAATGCAAATCCCTTGTTAATCTATTTGAATAATTACTCTTGCTTTGAAAATTTCAATTACAGTCTCTAACTGTTGTTCCCCATGGTTTGGTTGGGTTTAATTATTAGCAGACTTAAAATGAGTCTTTTACTCCAACCAGCAATGCTTATCTTTCCAGTGAGATGCGTTTTCCGTTCTACAAGTTAGCTCCCGTTGTAAATGGGTATTATTGTTTTGTGTGTTGTTGCGGATGGAGTAAGAGGGCACTTGTAAGAGAAGCAACAATATACTTTATTGATATAAAACAGTGAGTTAACAAAGTTCAATGGTAAATGCAGCAGTGGTTTAACAAGATTCCATGGCAAGGTACACTTGGTTATTTACTGCATAGAGGACAGGGTCAGACAAAACTGTCAGGGAGACCCTCCCGTTGAGTCCTAAGGTTCAGAAAGGATCCCCTTGCTTTCTAAACTCCTTCTCAGAGAGGAGTCCAGGTGTGGCTGGATCCAATCCTAGTCCCAGACTTGGGTCAATGGTTTATGTCTAAAAGATTTTATATGTGCAATCAATCCTTTATATCACTTAGCTCAGATTTCAAAGTTTAGCATGCTATTAGTCGCTTACCAAGGATCTGACACAATACGGATTCTCTCAACCTTGAGAGGTGTCCCAGCTCAAGGCGAGATCCGCTGCTGTGCAGGAGAGCTCAACAGGCCCTGGGCTGTCCACTGTTTAAGGAGTGAGATGATTGACTTATAGTCATATTTGCATACCAGCAAGACATCTGGGTCCCTGCTCCAGACAGCCCTTGGCTACTGTGTTGCCATCCGGCCCCGAAGTCCAGCATAAGCTGGATGCAGCCATCACGACCCCCACTGGTGGTTATGGCTTACGCGGTGGAGGGGGGCACACTGCCACATTTGTGTACCTGTATAATGCTTTAAATTGAGAGAGAATGCAAACCCATATAAGAAAGCAAATCCAAATGTGTGTTGTATCGAGTAGTACTTGAAATTCATTGAGCTTCTGCTTATTTTCAATTTTCAGAATAATTGTCCTAATTTTTCAAGTCTCTCAAGTGTGTCCATTTTCTACCTGCATTGTCTTTAAATAGCACTAAACATTCTGTATCCAAGTGGCTGATACCAACCTTGTCACTGAAGAGGCAGAAACAAAGTAGTCGCAATGCTGTTATGAGACACTACTACCTAGAATTTTTAGTGTTGTTTAAAAAAACCCAGAAGATACTAGATTAACAGTGATGAAGGGATCCCTTTGGTTGCTGAGGAACAGAGGTGGTTTCAAGGCTTAGTTTTTATGATCTAATAATTTGGGGTTTTAAGTTTATTCTGTTTCATTAATGCATTTATTTGGGAGAACTTGTCTGAAAAGAAGGAATGCAATCTACTTTCAGTGTGCAGTAATGTGACATTTACCTAGTAAATGTCAGGTCCATTCAGGTGCCTTGTCCAAAGTCCCATGGTGCTTGGTTGAGTTTCCTTTACATATCTACCTGCATGTTTTCTGAAATTGCTTTTTAGAGCTCAAAGAGAATGACATGGCAAAGGTGAAGCAGGTGCATGTATGCCAGATCAGGTGTTTCTTTGCTGATTGAAGCCAGTGAATTGGTTTTCACTTACCCACTATATTAGAGCTGTTACTTTAAAATTCATAGGTCGTGGTCCTGGAATCAGATATGCATGTGTCTACTTCTTCGGCTAAGGGAATAGTTCCATATTCAGGGTCCAAGAACAAAACAGATAATGGAAAGCAAGGAAAACAAAGTACAGTCTTAAAAGTTTGATAGTGTTTTGCACCATTCAGCTAGCCTGTCTGAATATCTCTATCTGCAGGGTTGATAAAGGTGTATTCTGTCTTCTCCTCTGGATCACAGACCTCTAGTTTTTAGGTGCATCTTCACGGTAGATAAAGTTTTGACATTTGTTTATCACTGCTTAGGGTATCATTAGAGAAACACCTCTTCCTTAAATACATGAGCTCTCTCAGGATTATATCCTGTACAGCGGGCACCTGGTCTTCTTAATGGAAGATTAGTTCATTAGTTCTCTTAAGGCATCAAGGCATGAGTGCAGTCTAGAAGAACACAGAGTGCGTTTTCAGGGGAGAAGTGCACAAGCTTTCCTATCTATCCATAGGAACTGGAGGAAGGAGAAGGTGGCTGTTAGATGAAGGCTTTTTCGCAGGTCACCTTTAAATCATTTTGCATTGGAATTGGAAGAGAAATCCACTTTCCTAAGAGGACTGGCAAGTGTGAAAGATTAGTCTGTTGTCTGAATGCATTATTATAACTCTGGTCTAAGGACCTACCCTGCTCTTCTCAAGGGGACAATACAATGATTTATGGTCATGATCAGGCCTAAAGGTTAGAAAAGGGAATATTAACTATCAATAATGGTTATTGGAATAAGAACTACTGCTGCTGAAAGGTGACTATCCAGTGAGTTGAGGTTATCTTGCGGTGGTTTTGTTCAGCTACTCAATTATGTGATGCCAACAGTAATGTTTATGGTATGATACCTACACTTTCTATAGCACAGGTGTAATATAGAATGCCACCATAAAAACTGTAATTACTTTTATTACTTACATTGCTTTTCTTCAAGTGTGCAAGTACATTTTTTGGGAGATTCTTGATCATAAAAAGCTTTTTCGTGTGACAGGCAAAAATGTAGCGAGATTTAATAGCTGGAAACCAAGATGACAGAAATTCAGATTAGAAATGAAGTAAAAATTGCAAAGGGTAACTGACAAATTCATGAAAAACTTGCCAAGGAATACTGTCTATTTTCACTTGTTTGAAATCTCTGGTTTTGGATTACATGTCTTTGAAAAAGGTTGAAAGCTATTTCAGCAATGTTAATGGTGCAGCAATTGCTTGTTGAAAATAATAGTTTGTTGTACAAAAAGTCAGATCAAGCAAAAAGTAATCTTCCTTTTTACTTTCTTTTAGAATCTTTGCAACTTCTTGCATCGCATCTTTTGTCCCATGTGAACAGGAATTTCTGAAGTTAAATGTATATATGGAAAGCCCAAGCCTTGATTTCAGCTTTTGTTTTTATAATGTATTTGTTCAAAGCATTCTGAGCCTGGCCCTCAAAGGATTTCAAAGATATGAATGTAAAACTGACCAGAAGAGGGGGGTGTTCCTTTTTGATGCTGATTATTTGGTGGTGATGATGAAGTTTTTCTCTGCTGTGATGAGGGCTGGAATTTCATTTCAGAAAAAGGAGAAGAGAAAATGTCATCTAATTGATTGGGGGGGACACTTTTTAACACATACCAATTGCAGTAAAAAAAAAAAAATCTTTAAGATCACAGGTTCTTGGTTAGTTTTTTTCAGTATCCTTGCTAGCAAGATAACGCTAAATACTGGACTTCAATTAACTTCAAAATCTGTCTTCCAGTGACAGAAATGTTGCATTACAGACTCACTGCACCCTAATCTTTCACCAAACAAACAGCAAAAATAATTCCAGCCAAAGTAAATGTTATCTTGGTTCCAGTTTCTAATTTGGGGAAAGCTGAGGATCTCATGATTATTTTTTGTTTGGTTTGGTTTTCGGTTTTGTTTTGTTGTGCTTGAGGCAGAATAATTTTTCTAATATTGTTATATAGACTTTTATAGTGGCATAGTTGATCTATATGGAAGGAGGAAGAACAAAGGTACTTTATAGGCCAGATTTACAGACCTATAACACTTGTGTCTCTGTTAGCAGTCAGGATAGTGGCTCTGTCCTTTTGTTTCCATTTTGTTTTTAAATTGGAAGTAGCTCTATCAGCGCACAATAGTACTTGTGAATCCTTGTTTTATTTAATGGGCTGTTATCCAGCTATAGGATCACATTGAGATAGCATGAGATTGATGATACAGTTAGTAACAATCTTCAGATATTTTTGTTCCTTAAATTGCAATGAAATCTGCTTTAATTCCATTGTAACCTGTGATCATTGAGTAGATAATTACATTTAATTATCTAATAAGAGATTAAAAATAGAATTAACTCGCAAAGGAGGTAACATTTCTAGACAATGGCTAGCTAAATCATAGGGCCTTTTTTTTTTTAGCAGATGTTGATTGTCTTATTTTTGACTTTTTTAAACGTGATGGAGGAGATGGATAGAGAAATAATGTTTTTTTGTTAAATACCCATTTATATTTTTTTTTTAAATTTGGAAAGACAGGTCCTATAGCAAATTGTTTAGAAGTAAATTCAGTAAGATTCTAATCATGTAATTCCAAAAAGAGAAGGGGAAGGATGTTTATTTGGGTAAGTATATTGAGTTGGAAAGCAAACAGTGGTATATATCACTCTAGATAATGATTCTTCATTTATTTTAGAAAAGCCTTTTACAAACTTTGAATTCATTCACTGTCTTACAGGAGGTTTACAAACCCCAGAGAAAATATAAACGTCAGGAGGGAGCTG
>WAAD01006765.1:1326-33759 GCA_013389945.1 Fregata magnificens
GTGCGGGGGGACCAGGCGCCAGGCGCAGCTGCAGCGGGGCAGTGCCACCTCCCAGAGACTCTGTCCCGTGTCTACAGGGGATGGGTGACTGGTGGCCGAGGAGGAAAGCATCTCCGCAGAGCACCTGCAGGAGCAGATAAATCGCACCCAGGAGAGGAAGCCGCTGGCGCTGCTCCATCTTGCCTCCACTGTCTGCACCCTTTGTCCAGGCCCAGCATCTTCCAGTCCTTTGGAATCCTCCACTCTGGCTCTGGAGCTGCTCCTTGGTGCGCAGTGAGCTCATTTGGGAAGCCTGTTCCTGGGACAGAGTGCACCTGGTTGAGCAGGCAGTGCCAACAGTGTCCTTGGCAAGGGCCTGTGGCCCAGCACTGGTGGCAACCCAGCCCTGTCCTGCTGCGGGGGTCAACATGGGGCTGTGCTTGTGGCTGGGTGAGAGCAGTGTCGGCTGGGGGGATGCTGTGCCCGTGGTGGGTGCCGTGCTCACAGGGATGCCATACCTGTGGAGATGCTGTGCCCATGGGGAAGCTGTGTCCGTGGGGGTTGCCGTGCCCATTTGCATGCTGTGCCTGTGGGATTGCCATGCCCGCGGGGATGCCATGCTCATTTGGATGTCATGCCCATGGGGAGGCCATGCTCATTGAGGGGCTGTGCCCGCAAAGATGCCATGCCCGTGGTGGTGCCATGCTCATTGGGATGCTGTGCCTGTGGCATGCTGGCACTGTGGGAGGTCTGCCAGTCCCTGCTGCATGGTGGGGTGATCAGTGTGACCATCAGCTGGAACTGCAACCTGGACGTGCCTAACAGCGAGTGCAACCCCTGCTACTCCTTCTGCCACCTCCACCCCAAAAGGACTTTGGCTTCCCCCAGCTACAACTACAGGTGATGGTCCTGTCCCCACCATGGCCCCGCTACCCTGCATCCTTCTCCAGCCCTGTCCCACTGTTGTGGTTTAAGCCGGCAGGCAGCTAAACACCACAGAGCCGTTCGCTCACTCCGCCCCCTCCAGCCCAGTGGGATGGGGGAGAGAATTGGGGGGGAAAAAAAAAAAAAGTAAAAATTCATGGGTTGAGATAAAGACAGTTTAATAGGACAGAAAAGGAAGGGAAAATGCTAATAATAATAATAATAATGGTAAAAGAATATACAAAGTAAGTGATGCACAATGCAATTGCTCACCACCTGCTGACCGGTGCCCAGCCAGTTCCCCAGCCGCGGTCACCACCCCCTGGCCAACTCCCCCCGGTTTATATACTGAGCATGATGTCACATGGTATGGAATATCCCTTCGGCCAGTTTAGGTCAGCTGTCCTGCCTGTGCCCCCTCCCAGCTTCTTGCTGGCAGGGCATGAGAAGCTGAAAAGTGCTTGACTAGTATAAGCACTGCTTAGCAACAACTAAAACATCAGTGTGTTATCAACTTTATTCTCATACTAAATCCAAAACACAGCACTGTACCAGCTACTAGGAAGAAAATTAACTCTATCCCAACTGAAACCAGGACACCCACCATCACCACAGCGCCCATTGGTGTCCTCTGAGGATGCTCCTTGGTGGGGGAGCAGCGCCCTGTGGTGCTCCAGCCTGGGCCAGCCCACCCCGTCCCTCCTCAGGTACCACCAGAACTGGAAAGGGCCACAGTGGCAGGGTGGGATAATGCTCGCTCTGCCTGAGGCCATCCAAGTGCCCCCCCCAGCTCTGAGTGACCTGCTGCCCCCATGAGGGGTTGCACGCGTGGATGGGTGGGACGTGTCCTACAGCCACCTGCCACTGCTGCCAGTCCCAGGCCTGTCAATAAACACCGGTGCTCAGCATCCCTGCCTGGGGCTGCTCACTGCAGGTGAAATGGTGACGTGGGTGTCAGAGCCGGTGGCTGTGTCCCCATCCTTGAGCCCTGCAGTGCCGTGGTGGGGATGCGTACATCCCCCAGCCCTGGTGGGGAGCTGGAGGGACCTGGGGCTGCTTGCCCTGCTGCAGCGATGTGGGAACAGGACAGGGTCCCCCCGGCCCCCTATGGGCACCATCCCTGCCCACAGGCTGCCTGCAGAACCTAACACAGGCAGGGGCCTACTGGGGTAGGCAAGGGCGTGCTGCTGGACTCTACTGCCTTGATTCAGGTGGCATTGCCCCCCGCAAGAGCAGTGCTACTGCAAGAGGAGGTCACCCCTGACTGCACCTTGTCATCCTCCTGAGAGCAGAGCCAAGCCCCCAGGAAGCACAGGAGGGTCTCTGGCTGCAGCCCTGCGACCCCTTTCCCCTGGGGAGGGCAGAAGCAGGAGGCAGAGCCAGGCCAGAGGCACGTACTGAAGTGCAGGCTGCAGCCAGACCCACACTTGATGGCAGGGAGCTGCTGTCACAGCAGGGGCCAGCACTGCTCCTCTGGTGGTGGCAGCCCCTTCCCCTGGAGCTGGCTGGTAACAGCCAGGGGCACTGCCAGGCTGCAGCCTTCCTGCCCCCCAGCAGGCAGGGGTCAGATGGGGACAGGTCCTTGGTCCTTGTCTAGCAAGGACACAGCTCAATCCTCCCAGCTGCAGGCATCTGCCATGGGCGGAAGCTGTGGGCCACAGCCCCTGCTTCCCCCTCCCCAAAAACTACACGTGCTTTCTACAATCCATTTATTTATAGAAATTCAACATTAAAACCACACCTAGGAGCCAGCACCGACCTGTGGAGCACAGCTCCAGATCCTGGTGGCCCCAGACCCCCAATGCCAGGCAGCTGGGGGCAGGATAGCCCAGTCCCTGGCATGGCTCCTGCCTTCCCTCCCTCGCTGCAGGAGGGATGCACAGCTTCTCTGAGGTCTGGCACATGGTCAAGGGGGTCCACGACTGGTCTCCTGTGGACATGAGAGCACAGCCCCGGTGCCCCAACCAGTACAGTGCAGGCAGGAGGAACAGCTCACCACCTCATTGCCGGAGCTGGGGGTTGGTGCGCAGCAGCCACTCGATGGTTTCCAGCAGGTAGGCCATGCCGTAGTGCCGGGCGATGTTCTGGAAGACGTTGATGTGCTCCATGAAGGCCTGGGGAGAAGGGAGCAGGGAGGGAAGGAGGCTGCCCAGCACCCCTGGGCAGTGGGGGGCTCCAGGGGAGTGGCTGGGCAGGGCTGGTGGGGCAGAGGACAGCACAGCAGGTCCCAGGGGACAAGCAGTGAAGAGGCAGAGGAGGAACAGGGCACTGCAGGGCTCCTTGCAGTCCCTCTAGGAGCTGCTGGCACGGGGCTGGGCTAGGCAGGAGGGTGCAGGCGTACCTG
The DNA here is from genome assembly GCA_013389945.1 of Fregata magnificens. Taxonomy (NCBI): domain Eukaryota; kingdom Metazoa; phylum Chordata; class Aves; order Suliformes; family Fregatidae; genus Fregata; species Fregata magnificens. The sequence goes on from WAAD01006765.1 coordinate 4,574, forward strand.
GGAGGAGATGGTGAGGGCAAAGTCTCCAGCACAGCTGCAGTACACGGGCATGTGCGTCTCCTTCACGCCACGACACTTCTTGCACACCTGGAGGCCAAGGAGTTTTAGGTGGGCCAGGAGACGAGGCCAAGCCCCTCTGCCAGCCAGGGGACGCATAGAGCGGGGGAGCCACGCACTCACCAGGTCCTGCAGCACGAAGGCCATCAGCTTCTTCTGCAGGGCTTCCACCAGTGCTGTTTCGATGGCATCGGAGTCGTACAGCGCCTGGCAGTTGGAGCAGACCCAGCTGGGCAGCACTGACCCATCCTAGGGACAAAGAAGAGGGAGGTGAGCATGAAGAGTCCCAAGCACTGGGGTGGTGTAACTGGTTTCTGGAGAGCATGGAACATCAGCCAAAGGCAAGGGATGCTCAGACCTGTCACAAGCAGCTAGAAAAGGAGGTGAACAGAAAATGGCCTTTAGGTGAGGTTGATCACTAGCAGCAAGCAGAGCTGCAAAGCAAAGGGGTTGAGAGAGAAGATGGGTAATGTGATTGAACAGCCTCCATTGCCATGCTGGGGCCTCTGGTGTCCCCAGGAAAGAGGCTGCACCTGAGAGAGGGCAGGGTCCTTGCACAGGTCCAGGTCCCTGCAGAAGTTGCAGTTCCTGCAGATGACTTCAGGGAGCACGTAGGAGCGGCAAGGGTCCCGAAACTGGGCTTCTTCTGAGAACTCGCCCACCTCGATGAGACGCAGCAGGTCCCGGCGCAGTTTGTTCACCTGGTTAGTTATGTTGGCATCCAGGGAGAGGACCTACAAGAATAAGAGCCAGGTGAGCCTACCAGCAGAGAAGAAGAGAGTGTCCTCACCAGGACAGCTCATATCCTCATGACCTCATATGGATGCAGGGCAAGACAAACTGGTTGTAGATCACTCCCGGAGGAAAGCTGTGGCAAATCTGAGCCATGACCAAGGACCAGAATTTGAGCCCTGACTGCAAACCTTCAGAGAAGGGGCCTGGCCAACCCTGCTGACCTTGCAAACGTATTTGATGAACTCCAGAGCCGGGTTGTTGAGTGGCAAGTAGGAGCCAGGCAGCACCGGGAACATGTCTGAAGGCTCAGTGGCATTACGAGAACCAGACATCTTCTTCTGGATCTTCTGGGTGATGGTGAAGAAGCTCTGGGTGAGCTCATTGGCTACGTAATCCTGCGAGAAGGTGATCATGCCTAGAGAGACAGAACAGAGAGCACTTGAGCCGTACGGTGGCGTATGGGGAACAGCAAGGTGGGTGGCTCTCTGCCTGCAACAGGGCTGCCCGTGGCTCGGCACTCACCGGGCATGGCCCCCATCTCCCCCAGCGCCTCCTGGGACACCTGGCTGGTGCTCCTCCTCTTGACAGGGGTGCTCCCGGGGGCGTTGCGTCGCAGCTCCTCCTTCATGCTGTGGTACACGGCCACAATGTAGGCTGGGAAGACACGGGCAAGGCTCCAGCTCCAGTCCGCATCAGCAGCCGCCCCACTGCAGGCTCTCCCTGGCACCAGGGAGGCACAAGCAACCTTGTCCCCTCCCTGGGACAACTCACCTGACACGATCATCAGGAAGTAGCTCTGGCAGGAGGCAGCCTGGGGCAGGAACTGCACGATGTTCCAGCTGTTCTCCAGCAGTTCCTCTACATTCGGCTCCCCTTCCTCCTCCTCTTCTTCCCCTGCCGCCGCCTCCTCCTCTTCCTCACTGTCGTCCGCCTCCAACGCTTGCCTCTTGCTGGTGTCCTTCTGGAGGAGCCAGCGATATTGCAGCGGTTCCTCGTGCCCAGCTAATGCCTCCCTGCTCAGCTCAACCCCCGGCACCCTGCTCCTGGGCAACTGAGCACTTCCCATCTCTTACCTCCCCGTAGTGGACGCGAGAATCCACTTTTCCCTTGATACCTCCGTAATTTGCTGGATCCATCCAGAGCAGGAACTCCCAGCAGCGGGAGAAGGAGATGGTCAGAGAGTGGAAGATCTCCTTGGAGTGGATGCTGGAGGGAAGAGACTGCAGTCACCCACAACGTTGGCACCATCCCTAGTTTAGAGACTTCTCCATGGGACACCGCAGGGAGGTGGTGCTGGCAAGGAGAGAGGGGGTTCCCCTCTCCCATCCAACCACTGGCGGGGACCCCAGGGGAAGCCGTGCCCGAGGAGTCTTAGCTCCCCATGCTTGTGTCAAGGTGACTGTACTACGGCTGGGATGCTGAGCGCCAGCCAGGGGATGAGATGCTGGGCACCTCAAGTTCTCCTGAAGGTCTCTTCTGGATTGAATCCTATGAGTATTCTTGGAATATTACCTATCAAGTACAGCTAAGGGACAGATCCCTACTCCAGGCATGACAACAAGAGAACTGGGCAGCCTTGTCCCTTCAGTAGCTTTGCCAAAAAAATTAAAATAAATAAATAAAAAAAAAAAAAAGGAATTGAGTGCTGAGGCCTGTCAAAAGGCAAAAAATCAACATCCTCCTTCCTGGCCCCGAGCCCTGCCTCGGCTCCATCATCCGGGAGTCTCATCTCCAGGCCCAGCTTGGCAAACACACCCCACCTGTTGATGATGTACTCCATGTAGCTGATGGCATCCTCGATGCGCCGCTTCTTGGTGCACAGAATGATCCGGTTGAAGTTGGCGTAAACCACTGAGGAGCCCAGACGCTTGAACTCAGCCACCAGCCTGCAGGCAGGGCACAGGAGCAGGAGTCAGCAGGCAGGAAGGCAAAGCCCGAGGAGCAGATGCAACCCATGGAGGACGTGCTGATCCAGCACAGTCAGGAGTCAAGCACATCGGTGATGCCACGCAAGAGAGCTCACCCAGACAGTACGGGAGGTCCAACCTACTGCCCACCTATCTGGAGGCTGCAGCAGAGGGGAGTGACTGTGGGTGCCAACAGCATCCTGCTGACTAATGCCACGCCTGTCCCTTCCCCGTTCACCAGCCTGGCATGCTCCAGGTCTCACTTACTGCAGGAAAAGCTTCTTCATCATGTTGTGGAGTGTGCGGTGCAGTGCCGGGTCGTAGAGCAGGGAGGAAGGAGAGCGGAGCCAGCGGTAAAAGTGAATGACCTGGTTGTCTGCGTAGACGTTGTGATACTGCGTGATCTCCTTCACCCAGCTCACCACCATGCTCTTCAGGATCCTGCCAGGGAGCAGAGACCAGCATCACCCCACTAGCCACAAGTGACCCTTTCCTCCTTCCAGACAGGGACATATTTTCAGATACGCTGGAGGATTCAGAGCAGGAGCTCTGCCAGAGCAGAGACATGTGAGCCCTCTGCACATGAGCCACAGGGTAAATATGTGCCTCTATAACCTGGTGGAGCACGAAGAAAGGAGAAACAGGAAAGGGCAAAGTCTTCACCAACATCCCCATACATCTGCTGGCTGAGCCACCAGGCAGTTCTGAGCCCAGGATCTTCGAAGTCTGTTGGAGAAGATGCCTGCCGTGCCCTCGAGACTTGAATTTATATTTAGAGCACCCCACAAGCCCCATTGCTGGCACAAGTCTGGGAAAGGCTAAAGCCAGGACGGAATGAGAGGCAGGACCTGTGAGGGGACCTGCCAGGATGGAGACCAGATGCTCCACCTCCTGCTGGCTCCTAGAGCCATACCTGAAAGTGTTGGAGCAGAGGGCAGTTTCGTCATAGCTGGCTGGGATGTTGGCAGCTTGGTTCCCCGTCACCATGTCTTCTAGGGACGCCTGCTGAATCACGTCAAAGCTGATGCTCATGCTGGAGCCTCCTTCCATGTCATTTATGTGGTGGGACTGCAACACCGTGTTTACAGCCAGGCTCTGGATGTCCAGCTCCAGACACACTAACAGCAAACAACCTCTCAGCAGGCAGGCAGGGCAAAAGACCAACAAGGACACCCTCCCTGCCCCTCTGCCAGAAGTGCTTTTCACAGTTATAAGGGTGATCTATAGGTGGGGAGGTGCTTTACAGGCATGACTGTCTTGACTGGCACTTATCTTCCAACAAGACTTGGACCTACTAACCCTCTGGGGACCACCATTTTTCTTCTGGAAGCTGCAGCAGAGGCGGTTGGAAGAACTGACTCCCACTCAAGCTGCTTCTGCCTCTGAGAAAGACCTGTCTGTCTGAGGGTCACCAGGGATGACCAGTTGAGCTAGTCTGTCCTTGGGTTGACACACTGCAGGTGGTCTTCCAAGTGCTGCTGTCAGTGGCCATAAATTGGGAAAGAATCTGCATTTGGATGCCTGCACACATTGCAGGTGAGACCTCCCTGCCCCAGGACATGCCCCTTGCATGCACCTTGCCCAGATCGCTGCTGAAACACCAAAGCTGCTGCTGACTACTGTCAACACAGAGACTCTCTGGAGACCGCATCCACCCCTCTACAGGGCTTGCAGAGCAGGATCCAGCTCTGCCCCCACTCAGCGCTACCACCCGACTCCCTCCTCACCTGTGGAGTAGCAGCCAGGGTTGTTTATCTCCACAGAGGTTCTCTCATCAAACTCCATGACTAGGCGGTTATCATCAGCCTCCTTACCCCCCAGGTCTGGGCGGGCCGTGGGCGAGAGCCACAGCAAGTGGTTGTGACGACGGAGGTGGCGCGAGAAGAACAGGTCAGAGCCGAAGGTGGAGATGTCATCAGGGAGGTTACCAATAGGGATGTGGTAGTACCTGGGGCACAGAGAGGTGAATGGTCATCGGGGTGAGCACCGCTGCAGAGAAGACAGGGACCCCTGCCTGTCCCTTCAAGGGATGAGGCAGCCTCCTGTGGTCCCATCAAGGGCACGGCAGCCCCAGGGGAACGCGGCCACCCCGGGCACCTGCTCATCTCAAAAGCCTGGGAGAGGCAGGTGTCCAGGTTGAGGTAGTGGCGGATCATGCGGCGGGCGGCATGGCGCTGCCAGTCCAGGACTGAGTAGCTGATGTCATCTACCAGCCGGATAGGGACCAAGGGGAACTCCTCGATGATGGGGATCCCGCTCGCCAGCCGTTTCAGGTCCCAGTTAGACTGCACAGCGACCAGCGTGGGGCCCCGACGCTCATCCTGCAGGAAGGAGAAGAGGACATGTCCTGATGCACCTCTCCAGTGAGCACCTCTGCTCAGCAGGAAACCGGCAGTGCCGGATGCCCCGTCCCTGCACCAGGCTCCTACGGTGGGAACAGCACACCCCAGCACTCCTGAAGCACCCACCTCCATGCAACCAGCTCTCCAGCTGAGTGCAGGGATGGGGGGAGATACTGAGATGGCCTTGCTGCTGGCACTGCCCTAGGCAAGCCACCCCAAGCGAGACAAAGCCCTTGAGCAACACCCACTTCTACCCTTGACCTTCGGGCCAGCAGCTACATGCAGGCACTGTTGGAACTGGTGCACCAGTGCCTTCCACAGCATCCTCCCCTTCCCACGTGCCTGCACGGACAAGGTCCCACAGGGACCTTCCTCGAACCTTCATCTCACCTTGTAGCCCAGCAGCAACCGCTGGATCGCTCTATAGATGGCCTTGGGGTCGGTCTCAGCGCGTACTTCAAAGGTGTGCTTGTCCGGGGGCAGCAGCTCTTCGCCCGCCTTTTCCAGCAGTGCGCTGCGCTCCGCCGAGAAGAGGGTGGTAAGATTCGGCATCTGGTTGCTGCGTACCTGCACCCAAGGACCAGGTCAGAGCCGGGGGGAGAGGGACCCCGGGCTGTGCAGTCCCGGAGGTCTCTCCCCTCCGCGCATCACAAGATGCCTTCCATCAATCTCTGTCAAAACGCGGCAGGGATGCGTGATGTGCAGAGAAACCTCCTGCTGCCTGACCCCCATCATAGAATCGTTTGGGTTGGAAGGGACCTTTAAAGGTCATCTAGTCCAACCCCCCTGCAGTGAGCAAGGACTTCTTCAACTAGACCAGGTTGCTCAGAGCCCCGTCCAAGCTGACCTTGAATGTTTCCAGGGACGGGGCATCTACCACCTCTCTGGGCAACCTGTTCCAGTGTTTCACCATCCTCATTGTAAAAAAAAGTCTTCCTTATATCTAGTCTAAATCTACCCTCTTTTAGTTTAAAACCATTACCCCTTGTCCTATCGCTGCAGGCCCTACTAAAAAGCCTGTCCCCATCTTTCTTATAAGCCCCCTTTAAGTATTGAAAGGCCGCGCAATAAGGTCTCCCCAGAGCCTTCTCTCCTCCAGGCTGAACAACCCCAGCTCTCTCAGCCTGTCCTCACAGGAGAGGTGTTCATTCCCTCTGATCTTCTTCGTGGCCCTCCTCTGGACCCGCTCCAACAGGTCCACGTCTTTCCTGCGCTGAGGACCCCAGAGCTGGACACGGTACGCCAGGTGGGGTCTCACCAGAGCGGAGCGGAGCGGCAGAATCGCCTCCCTCAACCTGCTGGCCGCGCTTCTTTGGATGTGGCCCAGGAGACGGTTGGCTTTCTGGGCTGTGAGCGCACACTGCCAGCCCACGTCCCGCTTTTCACCCACTAGTACCCCCAATCTCCCAGCCTCAAAAGTCCCATCTTACCTTGTCCAGCACAAAGACAGCAGCTTTGCGCTGCGAGGGGATGAAGAGGCCCAAGAGCGCCTTGCTGCCCTGGGAGCTGTGGTAGAGGTAGATGTGGCGAATGCTTCCTAGTGACACAGAGCACAGAGCATCAGTGGCACCCAGGGGCGCCAGGTCCCAGGTGCCCCATGAGCCCCTCTCCCAGGGTGCCTCACCTGGCTCCAGGTAAGTGAACTGGGCCAGCGAGCGCATCTCCAGGTGCTCGATGTCAAAGGTTTCAGCCTCTCGCCCCGCCAGGTGCCTGATGAGCTGCCTGCTGACCATGCACACACAGCCCAGGTGGATCAGGGCACGGAGGAGGAGCGGCACCTGTAATGATGGAGAGAGATGTGGTGGAACGGTGTTCTGCTACCAAGTTCCTCTCAGGGGTTTCAGACCTATAACGACCCCGCTTAAAAACCACAGGTAGGACATACCTGAGGTGCCTCTGGCACAAGTTTGGTATTATCACCCTTGCCGGTGCTGGAGATACAGAACAGGTATCTTAATGCTTAATTCACATGTGTTCCTATCTAGCCCCAGATCCCACCATGAAGGACAGCAGCAGGTACTTTGGAGGACGTGTGGAGCGATATCTGGGCAATCTTGCAGCTCTGCAACTTGCCGTTTGGCACTCCCTCAAGACAAAGGCTTCATCTGAACCGCCAGAAAATCAGCACAGTGGGAGATCCACCACTGATTCTCCATGTTTTATTAACCCTACAGCTGTAAACTCTACCACCGCAGAAGACTCCTCCTGAATGACTTGCTCTGGGACCTAGACCCAAACCAGTGAGAAGTAATAAACATTCCTTGCCTAATCACACTTCCCTCATGCCAGTTTTGATTTTATAGACCCCTAGTACATCCCATTTTCAGATCTCTTTAGCAAGCTGAAGCATTCCCATATCCCCAAGTCCCATCCCTGCAAGGAAGCCGTTCCCTCCCTCACATCCTCCTCGTCATTCTCCTGTGTTAGTCCTGCTACATTTTTTGGAGACTGTGCTCAGCGTTGCACTGCAGATGTTTAAAGATCAAGACAGACCTTTCTTTGCCCAGGACTGTGTCCAGCTGGGTTCTCTGTATCTCTGAGGACAGCAACTCCACAACCCTCTGGGCAACCTGCTCGACCACCCTTGCAGGAAAAGTTTTTTTCTGATGTTTACACAGAATTTCCCGTGTTTCAGTTTGTGCCCAGTGCCTCCGGTTCTCTCCCTGGGCACCACTGAGAAGAGTCTGGCTCCTTTCCTTTACTCCTCCCGTCTAGAAGGTCCCCTGAGCCTCTTCTCCTGCAGGCTGAACAGTCCCAGCTCACTCAGCCTCCCCTTGCACGACAGATGCTGCAACCCCTTGATCATCTCACTTCCTTTTATATCTTTAAAGCATCTCCATGCCCCTTGTTTTACTTCAGTTGCTAATTTTAATTTCCTGTTAGCTAGCTGCTTCTTGATTTTTACCTAGTCCCACTTATTAAACACTATGGTAGTGGTGAGGACTCAGGTTTGCTACCGGAAGATCTCCTACAGATATGATGAATTTGTGTACATCCTAGTCACTTTGGCAGAGTAATGTGAAATAAGTTTTGGGCACCGCTTACTAAACTAAGAGTTGTGCTTTGCATTGTGGGACCTTTATCCAAATTTTCTAAAAGCAGAAATTTAAGGTGACTAAAAGTGGTTTCTTTCATCATGCCCTACTGTAACATTTGCCAGGCTATACCAATAACTTCAGTAGCTGAAGTCTCCCAACTTTATGGTGCTCTTTTTACCCTTGCAGCCTCTTGCATCTCACAAAGCATTTTGTAGCTAATGGCACCACTGCTCACAACAAGCTTGTCCTACTTAGGCAAACACTTTTGATCCATAATAATTCTACATTGCATTTTAGTAGCAAATTCACTTGCCTTTATGCTTTCTTTAACATATAGCTCCACTCTTACAATAGTGCAACCTACTCTGCCACTTTCATATAGGTCAGGTCCTGACACTACAATGTCTTCTTGATTAAATTCCTGGCTTTGAGCTGCTGAACAAATCAGTGTCCTCATTAGAAGCAGGCACCCCAGTTTCCCATATTCATCTTCAGGCTTTCAGCATTAATAGCACTGGTAAATTAAATTTTGGCTTGATTGCTTTGTACTGAACTTCATTTAGGTTGTTCTTGCTCTTCCCGAACCTTCAAGTTGTATCCTATTCTTCTTTTTAAAGCTTTTATGACCTCGTTTTAGAGCACAGGGCATCCAGACCTATGTATGACTCCACACATGTTGGGTTTTCCCCCATCTTTGCTCTAAATACCCCTTATCTTTTCTGGTTCTGGTTTGGTTTAGAGAAAGATCACCCTTTCTGCTTAAATGCCTTCCTTCCCCAAAATTTCCTAACTCCAAATAAACCGAACCCCCTTTTCCTGACATGCCTTAAACCACGTCCTGATACTCAGTATCTCTGCCCATACGAATGCGGGTATAGTCCCCAGTACTCTGCTGTGCAGGGTCTTTGATTTTTGCTGTCTCACCAAGTTGTTGAATTTTTAAGTGCCAGGTGTCTTCCTGTGCCACTGGCACTCAGACTAATGAGCTACTGCTCTGCAGTCCTCAAAGAGGAGCACCCGGAGAAGTTACCTGCGTCTCATACACTCCCTCGATGTCCGGAGCAGAGAGGTCTGCATTGATTTCATTGATGTGCTCTTGGTACATGTCTTCAGGGACAGAGTATTCATACAGGTTGTAAACTAAGTTTGAGCGGGGCAGGATCCTGTTCACCTGCCAAGGCAAGGGACATGCTTAGTGGGGCACGTCACACCATGCGGCACTGCTGCAGGGAGCTGGGACACTTCTAAGGGCTGCAAGGAACTGGGGTCTGAGCTCCTCTCTCCTAAGGAAATCAGTGGTTTATGCTCACGCATGTTACAAATTCCCATAACAGAGAACCTGCTTTCTGGGCAGGCTGGGATTAGCAGAGGGACTGCGGACTGGATGAGGTACATCCGTGGAGTGGGAGACTGAGGCCCTGCAAGGCAGATGCTTGTAATATCTGCTTGCAGCAGAGGTGAAGCACCTTATCTCAACACAAGCGGCTGTTTCCCCTTCCAGAAGGGGCAGGTCCTCACCCTCCTGTAGGCTGCTCCCTCCTCCGGCTTTGGGACGCGCTGGTTGACGTAGAAGACCCGGGGGATGCTCAGCTTGATGCAGTGCAGGTCACTGCCGATCACTGCCCACAGCCTGAACAGCCCAGGGTGGCTGGTCTCGGCGATCTGCAGGACATGGGGGTACAAAGTTAGCGTTAGGAGGGAGATCTAACATGTTATCAGTGCTTACATATAAGCTGTGGAGCACTTTGTGGATCTATATGGCCAGCTGGCAGCCAAAAAGAGAGCAGGGGGCTTAAAGAGTCATCGGTCTCAGTGCTGGAGTCCCCATATCCTGCTACTGTCCCAGGGCACCACGGAGAAAACTCTCTGGCTAAGGCTGGCCAACCAACTCAAGCTGACCCTTGATGTCAGCCAAGTCACTCTGACATCCTGGACCAGCAGTCCCATCTCAAGCTTGTGCTTGCACAAGGGCTGCCTGCAGCTCTGAAGGCCTTTCTGGAAGATGAAGTGGATGACAAGAGGCTGGGCTCAGATGGCCATGCGTAATGAGCATTTGTGAAAATGCCTGGATGGCACCACCCCACCTCTGCATTTGTACGTTGGCTGCTTCCAGGCATCACTGGAATCCTGCGTCCATCACAGGCACACTGTGCCCAGTGCTGGGCTCCCCAGTACAGGAGAGACATGGACATACTGGAGAGAGTCCGACGAAGGGCCACAAGGATGAAGAAGGGACTGGAGCATTTTTCATATGAGGAAAGGCTGGGAGAGCTGGGACTGGCCCGCCCCGCCTGGAGCAGAGGAAGCTCAGAGGGATCTCATCAATGTATATAAATATCTGAAGGGAAGTGCAAAAGGATGGAGCCTGGCTCTTCCCAGTGGTGCCCAGTGGCAGAACCGGAGGCCATGGGCACAAACTGGAACACAGGAGGTTCCCTCTGCACATCAGGAAACACTTTTTCACTGTGAGGGTGACTGAGCCCTGGCACAGGTTGCTCAGGGAAGTTGTGGAGCCTCCCACCTTGGACATACTCAAAAGCCGTCTGGACACTGTCCTGGGCAACTGGCTGTGGGGGGCCCTGCTTGAGCAGGGGGTTGGAACAGATGGACCCCAGAGATGCCTCCAACCTCAACTAGTGTTTCTGTGGTTCTGTGACTACTGCACAGTGCTGCCCATGGGCTGAACTGGAGCTGCCGCACTGGCAGATCTACACGCACGTCCCAGATTCACCACCAAGAATGACCACGTGGGCTCCTTTTTCCATACAGTCGTGCATGAGCCTGAGGCTTTGCAGCCCCACCTGGCCTCCCCAGAGTTAACACCAGAGTGGCATTGGGGTCAGCGGACCCTGAACTCCACCATTTGACCACAGATGGCGTAAATGTGAGGCTTACGCCCCGGGCTGCCCTCCACGGCAGGTCCCCTCCCACGTACCTGCACGATCTGCCAGGGCAAGTCCAGGATGCTGCGTGCTGTCCTGCGCAGGTAGCTGCTCAGCCCTTTGGAGAGAGCATCGCGGACCACTCCCCCACCTGCTGCCACCCCGCCGTCCTCCAGACGCCGCCTCTTCTGCCGCTCCCGCCGCTGCCGAGCCTGCAGCTCCCACTTCTTCTGGTGGTAGCGCAGCCAGACCAGCCGCTCTTCCTGAGTGGGGTGACGGCACGCATGAGTTGAGCCAGAAACCAGCACAGGCTTCCCAGCCCCCCAACACCATTCCATACAGCTGAGCCCTCAATTCCCCAGCCCCACATCACGTTCCTGCTCCAGCTCTGAAGCCACCACTGCCCCCCTTTTCTCCATCAGTGGTTATATTTCTCTATCTCCTGGTTATATTTCTCCTTGTAGCCCTGAGCCATGGGTGTGCAGAAGGTTCCAGGAGACCCACAGCTCGCTCCTGGAAGCACCCAAGCTGCTTGGGTGGACAAGCACAGCCCCAGGGCATCTCCTGCCCAGTCTGCTTCACCTACCTTGGTGGTGCCCACGGGTGGAGGTGGACCCAGGATCTCTCTCCAGGACTGGGATAGCTCCAGGTATTGGGACATCTGTTGGCTTTCCTCTGCTGCAGGGACTCGCTTCCGCTTATTTGCGATGGGAACCGGTGGCTGAAGGGCCTTGGCAGCCCCAAAGTCCTCTATGTCACCAATCTGTGAGCTGGGTGTCCCCGCCGGGGGCTGGTGGGCGAGGACCTGAGGGAGCAAGGTCAGCAGGAGGACATGGGTTGCAGGAAAAGAGCCCCACCAGCACAGCCAGCACCTTTCCTTCACCCTCTTTACCTGTCTCTTGCCTTCTGAAGTGAAGAGCTCATTGATTTTTTTCTGTTTGTACACATCGTTCTTCTCCAGGAGTTTCTTGTGGAGCCAGTCTGGGTGCCGGACTCGCGGCACTGGGTTCTTTACCTGGAGAGCATCTCCAGATCACACTGAGTCCCCTGACCAAAGCCCTCCTCCTACCCCGCCACTGCCCCATACCTGCTGCAGGGCTGCGGGAATGGTGATGATTTTCTGGATGGTGCTGCCCAGTCTCTCAATGTAGTAGTCCCAGTCCAGGATCTGTGAAGAGGGCAGAGCAGTGGGTAGCGAACAAAGCTGAGCAGAAGGTCACCACATACAGGATCAAGCATCTTGCCAGGATACCAGCCCCCAGACCCCGCTTTGCGGGTGCAGGTAGCCGCTGCCCAGGTCACACCTCTGAAGGGACAAGCCCTTGTCCCAGAGCCGGGGCCGTCTGCAGGGATGCCCCACTCACCGCGCGGATGTTGAAGTCCTGCAGCGAGGGGCTCTTCAGCCATTTTCGGAGGTAGTGTTTGCGCACGCTGGGCTCGGCTTGGAAGATGGCGAGGGGGATGGCCCTGGGGAAAGCAGGGAAGCACTTATTACCCAGCCGGAGCAAGGTCCCGGCAGCACACGATCCCCTCTCTCAGCCTGCAGACACCCTCCAGGCTTCTCCTCCCACCCCTGCAAGGCCACCATGCAGCGGTTGTACGGCATTACCCATTGCTAGTTTTGCTCACAGTCTGAGCCAGCAGACAGGTGATCACTTGGCCACACCACACCAATTCGCTCACCTCCTGCTACCCTGCCCTTCCTCTCTTGGTTGCCCCTGTCAAAAGCCCTGGCCCCTCAAGATGGCGTTACCTCTCGGTGACCGGAGACCCTTCTGGTTTCTTGGAAATGATGAACCGGCAGCTCAGCCCTGCATCCTTCACCATTTGGTCCCCCAGGAACTCTGCCAGGCGCTTGGCAGTGCTGATGGAAGTGGACTTCTGCTCCCCATAGTCCTCCAGCTTGCGCGACATGGACCGGTTCTCCGAGATCAGCTCAAACAGCTCTGAATCAGGCATGTTGGCAGCCTGAAAGGGAGGAAATCCCAAAGCTAGCAAGAACCTAATGATCAAACCTTGCCAGATACGGAGAGCGCCTACACCCAGTTGGTGTGGCTCTTCACGGGGAGCCTGGGAATTGCTCCCTGTTGCAGCTGCCAACATGACCTATTGAAAAGAGAGAGTGGGGGTTTGAGGCTTGCATCGGTTTATGCCGTGGCTGGGATGTGGCAGCACTGCTTTGTGTTGTGCACACAAAGTAGCTGGGCTCACCAAGAACTTGTTGTACAAGGTCATTGCAAAAAGGAAGGACCCAGCCAGGCTCTTGGTCCCTCTCACCCCCCAGTTTCTTCTGTTTTCTCTGCTCTCCCCAGTTATTGTATAGCTGATGTCCCTGTGCTCCTCATAAAACACTCTGCAGGCAAGTGGGTCTGTCATTCTCTGCCTCAGCGAATACCCTCAGCCAACATCCTTGGGGCATGAGGGCCACCAGACCAACTCCATGAAGGAGATGACCAGAGAAGAACACCACTCACCCACAGTTACAGCTGAATGAAGAGCCCTTGCACTAAAAGGCACTAAACAGCAGCCCTAGAGAACCAAAGGAGCAGAAATAAGATGGAAGTGACCATCAGAGGCACAGCGGACCACCAACTCTGTGCAAGCGAAGTCCACCCTCCCCACAGTGCCCGACCAGCTCTGACACTTCTTCTCCGGCTCCACCTTGGGAGCACAGATGTGCTGAGCTGCACTTACCTTGCTGTAGAGCACATCCAGCCAGTAATCTGCCACCTTGGCCACAGAAGCATAGACCTCCTCCAGGGTGCTGCCTTTCAGAAAGGCTTCAAATACAGAAGACTGGAATATCTTCACCAGCTGCAGCTCTCCCCGGCGCTTCACCTCAAATCCCTTCAGCTCGGCCAGGGACCCATCCTCGTTGAATACTGCATACCTAGGAGACACAGCGTGGGCAAAACCTGGCCTGCGCCAAGGGACGCGTCCTCCAGGATCCCACTGGTGTCCCTCCTGCCAGGGTGCTTCTCCCCATGCCACCACGCTGCCATCCGGTGCATTCAACAGAGCCATGGTGCTCAGCACTAGGATTATCTTGGAATATCTACAGCTGCTCTACCAACTGTTTCAACCTCGTCTGCAAAAGCATGTCAGCTCGTGCCGCGGCTCATCCATACCAGTTGGGAGAATGATCTTAATTGCAGATGCTGGCAAAGAGGTTCAGAGGAAACTGGATGTAGCCATGACGTAACTATAGGAACACTCTCTCCTTTTCTCTTGCATTTTTTTTTTTTGCATTTCACAGCCCTGCCAATTATTTGTATGTCTCAAGAAAAACCTTATGGGAACAACAGCTAAGAGAAGAGAGGGGATACTCAAACCTACATCACGTGGCCAGCCCTTCTCCCACCTGACCACACTCCTGCAGGCACAGCCTGCTCTTCCTCCACCAACAATGGTGTCTGCCAGCCACCTCCAGCCTGTTTCAGTTGGAGAGTGGCTACGAAACAAATGCACTTGCTAACATCCCCAAACTACAACAAACCAAGAGGCCCTGAGATAAGAGTCCTACGAGCAGAGCCTGCTCAGTGCTTGGCATCACCTCGACTCCCGTGGCAGGAACTCACTGCTTGCAGAAAGGCACTGACAGGAGATGGTGGATGCTGGAGCTCATCCAACGGGGCATCAAGCACAAAGAAGAATAAAGCTGTAAGGACCGAGGGTGCTGGAGGGCAGCAACAGCCTTTCTTGGAGGCAGACCCAGGTCTGTGAGCACCCCTCTAGCTAGCGGTTGCTACTGCTCTAGCTCGCACTCCTATTTAGGAGGCTGCAGAGAAATCAGTGAAGTTTGAGCACAACTATCCTATAATGTGACAGTAGTGGCAGGACCTGTTCCTTCTTCCAGATGGAGAAGGAAGGGGAAACGTCTAGGAGAAGCATTACTGGAGGTCTGTGAACTCCTGAGAGATGGGAAGGCAGGAACTGGTGAGTTTAAACAGATTAGGTTGAATATAAGCAGTATCAGAAGTCCTCAGAAGGAAAGTCAAAGTTCTCCTGCACACCCCAGAGCCAAACAGGGAGATCGTGTCTGGTCACCAAGTTGGAGAAATGTTGTTTTGCTGTTATCTCCTAAAATTTATTGCCATAGTATGGCACTGGAGGCAAGTGCATGGCTGGATTCAAAGATGATCTGGTGTAAGAAACTTGCCATTTAAAGTCAGCAAATCAAGCATGCTGCCAGCTCCAGGGGCAAGGACCAACATGCCCCACATTGCACAAAGGGAAAGAGACCCTCAATCTGTTACCTAGGGGAAGTGATAATATTTCAAGCTTTGAAATCTCACCTTTTCTTCAGCTTCTTGCCCTCCTCCTTGGAAGCTGGGAGGATCATGGCCAGGTATGGTCCATCCACTTCAAAAAAGATGCTGTTCTCTGAGCGCGTGACGTAGGTGAGAGAGGCGGGATCCTGCAGTTCCTGGTACTGATCATTCGTGAAGCCTTCCTATGGGCACAGCCCCAGGAGAACAGCTTCACTCAACAGCCGGGCTGGTTACACCAGATGCCCCTCAGGCACACCCTGCCCAAAGGGATCACTGAGCACCCCTCTGAAAGCTACAGCACAACTTAGGACTCAAAAATCAAAACATCTGATGTGCCTGTTGAGAATTAAAATGCTTTGGACCCCAAAATTATATTCTTTTGTCTTACAGAAGCTGGAGCAAGCAGAGGATGGGTTTGGACCTTGCTCTCGTCTGGACTCCCAGCCTGCACAGGTGAGCACACACCAACCCTGGCCTCTTACACACCACCCTCTCTGCGGCAGGGATATCGGAGCCTCTCCCTCCGCTCAGATGCTCTCCAGGGTAGAGAGCAGCTGTGCAGCAAGCAGGGCCATCAGCCCCAATGTCCCGCTCACTACACAGGGAGCACAGATAGAAGAGAGGCCCTCCTCCCTTGTCAGTCCTCCACCTCCTTTTTCCCAGACTGCAGAGCTGGCCTGGATGGGTGCAAGACTCACCTTCACCAGGATGTTCAGCATGGCACCTGGGTAGGAGATTGTCACCTTTGGCTTCTTGGCATTGGTTGACTTGATGACAAAGTTCTCGGGGAAGCTGTTGGGGAGGACACACCAAATCCCATCGGTATCCAGTTCCAGAGGTCTCCTAAGGAAGGAAGGAAGGTCATTGTCAGGAGGAGAATGGATGATAGGTGAGGATCAGCTCTCTGTCCCCCATAAAGGCAGAGACAGCCTGTTGCATCCACTCTCCGGTCCCTTCTGCAAAGCAAACCCTCATAATACAACAGAATAACCACAGCAGTGTCAGAAATATGAATCTTCAACATTAACTGCTGAAAGCTCAGATGTTTAATGTGCTCCCACATCTGTCCCAGATGCAGACGGACCTTTCTTCCCCAGCTCAGCACATACTCACCCAATCTGCTCGATCAGTTCCCTGGCCTGGGTGATGATATTTGCTCCCGTGAAGCAGACGATGCCAGCCATTTCCATGGAGTACCAGCGAGCTCTGTGAGCAGAAGAGTCAAAGTGAAGAGCATGAAGTGCTCCCTCCCAAACCCAGCTATGGAAAGGGCAGGAGGACCTCCAGAGGAAGAAGGACAAGAAACATATCAACACCGGCCCTCGGTAGATTGTTCTCCTTGCCCTGGTTATGATGCTTCAGAAAAGCTGGAAACCCACTAATAGACAAGATTCCTGTCACTTATGCCCAACACTTAATGTCTGGCAGGAGTCTCCAGAATGAGAAGTCATTGGTAGAAGCAAGAGGAAAGTGTTACAGGCAGCACCCACCTTCATCCTGGTGCTTCAGAAGCAGGTGAAGCAAGTGACAGCCTCCCTAGGACAATCCCGGTTTCCAAGGGTCCTCTCTAGAGGACCCCAGCATCACCCAGGCGGGAGACTCACCCCTTCCGCATGACGTAGCCATAGAAAGAGTTGAGGATGCACTTGTGGGCCAGCTGCAGGGAGTCATACAGGATTTCCATGTTCTTGCAGCGCTTCACTTCAGAGGCATCTCCCGTCTCGACTGCTGCAGACAGCTTCTTCTTCCACACCTGCAAGCCACAGGCAGAGTCAGGATGATCCCACACATGACTACTGGTGGTATCCAACTGGTTCCCCCTCAGTCCCAGCAGAGCATTACAACTCTAGAACAGTATCTTTGCCAAAGATGAGTAGCATGAGCTAAACATTCCTTTTTCTTTTGCAGCAGAGCAGGAGTTGGCCAGAGGCACTTTCCCACATGGTAGGAAGGACCTGCAGCACCAACCGTAACTCTGACGGTGATGATCAGAATTCAACCAGCGCTGGCAGTGCTGCCTGCCTGCATCAGCTGTGCTGCACCACATGTGCACAGGCAAGAACTAAATACACTGCCTGCAGCAATCAATGATGTCTGGCTAAACAGCAGAACTGCCTGTGTAGAAAAAGCCCCTCGGCCAGCTCCGTGATTCATGGCAGAAGAGGCAGTTGGGAGTAACCACAAAGCAAACGGCTCATTAATTAAGTCCGCCCGAGGTAGAGTCCCAGGGCCTCGTCATTACCTTCAACACACTCTAAGAATAATGTGCCCTTGTGTCCTCTAGCACAAACCTCAACCAGCAGAGAACTAAAACGTTCTCCTGGAATCAACCGTTCCTTAACCCGACGTCTAGACCTTGCTTCTCAGCTTGTCTTTTTTCTCCATGTAGGAAGAATGCCCCAGACTGAACCCAGCCAGATCAGATATATCAGAACAGAGACTAGCTGAGGATTTGCTAAACCCAGTGAAAACTGGAGATGCAGCTTTGTTTCCGACAGCACCACAGAGGCAGTAAATGCCATGGGAGCAGCCATTGAAGATTCAGCAGTGAGAAGCCACAGCTGTCAGGAGCTCCACCACGTCCTTCTCTAATACAAAGGCTGGATAGAGCAATCCTTTAGGGCTTGGGTTTTCAGTGAGAGACAAAAGGTCCCCAGCCTTGGCAAGACAAGTTAAACCAGAAGTTGAGCTCAGTACCTTGTGCAGCCCCTTGAACTCGTAGCGGCGGTCCCTGAAAGCTCGCACTGTGTCCACATAGAAAGAGTTCTCTCGCTGGCAGATGGTGGTGACTCGTTCCTCCACCTTGGTGACGTGAATCTTCTTGTACGCCTTACGGCAGTAATCTAGTCAAGGGAAGAAGACGGAGCTTCTCAGGGACGGGTGCCCTGCTACAGACAGAGGGATAGGCACAGTATGGACAGGGAGACATCTAAGCGTCAGGCACGGGTGAGCAGGTAGACAGTCCTACTGCAAAGGGAGGGGAAGGAAGATACCAGCACTGAGAGAAGCAGCACCTTGTTATGGACATGCAGGGACACGTGGGGGAAATAAACTCATCGTGATGCACGTATGGCCCATCCACAAACCCAGGCTCTGCCTGCAGCCAGCTGGATGGTTCTGCTGAACAGCACTACTCCAGGTGATGGGATAACGTTATGTTTCCCTTTCATTAACAAGCTTTAATTAGCAGCCTTCCAAAAAATGGAGCAATTCATGTTTCAGCTCAAATCCATGGCTCTCAACAGGCAAGAGGAGAAACACTGACACAGGCACTGGTGCCTGGCCCCTCTTTGGGAAGCACACAGGAGCCTACTGGGATCCTGGAGAAGGTCTGCCAAAGTATGGTCTGAGACCAGATCCAGGCTGAACTAACCCCACAGCTGTAAGAGAGGTAATTAATGGTGAGCACCGCTCACAGTCTAGGTTGCAAAACATTGCTCCAGATCATGATGTTGATTTTCCTTTTTTCTTTTACCTGCCAGTCGCTTTTTCTCGTACTTGGCCTGTTCTTCCCGGGAGAGCTCGTGGAAGGCGCGGGGTGCTCCCTCGGGGGATAGGGGAGGGAACTTCTCTGACTCCAGCTGCTGCTGGATGCGGTGATACTCACTGCGGCTGGCAGGCACTGCGGAGGAGGGCAGCTATCAGTTTCCCAGGGGAGAAGCAGGAATTCCTCTCCATCCCTGTGGGTTGGACTGCACGGTCCTTACTGTACTTACTGAACTCTCCTCTCCACTGCCAAGTCATCCGGCGCTGACAGTTGGCACCTGGCTTGTTGAAGTCACAGGCAGCACATGTGGCCTCATCCACCATGGCTGAGGGCTGGATGCAAGTAAGAGACACACAGGTGTTAGAGGGAACAGCTCTCCAAACAACAACTCATGCCAGAACAGGCACTGGGTGGCAGAAGAGCATAAGTGTGAACATCAGAGATGGTACTCAGTAAGTTCTCCCTTCCAGAGCCTTTTGGGAACACAAAACCTACAAAAAGAATAGCTGTTTTTTTGGGAAGGGTCCTAGCGAAAGTTGTAGCTCAACCTCTGCAGACCTGGCATCCCTGGCAGCTTGACTGAATTTCACACCCAGCATTATCTGATCCCCCTGCCCTGAGCAGAAAGTTCAGCCCTTGCTGTTAAGTGGATCCAATCAGAGGGACCACCAAGGTCATCTGAAAGACAAATTAGGAGAGACAAGGCTGATGTTACCCACCTGCAACCTGTTGGTCAGAATGATGTTGGGGTACATGGCCCCCACATCTAGATGGTAGATAAGGGGACACTCAATTCTGTTTGGAACATCCTTCAGGGAATTCAGTTTGACCTTGATTTCATCACAAACCTGTGGTGAGACAAAAAGAAGTGAAACTCAGACAGGAAGGAGTTAATGAGTCAAATACTTGTTGAATTTGGTCCTTTACTCCTGCACAGGGACACCTGCCACTGACTCTGGGGAAGGATTTAAAGGACCAAAGGAGCAGCATCAGGGACTTCTCGATCACCAGTACTTTAGGTTTTGGTTTGGACCTCCAAGGTAGGCTTTATCTGTAGGGGTATGTGGAAGGTGAGAGCAGCTGCTTCCTAAAGGTTACTCGATCAAGGACCTTTTCAGTGCAAATGGGTTAATGGAGACAACAGCAAAGACCAGAAGTCCCCAGTCACTAACTGATGATGCCCTCCAAGAAACTCCAGACTCGGCTTTGGAGAGGGATGACCTGCACTTTGTAGCCGATAAGAAGCAGGGAACAAAAAGAACATGAGTATTTGGGATATCTGAGGGGTCTGTCTTCTCACTAAATCCCTTCCCAGCTCTCTCAGAGCTTTGGTCCTGGTTGAATGGGCAAAGGGGAAAGCAGGAACCGCATCACTCAGCCGGGGCAGAGACCCTGGATCCCTGGGCTGGGCTCCAGCAGTTGAGCAGGGGGGTCCTGGCTGGCGCGGCTGGGGGCAGCGGCTGCTTATAACATCCCTTAACGACACCTCCTCTGCAGGTGCCCATAGATGGGCTTCTTGGTCTCTCTCCCTAGAGCATAAAATGAGTCTTAACAGGCACTTTAAAGCTGCAGCCCCAGCCTGGCAGCTCAGCCCTCCCTGCCAAGCCCAGCCATGCTGTGGGCGACGTACCTCCTGGAAGTTGGTGACTTGATCCAACGGCAAACGCTCCTCCTCCTCAATGGCATGCCGCAGTGTCTTCTCCACGTGCTGCACCAGGAAGTCAAAGGCAGCAGGATTCTGCAGGGGCATGGGGACGGCACTGAGACCATGGGCAGCTGTCCCTGGCTGCAGGCTGGCAGCTCCTGCCCTGCTGCCCGTGCCCCTGCCTGACTTGGGGAGCTCTAAGCATGGCCCTGCAGCAAAGGGCAGCATATTGAGGCACGGGCAGGGTCCACTGACACCAGTTCAAAAAAAAAAAAAAAAAGTAATGAAGGGAAGAGATAAGGGCTGCTAACGAGCAGCCGGTTGCATTTGTGTTTGGTAGTGCAGCAGCTCTCATGGTCACATGCTGGCTGGTGCAAGGGTGCAAAGATTCAGACTTAGTGCAGGACATTTTGCTGGATATCATCTAGTGAATGATCATGGGGGAGCATGCACTGGGTGTATAAAAGGATCTGCACTAAGTGCGATGCATCACACGGCAGAGAGTGAAGCCGCCTCTGAAAACTTAAAGAGTCCGCGAGCACAGCGTAGACGTGAAGCAGGGCAAGGCAGAGGTGATGGAGATAGCAGCGTGAACGAGAAACAAGTGAAAGACGCCCAGGAAGGGTTCAGAAGCAGCTTAGTTTGGGTGGGAGAAAGACAGAGGGAGGACAGGACCCCAAGGGGACAGAGGCATATCTTCCAAGAGCCACTGGCTCAAAACCCCATTTCACCGCTCTCCCTTGCTGTCAACGAGGTCTGGCTTGCTTCCAGTACGTGATACATATGACATTTGCTCTCTCAGTGAAGCACAGATGGCCCCTTGGAGGCCTCCTCCCATCCCT
This sequence comes from Fregata magnificens, assembly GCA_013389945.1. Lineage (NCBI taxonomy): Eukaryota > Metazoa > Chordata > Aves > Suliformes > Fregatidae > Fregata > Fregata magnificens. The sequence continues at coordinate 25,780 of WAAD01006765.1, forward strand.
TCCCAGCCCAGCTCCATGCAGCTTCAGGTGCTCAAGGTGTCCTGAAGTATGACAGGCACTGCCCAAGCCCGGCAGGGACACACAGGAGATGTTAACACCAGCAGAGGGTTACTCCACACCACCACGCTCAGCAACGACAGGGGTTGGCTGTGTGGCCCCTTACCATTTTGAAGCGGCAAGGGATGTCACTGCGGAAGACCCCAGATTCCAGCGCTTCCACGTGGCCTCCCACGTACGTCTCCGAGTCCAGCACATGGCCATCCTCTGTGAGTTTGTTGAATTCCTGCTCCTGCTTGTTGGGGAAGATGATGTTGGCATGATAGGCCTGAACCATCAGCAGTGCCTCGCACAGTGTCCCAGATCCTTTTCTTAACACCTGCAGGAGAGACAAAGCCAGTTTTAAACTCAAAAAGAGTAGATTTAGATCAGATATAAGGAAGAAATTCTTTACTGTGAGGGTGGTGAGACACTGAAACAGGTTGCCCAGAGAAGTTGTGGATGCCCCATCCCTGGAAGTGTTCATGGTCAGGTCAGATGCAGCTCTGAGCAACCTGATTTAGTGAAAGATGTCCCAGCCCACGGGAGCAGGGGGGTTGGACTAGGTGATCTCTGAAGGTCCCTTCCAACCCAAACCATCCCGTGATTCAGCAAGAAGTGCTGTACCAGCGCTGGTGGGACCAGACTGGCCTTACAGCCACATCAGCAAGCCAGATGGCTTCAGCTGGTGACACACATGCTGCCGCCCACGGCAAGGATGATGGGAGCAAGCAAGGAACCAACACCGACTCCTTCATATTGGCCACGAGAGCAGGCTATGGACAGCGCAAAGACCTCCAGACCTCTGCTGCCATCATCTCCTGACACTACTCCATTGTCAAGTGCCTTTGTAAGTTAAACCAGGTGGGGACAGAGGGACATTTCCTACATTGCTTAGCACAGGCAGCTTCATAACCATCCTCCCTACAGCTGACAACAGCCATCAGCAGACCCAGCTTTGCATGACGATGACTGCAAGTAAACTTGGCTGAGCATGTAGCATCGGCCATACTTTCCTGCTCCAGCCCTGTACTGCCAACCCTCAGGTCTCTTGTTCTTAGGCACCTCTCTCAAAACACCCCAGGGCCGTGGAGAGAAAGGAGTAGCCTCCAAATCCACCCTCCCTCCCTCCCTGACACGGATGAGAAAGTGCCCGGGCAGTGGGAATCAAGTCCGTGGCCAGAGCATCCCTGTAGTGTGGGAGATGTGGCTCTTCACCCAGCAAAGAAATCATCATTTCAGGAGTGCACCCACCTCATCAGGCTCCATGGGAATGATTGTGCACAAGGCAAAAATGAAAGGATGCACGTACTTCATATACATGTAATAGGTAGCAACTGCATCGGACACTGAATAGGTGGCCAGAGTCTGTCAGGGAATGCAGAGAAGCAAATTAATCCCAATCACATGTGATAGAGCAGCTCAATGACAATAATCTTTCACTGCTTCCTGCTGGACATGCTCGTATCAGCAGGAAGAAGGGAAAGGTGTATTTCTCCTTATCCTAGTTTGTAAAGAATAATCTGTTCACTTCTGAGGACATCCTGCTCTAGCTCTAATTACACAGTGATACACCAGCTTTGAATGAGAAGAAATGGGGAGGATGAGCTCATGGCACGGATGCCGCCCCATTTGGGAATCAGGAGGCTGCTCCAGGGCTTCAGCAGACATTCCCTGCCTGCGACACCTGGAGCACTAAGCCTATTTCTTGTCCCTCCAGCAAGTCATGGCTCTTTGTAGTGTTTCTGATTTAGGTGGTGCCTGCCACCTCGCATTGATGTAAATAAATACAGAAAATAGACAGTGCAATGCCAGTGCTAGAACCACTTCAAAGAAATCCTGTTCTTTCTCCCCACAAGCTCAAGTGCTTCTAAGGCATCAGCAATTTGGGGAGACAGATTGAGTTAATTTCTCAAAACCCACTGCATTAAGCAAAAACATTTTGTCACTTTAACTTAAAGATTCAATCATATTGCAGCTGTTCTAGGCTTGTTTTCCAATTGCTCAGAGGAGATACAGCACGGGGAGGGAATACCTGAGGCTCCTCCGTAGCCATCCGGCACATCTCTTCAGGGTCCAGCTCCACTGGATCGTAACCCAGTTTTGCTTTAGCTGCTGCTTTCAGGTTGTGACTTCCCACTGGGAGGTAACTGTCTCTCTTCACCCACCTGGACAGAATCATGACAATACCAGTTTGTGCAGAGAAACCAGCCCTGCCCTTCAAAAAGGGGCTCAGGCTTGCAAACGGAACATCGATTGCAAAGGGGACCTCTCACCGAGGACAGCCAAGAGCCACGTATCCAACCACAGTGGCATAAGAGGCTGCCCAGCTTTAGATATCCTGCATCTCTACTAATGCACTTAAATCCCAGCCAGGACAAACCCCACTATCCATACCATCACCACTGCTCTGAATTACCACCTTTCAACTCCCTCAGTGGCTTTAAGATAAGCATTTAACCACTGGAGGAGACATCACCAGGACTTCAAGGACAGCCAGCCACTCTCCAAAGTCCAGACACTGCTCCAGTGGAAGAAATCCACATAAAAACCCCACCTTCTGTCTCTCTCCCATGCACGCACAGTGTCCTTTCCTCTTCTGGCTGTGCCAGGAGGCTGTTGGGTTAGGATACGGTCCCTTCCCCACTCCAGTGGCCTGATCTTATCCCACCCTTTCTCCGCTCCCCCAAATCAGACCTCAAACACCCGAGGACAGCCACCAGCAGGCTGCAGGGAGAGAGACAGCCCCGACAGCCCTTCACGGGGAAGGGTTGGCAGCTTCTGTGGTACGAAGAGTGCCAAGGGGAAGCAACACAGTCAAAGAAATGGACTATCATGCCAGCCTAGGGAGGTGCGACACATGAAAGCTTCTAACAGACAGAAGGAGGACAGTATTCAAATACAACTCCAGGTATTTTATATAAATTCAAGAGATAAAGATGCAGCTATATGGTAGAGGCGCAGCATTTGGTACCTTAGACAGTCCATGTGGATGCACTGGGATGCTTTGTACTCTCCCTGGCTGTCCTTCTGAAACCCAATTTCCTGATACATATCAATTCCATGAGCTGCTGCTCTTGCTTCCACAAAGGGCCTGGGGAAAGAGGCAACGTGAAGAGAAGGAACAGAACAGCCATTTCCCTTCATCTCCGACAATGGTTTCACAACTGCTTTGTTACAAACAACCTGAAGAATTTTTCTCACGATTTATCTGTGATACCTGGCCACGGGGAAAACTTCCTGCAGGACAGAATTGCAGCATGACCCAAGAGGCAAAGCTGCTTGCTTACATCCTGCACCAGAAGGTGGAGGTGCATGGTCCCTCTCCCCTTGCTTCTCGAAGGCTTGCCTGTGCCCCTCTCCCCGCTATCCTCCAGGTCTCTTTTGACCCTCTCCCTGTTCTCCCAAGACCAGGCTCATCCGTACACCAACATTGCCACATTGACAAGGGTTTAAAGCAGCTCAGCCAGGCGGATGGCACTCTACAGAAGCTCATACTTCCAAGCCAATGACCACAGGATTTGGTGAGGAGCTCAAACTGGCCAGACAGTCGGCACGGATCACACACTATCACCACTGTGTGAGCTACGGAAGGACGTTGAGGCTGGTACCTGACCGTGCCCCACAGCTCAGGTGACGCCAGCTTAGTTTTCATTCCTGATCTTACCAGTCAAAGAAGTCTCCATTGTATGTGACAATAATGGTGGGTTTCGTCTCCTGGACATGTTCAAACCACCTCTGAATTAAATGAGCCTAGGATAAAACAGAAGAGTAGAAAAGACGTATATATAACGTAACTTCATCTCCTCCATGGAGAGGTGGTGGATACCATACAGCTTTCTCCACCCTTCCCCTCTCCTCCCCACCTAGCCCAAACCTGTCCTCTCTTACCCTTATTACCAAGAAATGAAAGCATGACCAGCCCTGCCAGACCCACCACATTCCCCAGCAAGGCAGCCTACCAAGCGATTAGCTCTCTTTGGCCAACAAGAGCCCCAGGCAGGTAAAAAGTCTGCTGAGCAGAACTGACTTACTTCATCTGGTTCGTTAAAGACACAAAATGGACCCTCATACTCCGGCTTGGGAGTAAACTCGAAGTCTTCAATATCCTCAGAGACGATCTCCCTGTTTGTGATCAGGTAGCCCTAGGGAGGTGACAAGGAGGCAGTTAGGAAGACTTGGCTTGCAGACAACCCAAAAATGCTGTCCAAACAATGGGACATTTTCCTCTTGAAAGCCAGAGCTTGTCAAGGGGGAACAACTGTTTGGGAGTCATCTGCTGAACCATTACTGGCCATCGCCTAAGGAGGCCACGGGGAGACAACACGGGACAGAAGAGTTGTCCCTGTGCTCTCCAGGTTGCTACTGCTCCCTCAGAGGAGCACCAGCAACCTGAGCCAGGTACCACGAAACTAAATATCTTATGCATCATTCAGACTTAAATTTCATTTCCACAGCCACATACCAAGCAGCCAGCAGCAAGGCAAGTCTGGAGCGGGCTGGGTTGGAGGTGAAACGCTGGCCTACTCCCTGGCTTCGCTGCTGGAGCTTGGAGGAAACCACTCTGCTGTCCCTTACCTGCCCATCAATCATGTAGGAGATCATCATGATCTGGTCTGTCTCCGCATCAGGAAACTTCAAAGGGAGTTTGGTAGTTTCAATGTCAAAGGCGAGAACGACAGGATCCTGAGCAGGACCAGATCCATTAGAAAACATTCTAAAGCTGACTTGAAGTTAAAGAGTGATTCCCACTAAGCCCAGTGCTAGCCCAGCAAGCGAACCAGACCCTCCCCAGTAATCATTTTACTACTTTATCAACCCCAAAATCACTACCCAAGCCTAGAAACAAAGCTTTCCCCCTGTGCACTACGGTGTGTCACCAGCAGCGCATTGGAAACCAGCTCCTCGAGGCAGACACACCAGCCGTGCACCTGGACAGACTGACACCTGCCCGATCAACACTCACCGGCCGCTCCACAAGGTCATCTCGGCGGGTGATTTCGGGTGGATAGGTGCTGCCCCGGTACCGCACGTTGTACCAGTGAGCCTGTCGAGAGAGGAGGGTGGGCAGTGCCTTACTGCGGGGCCAGCTCCTTGCATCACTTCTGTTTGGCTGCTGGGGACAGAGCTGCGTGAATTAAATGCAGCCCAGAAGAAAAGCTCAAACTGTGGCTGTGCATCAATCATTTAACTTTTCTGCATGTCATTAACTAGGGAGAAGGCCCAGCAGTACAGGACTAAGCTTTACACATGAACTTATTATCACTGACACCTTTGCAAAGGTCCTGGAGAGAAAACATTTCCACCCTGCCTGCACTTCAGGAGTACAGCAGCAGGAAAGCAAAGCTCTTCCAGCTTCCCTATTCCTTACTCACCACATGGATCTTCAGGTCAATGGAGAGGCGAATGTGGTAGGGTACATCGTACTCCCGCATATCCACAATGTTGTCCATCTGGTTGGCAACCTTTCTGGAGGCCTCTTCATCTGTGCTCAGGCTGCCTCCGCTCAGAGCGCTGCAAGGAGCGGAGCGAAGCAGCCGCCTTACTTGACAGCACATCTCCACAGATTTGGCTGCAAGGGACAGCCACGCGGCACCGGTGACACCCGGCAGCAGGAGTCAGTGACAGGAGAGGAGAGACTGGGAAACGGTTCCCTGCCATGCAACCACCCTCTGCTTCCAGAGGCGTCCCTGGGACGGGCAGCACGCGCAGTCCCGCTGCTCCCATCTAAATTCCCCTTTTCTCACGTTTGTGAGCTGTGTCTGCTCAGAGGTCCAGGCAGACAAAACCCACACGTGCCTTTGGAATGAATGGTTCTTAGGGCATTGGGTTTATAAGTATGGTAACGAGTCTAAGCATAATGAGGCAACCTGGGAAGCACTTTGAATAGGGACGGTACACCTTCCAGGTGAGCAGGGAGTGCTTATCTCGCTTGATTCTTCTTCCTCAGGTTCCAACTGAAATCAGACTTCAGGGCCAGGAAACCAAAGAGAGGGGCGAATTTTTCATGTGCATATTCCAGTTGACTTTAAAAACAAAGTTTGTTATTTTTTTTCTGTCTGCAACTGTGTTTTTACAATCTTGTAAACAAGTGCCTGGCTTTTTATTCAGCTGGAAAATGTTTGTTGGGTTTTTTTCCCCTTTAGTCACAGCTAGAAGTAAGGCTGCCTGGTGCCTCTCAGTATCCTTTCTCAGGGGACAGGGAATCTATTTGACCAGCAGGCAGAGATACCACCACAGCACATCACATCCCAGAGGCTCTGGGGCCTCTTGATGTGCAGCACTGAGCTGGAAGAACCACCCTGGAGATGGGTGGCAGAGAGGCATAGCCAGGGTCCAACTCCAGGCAGGACAACACCTCTCTGAGGACAGCTAAGAAATAATCAAGGGCGCCTAATTATCAACACGAGGGACTGACTGGCCGCCCTAAGGAGAGCTCCCACCTCGACAGCATGGCTGTGTAGACATCGCTCGTCTGGTCTCGCTCTCTGTTTTTCCTCACGGCAGGAGAGATCTCCTTCCGCACCTTCACCAAGTCATCCACCGTGTTGAAGGACAGCTTGATGTAGTTCCTCTTCAGGCCGACCAAGTGGTTTGGCTGCAAAGCAGCACGACAACACCAGCTCAGGGGGGATGAGTACTGAGGGATGGCCACCATAAGAGAGGGTAGGGAAGGCAGACTAGACTGATGCAGGTGGAAGAATTGGCTAAAAAAGAGGTGCCAATGGGTGGGAGAGTCAAGCACCGAGAAAAGACTCTGGCAGGCACGTCAGGGAAAGAGCACAAGAGCTGCACAGCAAGGGCCCAGCCAGCCCTGCTGCCTGTGCAGGCAGGGCCATGAGTGGGATGCACCCAGGGAAGAGGAAGAAGAGCAGGTCAAGCATGAGCAGCATCCCCCTCCCACAGTACTCTCTCCTCCTCCAATCATTCTTTAATTCCTGCAATTAAACGTCTTGAACACGCTTTGAAACAGCTGATGGGCTCAAGGAGAGGAATGTAATTACTACCGATAAGCAATTAGCCATAACTAACCCATTTCTGGTAGGCACCACAAGCAGCACTAGGAGACTGAAGTCAAGCGCGCTGTTTCCCTTCCTACTTCACTAGAGCTGTGCAAGGTCCAAAAAAAAAAAAAGCTACTCAAGAGCACAGAGGGCAGTGGAATACAGACCAGGTCCAAGTCTTCTTTGGGGACAGTTTCCAGCTTTGCAATCTTCCCTTGGAACTTCTTGGAGAGGAAGGAGGACACTTCTCGCTCGCAGCCCTGCCGAGAGACCCTGGGGCTGAGCAGCGCAGCTCCATCCCTCAGAAGAAGACCGTCCCAAAGCAGGATGCCCAGGAGGTCTCGAGCTCCCCAGGGACCTGCTGTCCCCTTCCCTGGGGACCTCAGCCCCCCCAGGGTCCCCTCCTCACCTTCTGGGTAGCGATGTAGAAGTAGGGCTTGTAGGGCAGGGCCACCTAGGAGAGAACAGACGGGTGACGGCAGCGGGTCCCCTCGTGGGACCCTGCGCCCCACCCAGCCCCCCCGGGGACCCACCTTGAAGCGGCTCCCGTCCTCCTGGATGAAGTAGTAGTCCACAGCGCTCACCGACCGCCGGTCCTCGTCCAGCACCTCCGTCTGCCCACGGGCACCATGGTCTCAGTGGGGTCCCTCCGTAAGACCCCCCCGGGCCTACCGGGACCCCTCCATGGGACCCCCTCGCCCGGGCCCTACCGGACACCTCCCCGTGGGACACCCCTCGCCCGGTCCTACCGGGCATCTCTCCGTGGGACGCCCCCGTGCCCCATGGGTTGGCTGCTCCCCCCACGCCCCGCCGGTCCGTACCGGGTNACAGCGCGTCCAGCCGGTCCGTGCGCTGCGATCGCTCCAGGCGCTTGAGAGCCGACAGCGCGGGGCCATCGTCCCTGCCAGACGCCACGCCGTCAGCCCCCGCCGCCGGCTCC
>WAAD01006765.1:34130-47848 GCA_013389945.1 Fregata magnificens
CCGCTGGAGCCCAGGGGCCCGGGGTCGCTGCCCAGGCTGGGGGACGTGGCTGCTGCTTTCCCCTTTGTGGATTCAACCAGAGCACGTGTCCCAGGGACACACGCGTGGACACAACAGACACAGGACACACAGACAGCCACAGGCAAGGCGATGCCACCATCAGCACCCATGCACAGGACCCGCATCACACACCAGCCCCGTCCCCTCCTCCTCCAGGGTGGCAGAGGTTGGGAGGTCACTAGTGCAGGCACACACACACTCGGGGTTCACAAGCGCATGCACACTCGTGGGTCCCCTGAGCACCAGTGTGGCCCCTCTGTCCCCCCGACACCCCTGCCTGGACCCCAGCCCTCAGACCCACCCAATGGATCCTTGACTCACCAGCCGGTCCACCTTGAATTTTGCTGGTGAATGCACAGGCACACCCCCCACACACCATGTTTGGGGGAGATACTCTCGACCCCCACCAGACACAGGCTGTGACACACGGTCCAGCTCCAGTCGCACGGAGCCCCTCATTCGCCTCACACCCATCCTCCCCAGTAGCTAGTTTTGGGGACACCATTCCCACCCCGTGGCTGGAGGTTAAAGACCCCCCGCTCACTCCAGTAGCTGCACTGGGACCTCACTCACTCCAGTGGGTGACACCAAATCCCCTGACACACACACAGGTCTCACCAGTAGCTGGTACCTGGTCCTTGCAGCACACACTCACACGGGATAGAGAGTGAGATGATGCAGAGAAATAGTTAAGAAAACATTTAGTAAGAAAATATAAAAAGATAGGACAGACTGTAGTGACCAGGCACAGGGCTCCGCCAAGCTGGTCACCTGAGTGACCCCCTTTTATACCCCTTTCTGCCTCCGCCTGCTTTGTTCCTCCTGGCTCCCCTTCCCGTTCCCACAGGTCCATTCCCGCTCCCCTCCCAGCTCATGTCCGGGGTCGCCCTGGTTCACACGCTCAGCAGTTGCAAAGCCCAGGCTGATCCTCCTGGAAGGGCCAGCCCCGGTGTGGTTTCTGGATAGCCCATTAATTGGTGTTGAGTGGTGATGTCTGGTCCCCTTCACTGCCTGCCTTGTCATCTGGCAGTCAAGTCTGTGTCCCTGCGTGGTCTTGTTCCCAGCGTCCTCCTTTTCGTATTATCCCCGGTTGCATTGGAGGTCCTCGACCCTTAGCGGAGCAGAGACACACTCCTATAGCATGTTTCAGAAGCGATGTGCTCTCCAGGTGTTCAAGAGAAGGAATAAATGTAAAGCAATACTTAAGACAGCGGTCTCATTTCCACCCCACAAAGCCATGGAGAGTGGTGGGGACCACTTCACTCAACAGTCCCTGCAAGCTTCTTTTTGCTTCCAGAACTTGCTGTCTCCACTTAGGCAAGTCTGAATTTCACCTGAGCTTGACCCAAAAAAACTCTTCTTAGATACTGGACACCAGAGCAGACTACTCCTCCCCTGACTGGCATGTTCAACAGCAGGAGGATGCCATCAGTGAAGGCATCCACATGATCCAGAAAGGAACTGACTTCACGGATGCAAAGAATGTGATTTAAAAATAACCTGCTGTCTTTCTTTTGAATGTAAAGCAGCTGCTATTGAGTCAGGCTTTCCCTGAAGATGCATCAACCTGTATCTCTTATCTTTGCTATTTTTCGTGGCTTCTTTGGGAGGGGCTCCTTCACCCGGCTGCTGCTGGGGTCAGGATGCTTGTTTGCTCCTTCAGTGAATTTCGGTCATTTGGGTAAACTAGGCTGGAGGGAAACGAGGGGAAGGTTTGATGTCGATATGGATTCACATCAACATCTAGAGCTTGCTGTGACTTGCGCATGAGAACAAGCCTTTGCAGACAGCAAAGCGGCTGGTAAAGCAGCTCCCCTCTTCTAGCCGCGAGAGGTGTCCGTGGACACTGAGGACGGGGACGCTGAGCTGGAGGTACCTGCTGTGATGGGAGCTCCTCTGCTGGCAGCTGCCTGGAGCTTCTGGAGAGGCAGGGGCCCTGTCTCAGGGAGGCAGACAGGTCCGAGGTATTGGCACTGGCTTGGGAACCAAGGTCTCTCGTTCCAGCAGCTTCTCACCGGTGGCCGGCATGACACTGGTTGTCCACTGCTGGCAACCAAGTCAGCCAAGCAAGGCAGGCCTGAGACTGGGTGGTTCAGAAGGCTTATTGCCACTTTGCACTGTGGATTTTGCATTGAAAGGTCAGGATTCAGGTGCTGGTAAAACTGACTGCCCTTCTGTCGCTCCCATAAGCTGAGCAATGGGAGCAAAAGCAGTCTGCTTTCCCAGGCCTAGCTGTGCTTCTCCAGGTCTGTGATGAGGTACGGGTCTTTCATCTGGAGGACCAGGTAGAGCTTCTCCTGGGCCTCCAGCCCTTTCTTCTCAGCTAGCTCCAGCAAAACTCGGTTCTTCTTTTGACTCGTATCTTGACTTTGCACCTCCTCTTCTTCATCGCTGTTGATGACGTTTGCATCCCGTAAGTGTAGCAGAATGGTGGAGAGCTGCCTCATCCTGGAGCAAAGCTCAGTCTTGTGCTTCTTCATGAAGGCTGCGCCTAGCAGACACCAAGCCCGTGTTACTGTGCTGCACGTGGTCAGGCAGCTGTAGGTGAGTGCCATGCTGCGGTATGTGGCATACTAAGCCAGCGGACACCATGGCTGTGCACCCTGTCCCACAGCCACATGTCTCCATCCCTCCACCAAAAAGGATGGGCACCTGCTGCACCAGCGGTGGGAGCACTGGAGGCAGGGCAAGGAAGGGGGTGGGAACGTGAAGTCAGACCTGGGGAAGGTGAGGTCAGTGGCAGCCCCCATCAGCTGCTGGCAACTGTCCCCTCTGGGATTCCTACAGTGTCTGGGCATTAAGTTACCGCCCTGCAAGGTGAGGAGCTCCTAACTCAGAGCACGGGTCACTTAAAGCTCTGAAATCTTGCAGGATTGCAAGCAGTTTGTAAAGAAACAGAGCCTGGAAAGGCAGCCGATGCCAGCGAGGTGCTGAGCAAGCTGTGGGTCAGGGCAGTGGGCGGTGCTGCCCAGCTTCTCCTCCCAAGCCTCCACCCAGTCCTCCTACATGAACCACAGGATGGTTTGGCTTGGAAGAGACCTTTAAAGATCACCTAGTCCAACCCCCCTGCCAAAGCTAGGGTCATCTTTCACCAGATCACATTGCTAAAAGCCCCATCCAGCCTGACCTTGAACACTTCCAATGATGGGGCATCCACAGCTTCTCTCGGCAACTTGTTCCAGTGTCTCACCACCCTCTGTAAAAAACTTCTTCCTTATGTCCAATCTAAACTTGCCCTCTTCCAGTTTAAAACCATTGCCCCTTGTCCTGTCCTTGCTCTTGTCTGCCACCCTACTCTCCTAGTGCTCTCGGGCAGACTGTTGGCCAGTGTGGTGACTCCATGTGCATGGCAAGGAAAAAGAGTAACGCGGGAATGTCCAAATTTGTGTCTATCCGAGCCAGGCCTATCTGCCTCAACCTGTGGCTTAGCTGCCTGGGTGTCCTCTTGGGTCTGGCCTTTCATTAGTAAGACGAGATGCAAGAGGTAATGATGAAGTGTTGTGGCCCTGGAGAAATTAGGCTGGGATAATACCTGCAAAACTGCTGGGCAGTATGTTGTTGTTACTGTATTTGAAGCAAGTGGAAAGCAAAGCCCCTTGGTCAGAAACTCCTGGAGCTGCTCTAAAGGTGGCCCTGCTGTCCCCTCCGCCAACGCCTGGTTGCAGGCTCCTTCCCAGGGGTGTCACTCCCGTGGAAAACACTCCCATTTGGCACAGGGGCCATCAGCCCCCGAGCTGGCTGTATGGGATGCAGCAGCTGTACCATTTACTAGAACTCCAATGAAACACTATTTATGGACTGTGAACTGTACTAGCTGCAGCTTATTCTCTGTAACAACACCATGTCTGTCCCCGAAGAAGGCAACCCAGTTTGGAGGGTCACCTGCACTATGCCACTTTACCCACCAGCATGGCACAGAGCATGGTGCCAGCAATGTAGGAATAAAAGTTTGAGGTTTGAGGATGGGAAAAGAGGCTGATATCTACTTTAAACCAGAGGATGGTGAGCTCCAAAGAAATAGAATCAGACTCTAGCAATGCAGCTCTGAAACACTGTACTGACCTGACAAGGTCTTGGAGACACAGGCAGGAGGATTAATATCACCTGAAAGAGAAAGGGGAGAGATCACTGAATATGCCATCACTGCAATGGTAGTGCCTAATCTTCCATGACATCTTCCTGAGGAGCCTAATCCTCCACAAAGCTGTTAGCCATTCCTCCTACTGTTCCTGCTCATCTGTGGAGAACTCAGTAAAAGGCCCTGGGCTCTGCACGGTTGTAGGTGTTACTTTTAGGGGGTGCTGGATTAGACTAACAGAGAAGGGGTCTCCAGGCACGCTGAGCAGAAAATACCCTGCGCCTGCGAGATACTGCTGCCTGCAGCTCCTCTGCCAAGCTTTCCCACAGGGGACCCCAGGGGCGGGTGTTGCTATGTGAAGTTAATGGCATGTGCAGTGGCTGCTGAGCTGACCTGGCAGCAGCTGGGCAGAGAGGCATGGAGATTAGGAACCTGCCGCTCTGGAGCTGGGTGCACCTCTATCCTCCCAGAGGACACATGAACACAAGTCTTGGCAACCGTCATCGCTAACCGTGCTCCTTCTGCCTCCATCATCTGCTGTCCTGACCAAAGTTCTGCAGACTGTACCAAGCCAGTACAGTCAGCCCTAAAGCCAAATAGTTGTAAGCAATGGTCTCTTGATGCCACAAGAGAGCAGTCCCCACACCATCAGCAGGCTTGCTGCGTGCCACGTTCGTGATGCCACTGTGAGCAGAGACACGTGGTGAAGGCAGGCTCTGGTCCATCTGGCCTTGCCCTGATCCTGTGCGCTCTGGGTGTTGTTTCACACGCTGGTGTCGCACCCAGCAAACCTGGAAGAGTAGTGCTGGCTGGAACATGTAGCTTTTTAAGATGTTGATTTTCACTAAAATTTTGGTATTCTCCTTACATTCTCTGCGTCACACAGTGGTTGCACTAACACGTCCGTGGGTGTTCATTACATTAATGGACTTTTAAAAATAAGTCAGATTTCTATGCAAACAGTAGCCCAGAGAACAGAGATAGTGCTGTCATGCTCTCTTAAACCCCAGCATCTGAAACTCCACATTAAAACTGAAGCTCTGGTCTACTGACGTTGGGGTGTCCTTTCAGGTCCCTATTCTTCAGTGGTCAATTGCTGCATACATAGGGTTTCCTTCCCCTGCAGGATACGTGGACGACTGTGACCACAAAATGCGTGAGGTCTGCTTGGGTGGTGCACCTCTGCTTTTGCTAAGGCGAATGAGTCCCTAGATGGACCTGCCGTTCCTACCTGATCTCAGTGATGCCCTCCAGACCACGGTGTCATTGCGTGTGTCTGTCATAAGGAGCCCAATTTCCTCTGCCATGTTCCTGATGTAGATCTCGACAAAGAGCTGCTGTTCCTTCGGACTCTTGTAGCAAAATGGCAAGTGTGCCTGTAAAGGTAAGAAGCGAGTTGAGTCTCTCTCACCATGGGGAGCTGCAGTGAATTCGCATATGTCATCCTGTGTTTCCTGGCCATACCAGCAAGAGGAAAGACAAGGGAAGATGTACATGTCAGGGCTCTGCTATGCTGCCAATATCACAAATTTTGGTTGGAAGGGACCTCTAGAGTGTCTTATCTGACCTGCCTCTCAAAGATGGACCAATGTCAAGTCTAGATCTGCTCACCTGGGGCTTTGTCTAGCTAAGTACTGAAAACCTCAAAGAGCAGAGGTTCATCACCTTCTATGTGTATCATGAAATACCTTTGCCACTTGTAACCAGTACAGCTCCCTGTCTGTACCTCTGGCTCTGAGACCTAGTAAGACAGATTCTGGTAGCAGAACATGGCTGAAGACAGAGACTTCTTGTATTTTCTATTTCAATGCAAAAAAAAAAAAAAAAAAAAGAGAACAATCCTACTTACTTCAGGCATTATGACCACAGAATTTGTACTGGTCACCCGGTAAACACAGCCGAAGAACAGAGGGCTGAATGGAGGAGGCTTGGGAATAAGCTTTGAATTCCAATTAATTTCTTGTTTTTCAATGGCCTGTAAACATCAAGCATCGCTTTTGAGAGAGGGGAAAAAAAAAAGAGCTGTGAACTGGAAGCAGCCCTCGGAAAGTCAAGAAGAGAAGAAACCAACCCAGTCAGAACAGACCGCTGAGTGTGTATTACATGCAGTGCTGTGCTTCAGGGGCCAGGCAGCTCCCGCTCGGTGCAGGCAGGAACTTACCATGTGCAGGCAGGAACATGGGCAGGGTAATGCACTGTCACTCTGTGAAAGAGGGTAAGGGCTTGCACACAACAGGAGAACGGCTGGTATGCAGCCATCTATTGCTGTGCCTGGCAGTGGCCAGCAAGTCCTACATCTGCTCCGTGTTGCAGAGCATCCTGTGCCACAGCTTCGCTCATGCTAGGACATGCTGTCCCAGCTGAAAACATGGAGAGCGACTCCTGGAGACATCTGTGAAAGACAGGAGTGGGGGAGGCAGGAGCAAGGATGCTGTCCTGTGGTGGGAGATGGGGCACAGGACCGTGTGTGAATCAGAGGCTGGTGGCAGAAAGACTGGCAGGCATCTCTGCTTATCAAATCTCTGCAAATCCAGTCCCTGCTACTGCAGCAATCCCAGAAGTCATCCTTTTTTAACCTGATCAAGCTCCCTCTGTCTTACCTGCTTCACAGAGTTGTCATCTGGGATGAGGTAGAGGTGAAGCGTTGTATTTGCAGCACTGAGCTGCTGGAAGATCAGCACCAAGGAGTGTATAGGGAGTGAATTTAAGGTTGAACGTAACCTCCTCCAAAGTACCCCAAGCAGTGAGAAGCTGGGATTCTCTAGGACAGCAGAGAAAGCGATCAGTCTGGTCGGTCTCTCCAGGGTCATCTTCCCAGATTTAAAATGGGCAATGGAGCACAGGCTGGTATCTACTTCTTCTGCAAGAGACAGCAAAGGCAACAAGGTTCTGTTTAGTCGTCCTGGCACCCTCTCAGTCTGCCTCCTTCTCTTTAAGGCTTTAGCAGCAGAAAGGAGACATGGGCCCACACACGATGACATGCTCTGCTTTAGGTGCCATGTGTGCCCTGGGCTTTTGGGGTTCAGCAGGGAGTTGCAGGCCTTTGGCAGTCTTCCTGCAGGCTCAGAAAACTGCAAATCTGAAGGTGGCGGCTTGGGACCATGAAAATCGTCAGACTGCACCCGTGCAGCATCCTGTGTACAAGCGCCACACCACCACATACTGGGGAGGCAGACGGTCACTGTGTGACAAGTCACTCTAGTTTTTGACCACCGGAGCAGCCTGAGCACCCTGAGGCGACATTCCTCGGGATGACTGAGTCAGAGACCTCTGCTGATGCCCGGTCACCCAGATTATCTCTGGAGCACACTTTGCTATTAACCTGACAGATTAGTATAACTACAGCATTTTGCTTAGCACAGCTGTGTCAACGAAATGAGTGTAGAGCCACTTTTCAGCCGACACGGCTGTGCTCGCCAGGCCCTGGGCAGGAGATGGAGCCATGCAACAAGAAACCCCTTTCGTTTTGGAAGAGGACACGGATTTGCCAGAAAGAGTCCCTTGGCCAGCACACCCGGTGCCTGTGTCAGGGTCCCCCAGCACGGGGGACTGGGACCCCTCTGCATACTCTACAGCCCAACTGCGGGTGCTGAAGCTCCTTCTCTGCTCATTAACAGCAGCTTATTAAGAGCACTGCAGGGCAGAGGACCCAGATCCAAGCTTTGTGGCTCCTCATGTTGCCTGGGTGAAAATGGACAATTTCATTCCACTTATTCTTCTGCCCGGGCCAGCTCTGACCTATTGCATCCCACCCCAGGGTGGTCCAACCTGTGGGTGGGTCCAGCCAGCCGGCTCCTGCCCGGTGGAGCAGAGCAGGGATGGCCATTGCCATCCACAGCTGCCATAGATGCAAAGAGTTGAGAAACTCTGCAGGGGAGTCTGGGGGCTGATCTGCAGCTGGGCTGGGGTAGTGCCCAGGGATCATCACGGCAGCTGGGAGGAGAGGGTGGGCTAGGAGGGGCTGGTGGTGTGGAGTGGGAGCTGGGGAAAGGACCACTGCGAAGGCTTGATAGAAAGAGAGAAGGATGATGGACGCCAAAGCAAAGCAGAGGAATACAAGGGAGTACAGGGGACCTTGGAGGGAAAGGAGAATTTGGCCCTGTCTGGAGAGAGGTCTCCAAGGAGCTGGAGACATCCCCAGGAATGGTGGCTTGGGAGACCCAGCTCCCTGCGGCTGCTGTACCTGCCAGGCAGATGAAGTGGGGGAGATGCACTGCCTGCACGACCCCAGGCTGCACCTCGATGTGGAAGAGGGGTCCAGCGGGCACCCACATTTCCTGGTCAGCCTTGCTCAGGTGCCTGGTCCAGGTGGCATATCTGTAGGTAATGGTCACTGCCGACTTCACCTTGAAGCTGAGGCCTGTGATGGAACACTGGAAGACGCCTGCACCAGGGAGGTGAGTTCTGCAGGTGGGAGGGGCGACAGGCTCATGCCACCTGGGACGGGGCTTTTGGAAGGTGATCCCGCTTCGCCCAACAACTCTTACCGGTACATGGTGTGGTACTTTGAAAAGCCTTGGGTTATCTCTGGCGTCACTTCTGGAAGATCCTGCAACACAAGTGTACCCAGTTTGGGACTGAATGGGGTGTTGCACGCTGGGTGCTGCGTGCAGGAGTGGTGCTGGGATTTACAGTGAAGGACAATGCAGCTTGGCGTGGGAGCTTGGAGCCTCGCAAGCAGCAGCAGGGGATCAGCAGCTGCTGCCTGGTGCCCAGAAAGGCATCACTCTCATCAGTGAAGAGGCCAGAAAAATCATCGACTGGCAACTCCTCTGCCCTGGGATCCAAAACAAGCACTGGCCATTAGTCTGAGGCTCATGACCCCTTTAATGCGGATCCCTGTAGTGGTGCCCAAGAGAAATCCTGTGCACAGGCCCAGCAAGGAGGACTGAACACTTAGCCCCGCTTGGGTAGATGCCACTGGCGTGGGGAAGGCATCGGTTAGTCCATGCATCCCCCATGCATCAGTAGGAAAGATAATGGGTGGACATGCACAGCAGCTCCCGGAGCTCCAAACTACGTGTTTCACCCACTGATTTTTAGGAGGTATTTTGCAAATGGGAATTCCGGATAGGAAAGTTTCTGTTTCCTGAGAGTGAAAATGTTGTTGGCTGCTGACTTTCTTGTGAGTAAAGCCTGGGCTATTCCCTCTCTGCTGTGGTGTATCAGCAGGGAGGACAGGGGCCACAGGCAGACGAAGTGTTTAGCAGCGAGAATAAATTTGGGATGCAAGCAAGTGGAATTTGTCTTCCCACAAACTTGAAAAGTGGGGCAGCGCGTGCTGAGTTAGCATAGCAAAAGGGACCAGACTCTTCTGGAGGATGAAGAATTGCTGCAAGTAATAGGTTTTGAAGGCACACCCAACCTCCCAGGTGACAGCCAGGGTCAGTCCCAGGCTTGCTGCTGTGCCATTTCCTTTGGGTGCAACAGTGCCCTGCCAGGACCAGCAAAGCCCTTACCTCCCCCATGCAGTGCCGGCAGTTTCTCTGCGGTAGTGAGCCCAGGTTCAGCCAGCGACAGCTCTCCTGCAGAGAGGAACATAGGGGAAAGCACTGGCAAGCTGTATTTCTCCTCTCCAGCCACACTTGCCTGCTGGAGGCAGGAGGAGAGGTCCTCTGAGACCATGAGGAACACCCCCAGCATCAGGTGTAGTGCTGGCCCCGCTCCCTGTTCCTGCAGGGTGGAAACAGGCTGGCGCAGGAGCTGTGCCCACCTAGCCTGCCGGCAGGGTGACATCCCTCTCCTGGGACCGAGGGCAGCATCCACCAGCTCCCGGCACCTGGTGCAGTGCTGCAGTGGCGATGGGCAGCGCTGGACCCCGCATCCGCGGGGCCAGCTGTGAGCCTGCACGCTGCAGCCGTGCCTTCCACCCCAGCCCCACAGTGCTCCTCACTCAGGCACCTCACTCGGGCGTCGTGTCCTGTGAGACCTCACCTCTGTGCTCCCTGAGGCCTGGTCTGCCAGATATTTGTAAGAGCTTGGCCCCTGCATCCTTATAACTAAGCCTGTAATTGGAACAACAGGAAGACGTTGTCATTTTTGCCTTATGTGTGGGAGAAGAAGCCATCCTCAAGCAGCCTTCACCCAACCTTCCCAATCCCATTAGCCACACTAGCCCCCTCGTGTACCACCGCATGGTCCCACATCCACCGCAGCTTCCACATACTCCTCCATGAACCGTGGCAGGGACATGCTCACCACCATGCAGTGAGTTGAGGTCCTACGCTCACCACCGTGCAGCTCCACCAGCCCTGCCGCACCAGGCTGTCAGTGAGGACCAGGGCATGACCTTACCTGAAGACTGATGTTTGAGAGGTTCACCACCACCTCGCACTGCAACAGCAACACAAAGCAGAGGAGAGCTCAGGAGGCAGGTCATGTCCAGAAGAGTATCCCATCCTCTGCCCACCCTCTCCCTCTTCTTCACGTCTTTGCCTCTTCCTGCCGGTTTGTGCCCACTCGCACCAAGCTGCTGGGCACCAGAAATCCTACCCAGCTGCCCGTCCCAGGGAATGTGAGAAGATGCTCCCAGTCTCTGCCTCTCCATCCCTCCCCGCTGCCATGCAGAGAGCAGATTTCTTGCTCAGCTTCCAGCAGCAGAGTCCTTCCTCTCCCTCCTGCCTTCCTCCTACATAGGTGCACCCCTGCGCCCTCGCCTTCCTCCCACCTTCCAGTGCAAGCGCGCTCTGGCATCTCCCTGGTGCATACACAGCCGCAGCCACCTTGCCCCTTCCCTCCTGCCTGTGGAGGGTCCTGCCTGTGGTCCTGGCCAGGCTCCCTCCTCAGGAGACACTCCGATCTGCACCCACTCCCCCTCTCCCACCTCCAGACTGATCCTCACCCATCTCCCCCCGGCCACCCTGCACTTACATCTTCGTAGAAAGTACAAACAGCAGTTGGGTTTGATTTCATAGTGTCGCAGGGTCAGGTTGTCCTCCAAATGTCTGTTATTGTAAATCAGCCTTCCCATTTCGGGGATCAGGGAGGGGTCCTGTGCGTTCAGCTTGGCCTTAAGCTCCCACACACTGTCATCCAGAGACACTGTCACTGCCACCGTTTTGCCGGACCAAGTATTAATGAAGATGTAGAACCTGTCGGGACTGTCGGCCGCAGACTGCTGCTCCGCCATGGCGTCTCTTTCAGCCATCTCAGAAGATCCAAGGCTTCCGCTCCGTCACTTCCCAAGAAACCGAAAGTGCCGGGTGACGTCCGGGTTGACCTGCTGTCACAGCACCTTCATGCCTCGGCTGAGCGCTCCTCCTGCCCACGGCCCCTGCCTGCACCTGGCTTTCTTCCCTGCCTACATGGGCTTTCTCCCTTGCCTGCACTGGACTTTCTCCCCTGCCTGCACTGGACTTTCTTCCCTGCCTGCATGGGCTCTCTCCCTGCCTGCACTGGGCTTTTTTCCCTGCCTACACCAGGCTGTCTCCCCTGGGCTGCTCCATTCGCACAACCTCTCTCCCTTGTTACCTTCCCTTTCCCCTTCTCCCCGACTCATATCCTTTTCTGGGATTTCCTTCCCCGGGAAAGGCAGGGCAGGGATGTGCAGGCAAGGGCAGAGATTTTTCCTAAGGAATGATGCAGCAGAGGCTTGGATCCAGCCTGGAAAGCAGGTCTGGGGGTGCCAGAGGATCCCCCGCTGGGTGACGGGGTCACCCCAGTGCCTGCCCTTCACCCTCTCCCCAGCACATCCCTGCCCTCCCTTTCCTGCCAGCCCTGCGTGTGCCCGGGCTGGGCAGGACGCGGCTCTGCCTGCCCCAGGCTGCAAGGGGGACCAGTCCGTCCCCGTCCCTGCTGCAGTGGCCTGTGGAGGGAGTTAATTTGGGGGTGGTGGGAGGTGCAGGGCTGTGGGTTGTCATCTCCCTGACCCCTGCAGAGCTCACAGGTGGGCAGCAAGGTGGGCAGCTGCTGGCACCGCTGGCATGGCCCTGTCAGCCCCTCAGTGAGGCACCGCTGTCCCCCTGGGGGCAGACCCGCAGGCCCTGCCCCGCTGCACCCACCGCCCCCACCCGCAGCCCCGGGATGGCTGAGCACCGTGCCACGCACCCCAGGGTGCCTGGGGCAGCCCAGGAGCCGGGCAGGAGGGGCAGGACCTGCTGGCAACATTCAGGGGTCCCTCTGCCCTGGCAGAGGGGGAACGAGGACATTTCAGTGACCGACCCTGCAGTCCAGGCAGTGCCCAACATGGAGTGGTGTCAGGGTGATGGACTCAGTGCCCGCAGCCCAAGGCTGCACTCCAAGAGGTGGCGATGATGGGGGCACACACTGCCCAGCAGCTCTGCGGTATTTATGGGGGAGGGAGGACCCACAGCCATCCCTCAGGACTGGGGGTGCCGGCACACCCTGCTGTCACCGGTCCTTGCCCTAGCCCAGTCACCCCATTGCAGGCAGAGCTGCATCTCCCACTGTTCCTGGGGCAGCGCAGCCCCACACTGCTACTGGTGTCTCACCGTCTCTCCCCTGGAGCGATGCACTCGGCCCCACAAGGTGCAGTGAAGCAGCCCCAAATCTTGTACGTTTGTGGTGTCAGCCGAGCCTGACTGCCCGTTGCCCGCTGACAGAGCTTACTGTTGGGATAATTCCCTGCAAAGTGATTTATCGATTCCTTCCAAGGTCCAATCCTTGCTGTTTGCTTGGCAGCTGCATGGGAGCAGTTTTCCACATCAGAGGTCAAAAATCCTGTGTGCTGGGTAGGGAAACAGAGGTGGCCGTTGGCTGCTGTGTGTCCCCACTGCCAGCAGTACCGCATCCCATGGGATGAGCTCTGCACCATGCCCCAGCCAGGCACAGCACCACGTGCAGGGATGCTCCTGTTCCGCTGCCTGCAGAAATACCCAGTGGACCTGGTGTCATTTCTCCTGCCTTAAAACTGAGGCAGCTCCACAAGGATCCACAGTCCCTCTCTCAAGGCGGTGGAGGCATGTGGCTCCCTGGGGCTCTCACATCTGCAGGCTCCATCCGTGGGTAGCTTTTTTAACAACAGTAAAAACCGCAGCTGAACAGCCCAGTTAAGCCTCTCGTCTCATTTGGAGCAGGGAGCAAGGAACTAAAGTTGTGCATCAGAGGGCAGTGAACCACCTGGACAACCTCAGGGAGTCGTATAATCAGGGTGTAAGACGGCAGCGAGCCAAGACAATCTGTATCGGGGGGAGGAAAAAACCTTCCTCCGTATCCAGGGTGGTCTCAAAAGTCGTAGAGGGAAAATAAAGGACATATTTGGGGCATGTAATAAGAAAAGGCACACAGAGATGCTAACACTACCAAACAGGGTGTGATGGAGAGGAAAATAGTTAACGGGGAGAACAGAAACGTGCCAGGCAGGTGGGAGGGGTAGGAGATCCCTGTCTCCAAGGGGAGAGCAGAGAAAAGTGAATCCAGAAGGAAAATGTCAAACAAGTGACCTGGGAAAGGACGGGACAGGTCATTTCCAAGAGGGCAGGAATAACCCCGGTTGCAGGCGGCGACGCCCAGCCCTGCCTGGCCGAGCGGGAGCAAAACCGCCTCTTTGCGTGCCCGGGGCCGGCGTGGCCGCCCACGCCACCCGCGTCCTGGGAGAGGGCAGGGCCGGCGGGGACCCCCG
>WAAD01006765.1:47859-117822 GCA_013389945.1 Fregata magnificens
CGCCGCACCGGACCCGGAGGCTCCTCTGCAGCGGGAGCTGCCGGCGAGGCGGGGGCCGGGGGAGAGGTGGCCGGTGGCCTCCGCAGCGGTGCGGGAGCGCCGCTTGCTTTCGCATCTCTCTTGAGATGCAGCAATTGCTTAAGAAATCAAAGCAGCAAAAAAAAAAAAAAAAAAAAAAAGGGCTGCGATTGTTGTCGGGGAAAAGCCGCGTTTCTCCTGAGCCCCTGGTTTTGGGGTCCCCTGTCCCGTCCCCCCCTCGGCGTGTCCTCCAAGTTTGTTTGTCCCTGCTTCGGGGGACTGTAATCCCACCTGGGCAAACAGCCCTGGCTTCACAACCAGCAGCTGGGGGACTGGCAAAATGCAGACAGTCCGAGCGATACTTGCAGGTGCAAATCTGCCTTTGCACGAGTGCGTGGGGAAATGGTGTTAGCAAAAGTGTGGGTAACTGCGCTGCCTCCTTTGAGAGGGAGCAACCAATTCCGAGCGTGGTGGATGGAAGCTGAAATTTGGTGGTGTTGGACTTTAGCTGTTAGTCTTGGAAAACATTGCCGTGATAAACTCCTTTTGCGCTGCTTGCAGCTTCTGCAGGGAACACGGTTTTCTCTTCTTGTGCAGTCATGAACTGGCAGTGACAGCCAGCAAGAGGAGGACTTGGCTGCCTGTAATAGAGCGATTGAGAATTAAAACTCTTTTGTGTTGTGAAATGGTTTGATTTTTGCATCAAGCGGTCTGCGCCTGGGGAGAATTTTCAGCATTTGCGCTTTTTATTGGAGTACCTTTGAGATCTGAACCAAATCTTGTGTTTAATTATTAATTTCAGAATATTTCCAATCCAGCTCGCAGAGGATGCGTTTGGAGGGATGGCAATGACAGTGCCGCCGAATGAGGCTCCTTTAACCTGGAGCCTATAAATTGCTGAAGCAGCAGCCAGTAAAACAATTGTGGCTAATTGTAGTCTGCCACAGTGTTCCCGCTGCACTTCTTCGGGAACCGGCGGGACACGTCAAACGGCAGCTTTGTAGCTCTCTGTGCTGCTGCTGACACAAACTCCTGGTGACAAGGTGACAAGGTGAAGTGCGCCAGGACGCATCCCTCCCTGTCCTCGGTGAGATGCGGCCGTGCAGCCCATCGGCAGGGCTGTGAGATGCTCTTGGCGTTTTGCACTGTGAATTTTCCTTGTTTCTTGTTTCTGAAAGCAAATTACCTGGCAAAGCCAAACCCACTGTTTGCTCCAGGTGGGTGCAAAGCAAATCTCAGTCCTTGCCAGGAAGCAGCTGGCGAGGTAAAGGTTTGGCAGGGAGGGGTGTGCTGAGGAGTGGGCAGGGGCTGGGGGGTCCTGGGGAG
The DNA here is from genome assembly GCA_013389945.1 of Fregata magnificens. NCBI lineage: Eukaryota > Metazoa > Chordata > Aves > Suliformes > Fregatidae > Fregata > Fregata magnificens. The sequence goes on from WAAD01006765.1 coordinate 49,204, forward strand.
GCAAAGTGGTGGAAGGAGCAGGAGGGGAAGGAGGGGACCGGTGGGGCTCTGACGGTGTCAGAGCTGCTGAATGTCAGCAGCTGGGGGACCCCTGGAGTTGGAGGGGGGGCAGGCAGCAGGGTCAGGATAGGTATGGAAATAGCAGGAAGCTGGGAGCAGGAGGGTTGGGCAGAGGGAAGGGGGAACTAGCTGGAGAGCTGTCCAAGGGGAAGAAAGGGGATGAAGAGCTGGAGAGGTAAAGGGGAGGTTGGGGTGCAGGGGAGCGGAGAGGGTTCCTGTGAGCCAGCCCCCTTGAGTGTGGCTCATCTGCTGCGTGGGCAGGGGACGGGCAGCAGTGCACGGCACATCCCTGTGAGCAGCGTGACAGTGTCGTGTGTGCAGCATCCTCGAGGTGGAGGGACTGGAGGCAGTTAAACTAATGAGGGTGTTTTCCCCCGAGTTGGGCACCCTGTGCTGGGGAGGCTGGTCTGTGCAAGTGCTGGGAGCCGGGGCGGGGGGTGGTGTGGGAGCCCCGTGTTCATCCTTTGTAGTGCAATTCCTGAAAAAAGTTGTAGCTTCAGGATGGACACTCGACTATTTTCACCCCAAAATTATTTTAAATATACAAGTTCTCCCTGCCTAAAAACATCGTCCCCCATCACACTCTCTTTTGTGTTACTTGGTTGTCTTCCCACTGGCTCTTTCTGGGATTTTCTTGTGGCAGGCGAACCCTGTGCACATCCCCAGGGTCAGACCAGGGCTGCTGCGCATTGCCCTGATAACACAGAGCACACAGCATGGACTGTGGGGTGTGGAGAAGGGCCTTGGGACCCCCGATGCTTGAGCCATGCCTGGCTATGCTCAGAGTCCTGCATCCAGAGGAGAGACCTGCTTTCCTTGGCAGCAGAGCCCAGCTTGTCCTGGAGATGGGGCAGTTTGACTCTGCTGAGCCAGACCTTGCAGGGAACTGGAGCTCCTGATGCTAAACTGGAGAGTTTCTCCTCGTGGTCGTGGGCTGTGGCAGCTTGGCCATGTCCAGGGTGGTGCAGCGGGTGGAGGATGGGCCCCTGGGTGGGCAGAGAGGGAGGCTGCAGGCAGCTCGGGGTGTCAGCAGGACTTTGTGCCAGCAGCTGCCTTGGGTTTTGGTGGAGTCGCTCTCTGCAGGGCAGTGGAGACGGTGGGAAGGTGCCTTGTGGGCTGTGTGACGTGGTAGGTGTGGCTGTGCTCATACAACAACCAGAGCCCAAATGCTGTCTCACCACCGCCCACTGTGCCGTGGGGAGCATGGTCTGTGCGCTGCAGGGTCTGTGCTGGCTCCTGCTCTGCCAGGCTGTGCTGGGAAGGACTGGGACTGCCCATGGAGGCTGGCTGCTTTTGGGGAGGGAAGGAGGTCAGCTGTGAGAAGGTGCTGTTGTGCCTCTGGGCTGAAGCCTGGTCTCTGGCAGGGCTGGGGAGGCATGCCAGGGGCAGTGGGGGTCATGCCAGGGTTCCTGGGGGCCAGGAGGGTACTGGAGCAGAGGCAGGCGTGCTGGCCAGTGGGCTGCAGGGACTCTTGGGTTCCGCCTTATACATTTTCGTTAATGGCCTCTGCCCACAAAGCAGCAGATGCTGCTGAAACTTGCTGAGGAGGTGGAGGTGAGAAGCATCGCTGATGGCTGGAGTTGCCCCACCGAGCAGAGATGGAGGAGAAGCGGGGCACGAGGCTGTGCACGGGGTGACCAAGAGTGAAACAGGAGCTGACCTTCAGGAGATGACAGAGGAGGACAGTCTGGGTGTACTCATCAGGGACAGGGGGACGTGGAATCACCACTCTTAAATCTTTCTAACGTTGCTGCGCCAGGCGTGGGAGGACCTGGTGGAGGGTGGTGGCCCACCGCATAGTTCTGGCAATCACCGTGGGAGTCGAGCTAGAGCAAATCCCCAGAAAAGTAAGAGAAATGGGCAGCCCTTGTCTTAGGAGGACACCAGGAGTGTGAGTCTGGTGCGTGTGGGGCTGGTGGCGTGGCAGGGGCGTATGTGGTGGGTCAGGGTGGCTATGTACCTGGGTGGGATGGAGCCACACAGGGCGATGTGTGGTGCACTGGTGGGGCTGGGAGACGGGGTCCGCTGCTGGGTGCCATTGCACGGGGTAAGGAGGTGGGTGGGAAATGAGGGCTTTGGGTCCCAGTGAAGTTCAGGAGTCAGTGGGCAGGGGAGGTGCCCAGGCTGCCCTGTGAGATGGGCTGTGCTTTGCGGGACGCGTCGGAGAGGCTGTGGTGGGGTCTGTGCTTCACTTTGTTTGTAGGGTGTGTCTGAAATGGGTCTGCTGCTGGGACTGCTCCACGGTTCCCACTGGGCCTTGTGTTAAAGACAATATTTTGCATGTATGGAGAATTGGCAAGGAGGCAGCTCTGCGGTAGATAGGGTATGGTTTGGGATCAAGGGTTGTTTTTTTCCACAGCGGGGACGAGAGTCAGAGCCAGATCTTCCCTGAAAGTGTGGAGAGTGTGCCACCAGATGCTCTGAGCCTCCAGCCGCCCCCTCCTCTTGTGCTCCTGCTCAGGGGGTGCAGCCTGCAGAGCCAGATCTCGCTGGCTAGAAAAGGCACACGGTCCTCATTGCTCTGCAGAGCGGGCAAGGCTTCCTGCAGACAAGCTAGTCTTCCAGGAGATGTGGAGCTGCCATGTGTCCTCTGTTCCCTGGCATGCCTGGCATGCGTGGCGTTGCCTGCTGGTAGGTGAGGAACCGAGGAGCACGGGGCAGCGTGTGTCCAGGCTTATAGATAGGAAAGTTTTGCCTTCTTGTTTTTGAAGATCAATTCTGTCCAGGATAAAGAGTTCCGATGGAAAACCAGCCATGTGTCACAACCGGCCAGAAGCTCTCACCTGAGCAGTAAGTGTGGTAGAAAAGGGCCACTATTGATAGACATCAGGGACCTTCCTAAAAATCCAGGTGTCTGTTGGGACGGTATCCCTGAGTACAGGTGCCTCCATTGACTTTCTTCTCCTAGCCATAAGGCCTTCTCTCAGACCCAGGTGCGTTGTGGCAGCTGGTGAGAGCACAAGGGTGTTGGTGAGACCCATTTTAGGTGTCCTTACACTGAGCAGGAAAGAAATTACTGATATGCTCTGACATGGACTCTTCAGAGACATCCGCAAAGGATGTCCCGAGAAGAAAGCATTGAGTTCTTCAAACAGTGATAACATCGCTGTGAGTCCAAAAATTATCTGCAGTAACTGATAATGCTTCTGAAGGACAAAGTTCTTGAGGCAGAAATAGGCATGTGTTTGCAGAAAACAGAACCGAGATACAATAAAAAGAAAATTTTGTTGTATGCAGGGGCAGTTAAAAAACAGCAGCTCCTGTTGAGCATGGAGCTGTAGGACATTGCTTTAGAAGACCTATGCTACAAATGACTGAAAACTAGAAAAACAAAGCTGCCACAGGGAAGAGAGGCGGAGAGATCACAGACACAGCTGGACTCCTGGTCTTGCAGCAGCAGGGAATCTCTGGCCAGAAATGGCCCCGAGGAGCCCTGGAAAGGGTCTGTGCTCAATGATGCAGAGGAAGGTGAAAAACCCCCAGGGACCTGTGCCAATCTGCCCTGGGGAAAAAACTCCTTCCTGACCCCAGAACTGGCGATCGGCTGTTTCCTGAGCACGTGAACAAGACCTGCTGCCCGGCCCCCTGGGGCTGCCATGGCTCCAGGGCACACCAGCACCGCCCCGACCCCTTCCCTCCCTCCCCTGGAGGCATCTCATGGGCTTCCAAGCATGGCAAAATACTCTAGAAGTGATAGACCTGGGAGAAAATATGTCATTCCCAGTCCCTGCAGGAGACCATTGGGTGCTCCAAAGTGTTGAAAGAGTGAACATTTTGAACATCTCCACTTCCCGTTTCTAATGGGTGCTGCATCTGGCAATGGAACCGGTGTGGATGGGGAGCTCTGGGGCAGTCTCAAACTGCCAAGAACGGATTTTCTTGTTCTTTGTATACCATTGAGTATCTGAAAGGCCTGGTACCCTTGGGGACCCCCAGGTGTTAGTGGGTCTTCTCACATCACTCATTGGGTCCATTCTCCAAAGCTTAAAGCAGGATTAAGGTTAGATCCAGGTTGGTATCTCACCCTGCTCAGAGCTAGGATTGGATCAGATGACCACCAGAGACCTCTTCCAGCCTAAACTCTTCTATGATCCTGTGGCTACACAACAGCTCTTCAGAGTGCTCTCCGGCATGGGAATCAGCATGTTGCCTGCAAGGCTGAAATGCAGCCCATGATGCCTTGTTATTAATGCCTGCAGAACGTCCTGCTGCAGGCATGTGAGGGTGCCATCAGCCTCCCAACCTCTCCCAAGTGTCTTGGTGCCCTTGGGGTGAGCGCTAGACATGCAGCATGCACAGCAAGGAGAAGACCTTTGAATGGAGTGACATGGAGCTGCCTGGGCAGAAGGTGCAGAGCAAGAGGTGCCATCCGGATGGGAGATGAAGGCCAGCGTGGTCATGAGCACAACTGCATTGGGGCTGCCATGTCACCCTCCCTGTGTTAAAAGCTGCCGAGTGGTGTCATATCTCTTTGGTAGGCCCTTTATTCCACTCCTCTTGGGAAACGGGCATCCCAGGGGCCCACGCTGCCTGCCTTCTCCATTGCGGTTTTCTTCAGTCCTCCAAACTGAGAAGGTCTTCCTCGACCTTGGGGAAGCTCTCTTCCTCCTCCTGAGGCAATAGCTTCCTTAGGAGGTGTCTCTTGCTGACCTCTGCTTTTTGATCCTGGTGTGCGTCTTAGAAGAGATCTTCCTCGTCCTCACTCGTGTGGACCTTGGCTTTCCATGAACATGCAGTCCTTTTCCTCCAGGCTGGTGGTGTCAATGAAGAGACAGAAGTAATCTCCCTGGGAACAGAGCAGGTCCCAGATGTCCCACTTGGTCACCCTGAATTCCAGTGGCTCCTCAGAAATCTCCTCAAAGATCTTCCAGGTGCTCTCCCAGGTTTTCTCCTAGGGCTCCCCCCAGGTTTCCTCCAGAGCCTCCTGCAGAGCACTGCAAAGAAAGCAGAGAGTTCAGCTGTGGTGGAGATCCCTGTGGAGAGGACAAGCCTGCTGATCCCTGCTAGCACGCAGGCCTGGGAGCCTGGTTTGCTGGACCCATGGCAGAGATCATGCAGGCATTTCGAGGTGTGGGAGGGAGCAAGTCCAGGCAGTGGTGCCTGGTGAACCTGCCCCCAGCAGAAATCAAGAGAGGAGGAAGGCTGGCTGCGCACATGATCCTGAACTGCCTGGGAGACTGCAGGTTGGTTGCTGGTGGTGGCAGGATGCTTCCATCCTTGGCTGGTTACCTTGGACTGATGGTCATATTCCTGAGCCCTTAGACCTTGGGAACCTGAACTGTGTCCCCAGCAGCCCCAGGGCTGGCTTGAGTCTGGCCCAAGAGGAGGACAGGGCAGTGGAGGAGGTGCAGCTGCGGGAGGACCAGGGGCTGTGCCCCTGCAAAGCCTTGAGGATCTGGGATTGTAGGACCCAGAGGTCGAGATGTTTCTTCTTCTGGTAGCCACAACCAGGATCCTCAGGAGCTGGCAGCTGCTCCAGCATCTTCAGCTCCTCCATCCGCAGGCCCTGTGGGCCCATGGTCCAGCCCCAGTGCAGGCTCCCTTCTCTGGGAGCAACCGGTGTGTCAGCACCACAGCCCCTGCCTTCTCCGGCCTCGCACCCACCAGCCCCTCGTGCGAGGAGATCACATCAGTCATCTTCTTGCTGCCATTGGGAGCCCCCACATCACTGAGGAGAGGAGATGGGAGAAGATGCGGGGAGGGGAGGCGAGATGTGGGGCCAGGGCTTGGGAGGAGGTGTTCAGTGGGGTGGGGAGGGGACAGAGCTGCCCTGGGAGGTGGCAGGACCCCCCTCTCAAAAGAGTCTGGCCGGGGGGCCAGGGCGGACAGCAACGTTGGGACTTGCGCCGGGCAAGCGGGAAGGGGACGAGAAGCAGCCGTCTCTCCCCGCTTCTCCCTCTGGTGGCACCCAGGGCTGACTTGGCCAGGGCGAGCAGGCAAGGGGCAACTCAGGTCAGGACGACGTCCGTAAAAAGGTGAGGGTGCAGCCAGAAGTTCGGTGAGGAGATCTGGAGGAGCCAGGAGAGGCCACAGGGGCAGCTGGTGTCCAGGTGCACCAGGGTCCCCTTCCACAGCAGGTGAATCACGGCTGAGGGGACCCTGTGAACAGTGTCAAGAGTGTGTCCATGCTCAGAGCTCCACATGGAGAGGTCTCCAGCTGACATCCCCAGCTGGAGCTAGCCTGGATTGCAAGCTGGTGTGTCTGGGAGATGCCCATGTCACTGGGAATGGCCCAGATTTCTAGGCAGGCAATACAGAATTATTCACAGCAGCAAAACAGATGCTGACTGTGAAATGTTGCAGCTGGATATGATGGACCTTGGTGGCCAGGTGATAAAATGACACTGTTTTGATAAACGCAGACTAATGCTCAGGGGAAAAATACTAATTATACCTACAACATACTATATACTTATATACTTACCACATTACCACTTGGAAAAGATTTTGGAGTCACAGCAGAGCGTTCAATTAAAATAGGAGCCTGGGGCTCAGCAGTGAGCAGAGAGGTAAATACAGTGCTAATAATAGCACTGTCAGTACTGTGCCGTCTCAAAAATGGTGCAAGCTCTGGATCCTGATCTGTGCAGAGGTTGCCTGAACCTGGCAGGAAACGCGGGCTGAAGTGTGACCGTATGCCTGCCTTGTTCTTGCCTGCTCATGGCACATAAGTGCTGTTGGCCACTGCCAGAGAGGTGGACATCTGGGCTGAGCTGCATGGTCCTTCTTCTGGTTTTATATCCCTCACCTGCGGTGAAAATTTGATGCTGCAGTATTGCAGTTTTACTGCTGTGCAGTGGAAGTGCTTGGGATTAGTAGCATGGAATTGTTTTCTACATTTCTCCTGTTGGATTATTTTCCATGTTTCTTCTGTTTGGGAGCAGGGTGGTTCCTCTGGTGGTGTGCTCTTGGGCAGTGCTCTCTGTGGGTGACATTGGAGTCCTGTTTTGCCGACACGCTGTTGCAGGGCCGATTCCCCATTCACACTGGAGTTTTTAGAGATGGGGTAGTATGCTCCTCAGCACCACAACAGTTGCCTCATATTTTGATAACCCATTCCTTGTTGCCCTCTGAGCAGATGCTGAAGGTGTTCCTGTACAGCTATGAAGCATAGAGTGTTGTTTTGTTCAGGGAACAGATTATGATCTGGTTTGCTGAGGCATAGACATCAGCTGCCTGACCTTGTATAGGTCAGTGCATGACCCTTCAAGAGCTAGCAAGGTTTTACAGATGATCCTGGGTTCAGTTACATCATGTTGTATGTAAGCTTATTTCCCTTTCCTAACAGAAAGGAGATTTTGGCCATAACTCCTGCAGGATCCAGCTCCGGATCGGTACCTCTGGATGCCGCTAGTGATGACACAGTCCCGTTGTGTCTCATGAGTCAGTCAGGCAGGGCAGGCTGGTGACTTTCTGCAACCAGCTGGGTCTCAGGTGACTTTCTGAAACACCTCTATGTGCTTTCTGGGACTGAGACTGTGGGCAGCCAGATGGCTTCTCCTCCAGTAGTGTCAGCTGAAATCCTACCGAGAACCATTTTGCTTTTGCCTGGTTAACTCCAGGAGCGGACGAGGGACACCTAGAAACATGCACTGTGCTCTGCTCTGTCCTGCTCTAGGAGTTGTGGGTAGCTCGGTCAGCCGGATCACAGCCTGTGCCTCCAAAGGGCCCAGGGGAACCATCAGTGGGGAAGTTAGGAGGTGTGCAGTGGGCCTGAGGGGATGGCTTCAGATTGCCATCTTTATGGTCCAAACAAAGCAAAGGCATCTCAGACAAATGGCTGATACTCGGGCGCAGGAGCTCTGACATCCCCCCAAAGTCCCTCGTAAAACCAGCCAGACCAGCTGGAAACCAGTCCCAGGGCCATTGAACTGGCATCAGCATCTCTGGGGGGTTTGGAGAAGGTCGAGGCATCCTCTGGTGAGGCACATTCAGGAGCCACCCTTCTGCCATCCACCCCCCCACCTGCCCGGGTGGTTGGGGGTCCCTGCTGTGCTCCCCTACGTGCGCAGCATCCCGAGGGCTTGCTCCGATGCTGCCTGGGCACTGCCTGCCTGGAGCGTAGCCCCATCCTGCTGGCACAGCATCCACTTGCTGCTGCAGGAAACCCACAGCAAACGGCTGCTCTGGATTAGCAGGGGTTTTGGTTTGCTCGTGAGTCGGCTGTGGGAATTGGCTATCGCAGACCTCGGAGTAGGCTGGTTGCCTTCCAGAAGAAAGCCTGGCCTCTGCGTAGGTGACAGTATCTTCGTTTCAGCTTTCTCTTTGCTCTCCTTTGCGTGGCTCATGTTGTCTCATTGGCACATTCTGCTCACAGCGGCGTCTCATTTTGGTATGAACTCACTTAGGTGCAGTTTTACTTTCCCTTCTAGCTTGATGCTGAGGGATGTCCTGGATGTCCCGCTCCAGCTCATCCACCATCACCTGCTCCTCTTTGGCACTCACCTCCCACCTCCTTTTTTGCCAACCTTTACATGGTATTTTATTATACGTTTTATACTAAATTATTGTCCTGTATCACTGATACGTCAATGGCTTGAGACTCTGTTTCTCTGATACAAAGCCATTTTCCCTTTCTTCCTGCCAGTTTTGGCAAAGGGCCATACAGCAGTTACTGCATGTGGCTTCTCCGCTGTGTTTTTCCCCGGTGCTCCCAAATGTTCCTCTGCATTTGTGCACCTTCTTACATGGCTTTTTTTTTTTTTTGCATTTGCTCTTGCATAAATATTGGTGTGCTGCCTTCCTTGGATGCTCTTGCTCTTGCAAGAAGAGCTCTTGGCTCTTCCCTGCTCCATTTAATGTTCCCCCTTTGGAAATGAGCTTGTTTGGTGGCTCCACACACCATCTGATCGCTCTTTGTAGTCTGCAGGCAAGCTTGTGTGTGTTTTGTCCTGTTAATAGTCTGTCCCAAACTGGTACCCCTCAGGGCCCATTATCAAATGGCACCTGTCCGCTTTGCACCAGGTGGCAAGGCACTGGTCTCTTGTTCCTCTGTAGCCTGGATTACTTATTGAACACGCTTCAGGCTTTGAAGGTGCTCCTGCAATGCACCTGGGACTTGGTGGAGGTCACGCCATGCGCGGCAGAAGGGGAGTTTGAAGGTGTGCGGGAAGGAGTGTGCGTGCTTTGGAGGCATATAGCTGAAAACGGAGGGATATGTCCGGATATTTTGAGTGGGTGCTTAAGTAAAGGGGAGAAATTGCAGTGCTTGGCGTCTGTCTCCTGGCACTTCTGTTTTTTCTTCTCATCAGAAAGATTTTGACGGACTCTCTAAGCTGCAGAAAAGCCTACTTTGCCTGCATTAAAATATCCTTTGGAAACGGTTTTAACTTCCTGCCCAGATCGGAAGGCTTTGTGAAAAACATATGGCAAAACCATAGTAAATCAGTTCCAGTACAGGTATGAATGGGTAAAATTAATTAAATGTTCTATTTTATTGCCAGTTGTGTTGTATGAATCTTTGCTGTTTTCAGACAAGGAATATAACCGAAAAGGTTTATCCTAATTCTTAGTCTGTACCAAATCTGAGAGCACTGTCAGTCAAAGCTAATGAGATAAACACAACTTGAAGTGGACCGTTTGCCTCTCCCACTTAAACATAAAAAAATCTTGCCTTAATAGTATAAAAAATTGGGTTTTGGTGCAAAATGGCCTGATATTGAAAACCCTTTCTCAAATAAATAATTGTTCCAAAGTGAATAGGATTTCTGCAGCAATGAGCATTACTGGAAAGGGGGAACTTGCAGGACTGGGCAATAAAGTAGATTTCTTTTTGCCATCACTTAATAATAAAAGAAAAAAACCTGACTGAAATGTATTTATGGTTTAATCATTGTATTTGGACTGTGACCTATGTGCTTAGAGATTTAATTCCCAAAGGCAGGGCTTTGGAAAGTTATTAAAGTCTGAACATAAACGATACGAGGGGTTTTGTAATTTTAAACTTTGAAAGGATGATTGAATTTATAAACTTCATAACTGAATTTACTGGCGACTCCCAGCACGGTGACCCCAGTGTCACGTTTTCCCCTTGTCACTCGGGTCACTGGGGGTGCGTGGGGCTGGGTGCAACTTGCCCCTATGCTCCATGCACCCGTTGTGCTCCTGCTGCCCAGCTCCTGCCTGCAGCTGTTGGCGCAGGCAGCAGCGCTGCTCAGTGGCTTTCCTTCCCCTCCCTACAGCACCCGCGTTCCCTGCCGGTACCGCTTCTCACGGAGCTTTTCTACCCAACACAGGTTGTGAACGACGCCTGGAGCCCAGGACGGCGTGAGCAGGCGGTTTATCATGCGAGGATGTGCCCGCGCCCTCGCTGACCTCGCCGTCCCCGTCCCCGCTGCCCGTCCTGGTCGGCGCCATGGGAGGATGCTTCTCCAAGCCCAAACCAGGTGACTGCCCTCCGGCGTCGTGCCCCCATCTCACCGTCCCCATGGGGAGAAGTAGGTCAGTGGTGGCGCACGCTGGCCGGGGGAATGTTAATTCTTGGCTCCTGCAGGGAGGATTACCGGCCCATTAATCCCCCCAAATTCCTCAGTGCTCTCGCTCCCAGGCAGGGAGCTGTGCCGGGGCTTCAGTGGTGCCGGGGGGGTGGTGGGCAGGTGGGAGGAGAGCTCAGCCTGCACCCCATCCAAACACCCGCTGCCAGCTCTTCCCTGTCCTGTCTCCTCGTACCCCCATTACCCTCCCTGCTTCTGCCTTCCCCCAGTGCCTGGGGGCAGAACTGCCCCCCTCATGCCCCGGGGGGGGTTGTGTGACAGCCGTCCCCGTAGGGACGTGTGTGGCTCCAGCACCTTCCCTGCTGCCGCGGCTTTGCCACTCACTGGCCGGCCCTTAATTTTGTCCCTGCTGGAAGGGAATGACCAGGAAAGGAGCAGGACCACATATTACTTGATTTCTTGGTGCTTTCTCAGTCCCACCACCCAGGACAGGTCCTGGGGCAGCTCCACTCTCTGGATTTTATTTTCTTGGCGAAGCTTGTCCATGTGTGCTGCCTCCGGTGGGGAAAGCAGCTGTGGGCACCTGGACATCAAGGATGTTCCCCTTGCCCTGCACGCTCCCACCGTGGCTGGGCTGGATGGGCTCCCTGCTCTTTGCGGTTTGGCGAAGGTGGGCGTACGTAGGAGAGGAAGGGGCTGCAGTGCAGGCTGTGTGGGCACACTGGCTGGTCAAGGGAGGTCTGGTATGGAAGTGTCCACGTTAAGCCTTGTCCTGAGCCCCTGCTGGCAGCATGGGCATGAGCAGGCACTGCATGGTTGCCTGGGCTCATCGTACCCAGCAGCACCCACATCACCCCAGCACTGGTCGCCAGGGACCGATGTTGGTGCGTGGGGGGCTGGTGCAGTCGGTGTTGCCGAAGCTGCCTTGGAGGAGAGCCCCCATCCTGCAGCTTGTTTTGGCCACCTAAGAGGGAGCTGAAGGACCACCCTGTCCTTGCTACCTGCTCGTGCCCAAGGGCAAGGGGAATCAGATAGTCGCACTGATCTATCAGATCAGTCAGCATCCACACGTAGCCTTCGTGGGTGGAAAAACGTCTTTTGGGGACCTTTTATTGGCAATTTGTCTTTATTGCCTCAGGCAGTGGGGATTTCAGGTTGAAGGACTCAAAAGGTCAGAGGGGCAATACAAGTCATGTCTGTGACCCACCGAGCATCCACTGGGTGAGGTCCTCTGCCTTTGCTTTGCAAGGCATAAGGAGAAAATAAAGGTGGTTTTCTGCCCTTGACCTGTACTGTGATTATTTTATGGGTCATTGCAGTGCCAAGGTGGCACTGGACACTGTGAACTGTAAGTTTTCTTTTGTGAAAACCCACGCTGTTTATATCCTTCCTTGAAACGTTTAAGGAGTGAAAACGCATCCAGGAATAAATGCCGTAAACTTGTAACAAACTCTGCTGGCAGTTCCACTTTATTTTGTATACAACCAGCAAAATTGTGTTTAATCTTGGACCGGTGCAGGAACAAAAGCACTCTGCAGGCATGTTTCCTGAACTGCAGATTTTCATGTGGAGCTGTATTTGAATAGCAGGACCAAATGACTGAAAATGCCATCCTGTAAAGTAATGCTCTCTCTGCACCTCTGGTTTTGATTAGCAGTCTTCAAAGGCTTTTGACAAGCCTTTCCCCAGCCCCTGGTTAGCACACCACTGACTGCGGTGCTTCATCTCGGTGGTTATAAAACCTGCCAATGCGGTGAGGTAAACAGATATATTTGCAGATACCGATTGTTCTGGCAAAGAGGTTTCACAGCCTTTTTATATTTATCATTCTGGTTTCTTGCGGGAGCTGTGCACCATCAGAGCTAAGTAGTGGACTTTCCTATTTCTAAAAATCCACATATCCCCTGTACAAATGAGAAGCAAATCGTGCAGGGGCAGAACAGAGCTATTTTCTCCATCAGTTCTGTTTTGACATGAAGGGAATATTTCAGATGCAGCCCAAAGTCAACAGAATTTATTTAGACACTTTAAAAAGGTGTATATGAGGTCCTTATCTGCTCCATCTTCTTATATCGAAGAGAGACCCTCAGTCCCCCTGAGCACCCTCAGCATTTCTCGAGATAAACTTGACATTGCACACACATTGCTGTGTGCCAGGAAGACCTTTTGATGAGCAGATCACCGGTACAAGAGCTTTGGGGAGTGGAGTGCTGCAACAGTAAATAACCGTGCCGGCTGTACCGGAGGCCAGCCCTGAAGTCTGGCTGCTGCTGCAGCGCCCGACCCCATCCTGGTATTTGAGTGTTTAATTAAGAGCTTATATTCAAGGAGGGAAGTAATCTTCTGTTATCTCTAGCGCTGCAATCCCATGACGCCGGATCCTCTTCTGAAGGCCCAGTTCTCAATCTCTGCATAATTTTTTTCTCTGGTTTTTCTCCGGGTGCGTGATGCATATGCGATGAGCTGCCAGCTGGCAGTCTGCGTGGGATCCCAGCACCCGCTCCAGGAAAGGCAGCCAGGTCAGGATGACGGGTAAAGGGAACCATCATGCGCCAGCGACTGCTCGGTGTGAGCTGCGGCAGCACCATCTCTGCACCAGGCACGGGAGAGCAGCTTGCAAAACCTATAAAGTTGTGATTATTTTTCTTTGCACTCTCTGCTGGGCTCAGTGCTTCATGGTGGGGCAGGGCAGCAGCACCAGCAGAGCATGGCCTGTCTGCGGGTGAGCTTTGCCCTCGCACAGAGGATGCATTTGGCTCTGAGCAGGGAACATGTCCCCTTCGCAGGGGTGCTGCATGCTGCTGGAGGGGGTGCCGTGGGCTGTGTGTCCTTCTGAGCTTGGCTCTGAGGGTGCCCCCAGGCTTGGCTGGCAAGTCCTACCTCCTGGTTTTTGGGAGCGTGGCATTTGCTGAACAGGACATCTGGAGAGGGCGGGTAGAGTCGGGCATGTTTGATATGATGGTTTTGTCGTTAGCTCTGTCATTTTTAATAGAAACGGTTTGGAGTCTCTTTGAGACCACCTGAAGTAGTTGTCATCGAGGTTTGCAGTTAAGAGGCAGCGTGGGCAAGCCCAGGGGATGCCTGGAGTGTGCAGCTCTGGCAGGGCAGAGCAAGACCCCAAACATGGATTTACTCCGTGCAGGAAAATAAACCCTGCTGGGGTAAACCAGGCTTTCTGGCTGTGCCCACCGTACCCTGCTGGTCCCTCCATCATCACTACCCTTGATGCTTTTCTGATTTCCACTTCTCTTGGAGCTGTTGGCACCATCCAGCCAGTACAAGGCTGTTCTCCGCCCTCAGTGCTCATTTGCCCTGTGCCTGCAGCCCCTGGGCAGCAAACCCTGAGGCATCCCAGGGTTTTGTGGTTGGGGGAGGCAGACACACAGCTCTCTCCTCTGCCGGCCCAGCTCCTTCATCCCCTGTGGCCAGGCATCTTCATCTTACCCAGACTCCCCCAGATTCAAGCCAACTCTTAGCTTATGCCAATTGTCTCTTCTCCTGCACCGCCGTATTAACGTAGTATTTTCCTTGTTTCTACTGTTTTAAGTATGATACTTTAAATGGCCTGATACCCGTAGTTTAAATTTAGCCTCTAGAAGGGCACTGAGCCATACTGGGAACCTAATTCTGTGGTAAGGAAGTTTTGGGTCATTTAATTGCCCTATTTTTTTAAAATAATGACCGTGGCCCTGCACTGCAGCCCAGCCACCCTCCACCTGCCAGCACCCTGCCCAGGGGTCAATGCCAACATTTCCAGCCTCAAGTCTCAGGTACTTGCCTAAAAGCAGGCAGAGGCTTTGACTTGTCCCACAAGGCTGTGAATAGCGACGGAGAAGGGATAAATTTACGTGAGATGTAATAGGGTATTAATGACTGACTGCCAGGTGTTAATGACATGAGGCCAAGCACAAGAACATCATGGCCACAGTGTGAAAAAAGAACCTGAGCCAACCGTGATAAATGGGGTTGGGACGTGGATCCTGGGTGTGCGCGTGGGTCCTGGCAGTGCTCCGACCTAAAGGCTGAAAACATGGGAGAAAAAAAATTGGGTCAAAATTTATAGTCTTGACAAGAGTCCATATTTTAAGCAATTCTATGATTTTGAGAAGCTGACTCAGGATTTTTGAATACTAAGAGCTGGCAGTGCTGAGGTGCTGAGGATGTGTGGTATTAGCACCTGCTAATGCTCAACTGTTTCATCTGCCTTTTTGTATATTCTTATAAAACACTTCCAGCCCTGGCCTCCTGGTCCTTCCCATATATGTGTGTGTGTGTATATATTGAGATTAAAAATATATATTAAAAATGTACATGAACACACAAAAACACACACATACACATATATATATGTAAATAAGTGATGCTGGTGGCACAGGGCAAGCAGGCATATCTATATCTATATCTCTAGATGCATACATATGCATGCTCGGAGAGCAGCAGTTACTCTGCCCTGGAAGCTACAGCTGTCACCCTTGTTCCCACCAGCTGTGGCCGGGGCAGTGCTGCTGTGTGACAGTGGTGGCCTTGGCCGGTCCCTGAGGAGTCAGCCACCGCACAGATTTGTAGGCATGTGTCTAAAACTTCCCAAACAGTTTGCTTTAAGGTCAGGAACCTCTTCTAGCAGTTATAGAAAATGACTGTCAAAGGGATGGAGTGCGCTGGACCCGGCCATAGCGTGCCAATTGGATTTCAGAATTAAACTTGGGTTTATAAATATTTCATTTAAATGTCATTTTCCCTGATGGCAATTGAAGCAGTTTGCTGGATCAGCTCAGGTGCCGCTGAGCCCTGGATTCCTGGAGGGATCATCCCTCAGGAGCGCAGGTCTCTGGCCAGAGGGACACCCCATGGGGCCGGCGGGGGACAAGGAGGAGAAGGAGAAGGAGGAGAAGAAGGGATAAAGGATCAGGGAGACGTGAGTGGGAGTTGCCCCCCACAGAGGCAACTGGTGAAGTGTGGCACCTGAAATAGGAGTGGGGAAGACTTTATATCTCTCTTTCTTTTCCTCTGGACATTTGTCCAGCAGTGTTGGTGAGTGCTGAGCGGGGACGGCTGGGAACGCTGTCACGTGCTGGTGCCAGAGACCTGCTGCTTTTTGCATATGTTTTTCTGACCAAGGAAGAAGTGAAGAGCTCAGAGCTATATTTTCATCTTCATCCCCACAGATTCATACGCCCGTGGATCAGCAAGCACTCCAGGTGTTCACCTGACCCAAATGTAGTTTGGAAAACAAAGCTCTGGGGCATGGGGCCAAGTGAGAGATGGGGGTTCTTCCCTGCAGGGTGAATTCACCGGCATCAACAGTCACCGTCAGGGCTTGGAGCTGCCGGCTTCACCGGTGCCAGCCCGGTCTCATCCTGCACCACAGTTGGCAGCAGCAGCATCATGCTGCCTGGCTCTGGGGTCTGGCCGCAAGGATGCGCAGCTGTGTTTGCACCAGATAAATGTCTGATTGACGACATAATCGTATGAAATGATCCTCCTGTTTCTTTGACTGAAAGTATTTCACAGGGGCTGGCATAAATGGATGTTCGTTATATTTCCCAACTCTGTCTTGGAAAATCTGCGTCTGCTTTTCCAAATGCCATAGGAAAACAGTGCTTATGGAAAGCAGCGTCTTTACTGGCTACCTGCAGGGAGCTGGGCTGCTTCTGCAGAGCTCCAGGAACAAATTTGCTCATAGCAGCATTTTTTTTTGTAATGCATGGTGCTGGGCCTATTAGTTTGCAGTAAGTCCTACAGCTGGCAGCTGCAATAACACAACAGAAATTCACATTTTCTGTTGGTTCAGCATGGATACACAGAAAATTGCTTTACTGGATCTGTCTGTCAGAGCCCCCACTGAATCCTGCCCCTGGTGAGTGCAAGGATTTGGCACTTTGGCGAAAAGCCGCCCCATCCCCTGGCCTGCTGAGCTGGCACAAAAAGCAGAAACTCACAGGAGTCTTGAAATAACCACCTGCCTCCAGTGCCGGGATGGCCATGGCCACTTACTTTTCTCCCTTCCTAAATGAAAGACCTTCCCCCTGACCTTTTCTTCCATTGTCCTCTCAATGGGCTTGCAATAAATGGCGTGGGGCAACAGATGAAGCTGGGAAGACCAGCACCCTTCTCTTGCTGCAGGGCTCATCCCGCTCTTCTGGGGCATGTTTTTCCCTTCTCTTTGCCTTTCCTTAACCTGTTTAGGTCTTGAGCTTTAATTTTTATCTTCTGCACAGCTTTCCCTGTTCATGATATTTGTAAGATGGGGAAAGCTCAGCAATCTCCCATTTGCTTGAGACACTTCTTCAGTCTCTGGCACTTACCCCTGGATTGCTGTAGAACTCCCCTAGGGTTTATTATAAATATTAATGGCTTTAGTTTTATGAAGTCCCTAGGAGTCAGAGTGGTGTTTTTCACTTTATGATGTGAGAGCTCATCACTGTCTTCCTCTGCTGCTCCTGTGTCCAGCCTGCTCCCCACCTTGGGCACGGGGCAGTGGGTGTGGGTGCGGCTGGGTGGGTGCACGCTGAGGCTGGGTGAGCGCTGCCCTTCGGGGAGGTGGGATGAACATCTGCGTGTCTTCACCTGGGTGGCCAAGGATAGTCCCTGCGCTCCCCCTCCGTCCCTGCACGAGGAGGGGAGGACCGGCAGCACATCCCGGTCGAGGCAGTAGGAGGGCGGAGGGGGATGGAGGGGCACCGCCCCGGCTGTGCTGTGGCAGGGGCTGCCTTGCTCCATCACTGCCCCATGACAGCACCCAGGGTGGCAGTCAGGCCGAGGGGACCCGCTGGCTCTGGTGTCCCCTCTGATGGTCGGGGGGATGTGCTGCGCTGGCACAAGTAGCTCCCGCCTGTCCCTGGGTCCCCTGGTCCCCTGGTCCCCAGGCCAGGGATGCTTTTCTTGTCAAACCTGCTCAATGGTGTACACCTGAGTAAAACGGACAATCCTTGCTTTTCTCACTTAATGCTGAAGATTCCCTCTACACTGAAAACCTCATGCAGAAATAATATTGGATATTTCCAGTTCCTTATTAATTGATCTCCATCTAATGAAGCAATGATGTTATACACCATGCAGTGTTGGCTTTCTCTTTCAGTGAATGCTTTCTACAAACAATTAAAGGGTTTTCTGAAGTCTGTCTGAGCCCTAGAGGCCTTGGCATGCCTCACATTTAGCTGCCCGAAGCTGTTTTCCAGTAAACAGGACAGGAACTGTGACTGAGGGGTTGTTTTACACCGATGATTAATGCCTGCTTGCAAGAATATGTACTCTGTGCATGCAAAGGTGCCCTACGGAGAAAGAACAGTAGAATCATGGGCTCGGGTAATCAAACCAAGTTTGATATTAAATGTTTTCTCTTCCCAAGCAAGCCAAAAAAAAAATGTCCGTCAGCCCCTTTCAAAGCCCAGGGGGGAGGAGCAGAAACAGCAAAACCTCCGGCTTAATTTTAATGAAGATTTCTGTTTGTTCCTGCAGTTGAAGTGAAAATTGAAGTTGTGATACCTGAGAAGGAGAGAAGCAAGGAGGAGATGTCGCCCAATGGGAAAGCCAGTCCCCTGGTCTACAAAGTCAACGGGACTGCCCGGCATTATCATCTCGAGGAGCATCCCATTGCCAGCAATCCCTACCACAACCCAAAGGATGTGGTGGAAGCGTCCGTGTGCCATGTGAAGGACCTGGAGAATGGACAGTAAGTGCCTAAAATTTTTGCAGGTAAAACTTGAGAGACCTTATAACCCAAACGAAACCCCCTATCTTGTTCTTCAGAGTTTCTGGAGATGATAATTTAACTTAGTAAATTTTTTTTTTTTTTAATCTTAAAAAATGACATCACGGACAAGTGACAACTGTTTTTTACTAGAAGGTCTGCTGTTCCGTGCACAGTCCACCCTGGGACTCGTCTTAGAAAGATGTGATATTCTGTAGCAGAATTTCTCAACAGGCTCTGCTCAGTTTGCGTTAGACAACCCTGGCAATTTTTTATAAATTTATAGCCTTAGTAGTTTTACAAAGCAGCATGAGTAGCACATGGGTGGAGCTGATGGGGCAGATCGTGTGCTACATCACTTCTGCAGTGCCTTGCTCTTCTAGCCGAGCTCATCTCTCAATTTGCTTTTTCACCAAGGATGCAGTTTTCCAAATTTTTTGCTGATGGCAACACACTTCAGCTGTGTACAATTTCACTACCCTGATTTAAGAGTTTTCTGAAGTCTAAAAAGTGCCTGCCCCAGTCACCGTGCTTCACAGGCGGGTGTTTCTTTTCTGGGGTAGATGTGCCTTTTCTGCAGCACGTTCTGTTAGTCTGATGGCCAACATCTCAGCAGGCTCTGTCCTTGTGTGAAAGAAAACATAGTTTGAAATAGCTTTTATTCCAGTGAGGGAGTGACGTCAAGTGTGTGGGACACAGCAGGAGTCTGGCAGCTATTTGCTTTAAATTGAACTGTTGCTTGTGATAATATTCTAGAATAATCCATGTACTACAAGCTACTTTGTGCTAAACCTAAGGGGCTTCATGGGCTATAAATTCTTCTCATTAGGTAAGTTAATCCAGGAATAAACTGGTTTTTTCATTGTGATGGGAATTTACGTATTAGACCGTTCTACAAAGGGATGCACTGGATTCTTGGATTAAATCTTCACGTGATGAGGTGTGGCTGACTCTACAAGGTCTGCTGCAGCTCAGAGAAGTGCTGGAGGGCCATCAGGACCTGGAGGTGAATGGCCTCATCCAGTGAGAGGTGGGGGTGAGGAGTCAGTAGAGATGCTCTGGACTGGAAGGCAAGCACAGTGGCTGCAGGGCTGCTTCTGGGAGGTGGTGGGCAACCCACTGCCTCCTGCGCAGGTGAGCAGCAACAGCAAGGATGGGGAAGAAGGGACCTGGGGCAGAGCACAGGCAATGACCAGGTTTGCCTTGAACCTGGAGCGAAGCAAAAAGGGGAGACTATCCTGGGAAATACTGGTTGCACAGGGAGGGTCCTGTTCCAGTGTCAAGATGTAGCCTGATGGCTGAACACCAAGTGTTCATGGAGGCAGCTTCTGCTGACCTCATGTTTGGGGTGTTACTAGAAGAGTGTGCTCTGCTTTAGTGCCCCAGTGCAAGAAGGACATTGGAAAATTAGGGCTGCAATAGATACATTGACTGGAAAGCATGCATTCATTATAGTAGGTGAAAAGATTCTAAGAGCTCTGCTGGTCACAGGGAAGGTGAGGAGGGAGCTGGCTGCAGTCCATGAGAACATCCCTGGCTGCAGGCAGCTGTAGCAGGGAGCTCCTCAGCTAAAGCCAGGGCTGGAAACTGGCATCGATCTGGAAACTGGGCTCACACTTCAACCACGTGTGCATTCAGCTACTGAAACACGCTACCAAGTATGGCAGTGAACTTGCCATCACTGGACATTTTGAGAATAGCTTTTTTTCTAGCAGGCTGAGTCTAGCTCCAAAGACAGGTGCTGCGAGAAGGTCCCATGGCTCGTGTAAGCAATGGGCCAGACCAAAGGAGTTCCGTCTCACTCTCATACCCAGAGGGATTTTCCGGGATGCTTCTCTCAAGGAGTGTGCTGGGCAGGGGTGTGCATGGGCACAGCAGCAGTGTGGAGCACTGGCACGAGAGTTCAGGCACCTCTACGTTGTGTTAGTGGAGTCTGCAAGCACAAGGTACTCTTTCTGCCCACCCTTTCTCTCTTTCTGGTACCAAGATGGACTCAGCAGAACCAGTAAAAGATACTGGAGGATAAACTCTGGCGCTGCTGTATCCAGTCAGCCTCCCAGCAGGTTAACTGGGGGAGGTCAATGAGCTGCAGACAGAAAACAGCCCCCAGTGCTCCCTCAGCTCCTAAGCAAAGGTCCTTTGCAGGCCACAGCTGAGTTTTAGCTGGTGCTTCCCAAGTCAGGAGTGGAGTTGGGCAACAGGGCAAATTCCCAACTGAGTAAATAGCTCAGTGGGGAGCAGTGCAGTGTAAATCATCCTCTCGCTCCCTCTGGAGTGAGTGTGGGATCAGGAGCCTTGCAGGTGGCTGTGTGCTGCCTTGAAGACACCAGGTCTTGTTTTTGACTCTCAGATCACACAGTTCCTTGGGTAAGTTGTAAACTCTTTCACTTATCTTATCTTATCTTCCCATAGAGTTGTGGTTTCATTTAACCGAAGGTTTTATCTGAAGTACTGCACAGCTGAGGAATGCAGTAGGACTTGTACTGCTCTATTCCCCTTGTGCTGACGGAAGGACTTCCAAGTGCCAAGTGTCCTACACGGGGAGGGAGCAGAGCTGCATGGCTTGGGAGTGGGGCTGCCAATTTACTGGGGCAAAACAGCTCCCAAGGGCAGGCATGATGAGCTCTGCTGCTGCTTTCACCTAAGGTGGCAAGGAAATTGAGCATTTGCCATTACTCTAGTGGGACAGCTGATGCAGGTGGAGCAGGCGCCTGCACGAAGATTTGTCCAAGGTGGGTTTGAAGGTGTTACAGGGGTGCTAGTGGACCGAACCCTGGTGTCATCTCCATGGCTGCGAAGCAGAGAGCAGGACAAGTGTCTCTAGCCTGGGTGCCAGTGACGGGATAGAGTTGGGATGTTATCCAAAGAGGAATGAGCATGCAGAGTGACTCCCATTCTTCTGAGACCCTGGGACCTATCGTGCATGTACAGCATTCAGGGATCACACATCGCCAGTAGCTTCCTTGAGCACATGGGGTTTGCTCTGTGCAGAGTGGTATATTTGGTACACCAAATGCAATGTGCCAGGCTTGCATCTCTCTGCAGAGATGGTCATGCAATGGGAACAACCAGGGTTTCCAGATAAACTTCAAGTTGTGCGGGGACAGGCTTTCTGGCTGAAAGAGGGGAAGTTTCAAGGGAGCAGCAGCTCTGCGCTCCATGCCCAGCTCCCTGCAAACCAGGGCTCACTCCTTGTCTCTCTGCTTTCCTCCATGGTTAGCTGGAAGGCTCTGCTGTAGGGAAGCAGCTGCTGGTAATTGCATTGGGAAGAGGTTCAATGCCTCACACAGGGCCATGGATTGCACAGGGTGTATCAGGGCTGTTGGTTGGAAAGGGAGCACCTGAGTAGTGAGAAGAGAAAAGGAGGTGAGGACAGGACATGTTGGGATGAAGATCTGGTGGAGACATAGTGAGAGAGCAGAGAGTAAACATCTGCTCAGTGCAGAGCTACATCAGTCCCACTCAAAGATGCTTGGGCAGCCTGCACTGCCCCTATGGCTGGAAAGCTGCAGAAATCCCCTTGGCAAAGATCTGGGCAGGTGGAGGAGTGGGGGTCTCAGTGCTGGAGCCTCCTGCATCCCAGTCTCCAGACTCTGCAGAGAGGAGCAATGGGCAGCCTCCTGGAAATGATGAATGGTTGAAAGACTCATATTTCAGTGGATAGTGCAACTGCCCAGTGTAATGCAACTGCCTAAATGCAGCCCAGTTCTGTATATGGTCTGCAGGTCTTGGAAGCTCTTGCAAATAAAAGCACGTGTTGCAGCTGCATTGCAAAACCTGTGCCCGACCAGCCTGCAGCAAGCAGAGCAACAGGGCACAGGCGGCTGGGTGCTGCTGGGCACTGGGGAGGAGGCATGGCATTCCCAGGGAGACCTGGGCAGCCGGCTGCTGTGGGCAAATGCACCTGCTGTTCAGGAATGCTGCACACACACTGGGCCAGTGCAGAGGTGTGTATCACTCAACACAGCCCTGCTGAGCCGGACGGCTGCAGATCAGCTCCTCAGTCAAGCCAAGGGAGTTAGAAAGGATTTTCTAAAATGCTGCTTTCCAACACGAATGGCACCATTAATCACCCATTCAGCAGATGGGGATGCTCAGTAGCTCTTTCTGTCTTTGCAGACAAGGTGCCTGATCGGCAAAGAGATGCTTTTGGCCAGGACAGGGGTGGCTGGAGTCTCAGCCTGCCTTGGCTGGTCAAGGACCTGCAGCTGGGGAGGCGTGACTCAGAGAGCCTAAAAATTGCAAAGCTTTGTGTGTAAAGGATTCCTGCTATGCTAATCACGCTTTTGTCCAGGGTACCAAACAAGCAGCTATGGTCTTTCAAAGAGCACATGAATCTCTCCAGGGGAATGGCTCGAGGGTTACATTGGCTCCTACACAAACACAGGGCTGAGTGCCAGCGGCACCAGGGAGGCAAAGCCCCTGAGTGATGCAGAGCTGGGGCCAGCCGCCTGGAGCAGGCGGACAGGTCGCTGTGTGAGCTTTACTCTGCACAAACAGCTGAGGGAAACAGCAAGGAGGTCACACGTGGGTTTCTGCTGTCCTGAGGGTTTTATCAGGAAAAGGTGACCCACATTGTTGACCTGGGATGTGGCCAGGACCAGAGCATGACCCCCTCCTAAGGTGCAGGGAGGCAGACCCCAAGGCCAGGGTACACAAGGGGTCAGAATCGCCTCTCCTGGTTTTCAAGTCTCAGAAATGTTGTGTTTGCTTTGAGTGAGTGAACACAAGCCTGGCAGGGACCTGCTGAGCTGCTGGAGCCAGGAGGGGAGGTGATGTCGCAGTAAAACCAGTTTGGTTTCTTGCTCCCACTATGTGCTGAAAAGCTTTGTTCTGACCCCCCTGGACTTGGGTGGAGACCACCAGCTGCTTCCCGAGCAGCTGGGGAGGTGCTTTGGGACACCTCTTGGCACAGTGATGGATGAAGAAGCTGCCACTCAATGGTCCAGCTCGGATGTGCCCCAGGCTGGGAGCAGTAGAGCCACCTCCAAAGCCGGCTCACTGACAGGAGTGACCCACACCTGTAAGTCACGTGGAGCTGGTGGTGAGCAAGTTGAAGGAGGGGGGAGCGTGGTGGGACCAGGGCTGGGATGCAGGGCGAGGGGGTGGCATCCACTGCCAGGTGGATGCTCTGCCATGTGTTTTCCGTGCTCCTCCTCCCCAGGATGCGGGAAGTGGACCTGGGTTGCGGGAAGGCTCTGCTCATCAAGGAGAGCGGTGAGTTCCACGCCGTGGGACACAAGTGTCCCCACTATGGGGCTCCGCTGGTCAAAGGTCAGTCTGCATCGCATCCTAGGAGACTAACCAAGGGCATCAAAGTGTTGGCAAAAGATAGCCCGGTGTTCATCCGGCTGTGCTGCTGGGCATGGAGCTGTGCCGTGCCGCGTGCTCAGCACCATCTTGGCATCTTCTCGCTGTGGGAAGGCATGGGCAAAAACCTGGAGGTGCACAAACCTCCTGGGAGCACTTTGCTGCAGGTCTGATTTGCTGGTGACCCCAGCTTGCCACTGGTGGTCACAGGGCTGGGGCTTCTTTGGGTGACTTTGAAGAACAAAACAGCATGGCTCCATTAAATTTGGCTTCTGCTTCATTCTTCAGCTGGAGCTGAACCTCTCTTGGATGGTATGAAACAGCTGCAGCTCACTGTCCCCACGCAAAGCCTGGTTTTATGGGGCTTTTCACTCCACTGAGGAGTTAAAAAAAAGTCTTAAAGGGGAAAAAAAATCACCTTATGATTTCTCAGGCTACTCAGTCTTAAAAAAACTCACAAAACCACAGCTCCCTGTAAATCAAAATCCTGTTTGTGGGGGAAGGAGGAAGCTCTTTGGGCTGGTGGGATCCTTTCAGTAGCAAAAAAAAATGTTGCTGGTGTTATTGATTGACGTGGGATGAGGTACAGTGGTTTCCCGTCTTGGCACTTAAAAATATGCATCCTGGCATTTTCTCAGCACGGGCCTCAGGCAGGTCCCTACCCAGAGTCTGAGTAACGGTAGCAGGCAGTGCTGGCCTGGCTGTGTGCTGGAGAAGTGCATCACCCAAACTGGGGATGGAGGGCACTTTGCTGGAGGTGGGATCCTGGGGGAGAGAGCAGAGCATTCTGCTGGGTGCCCTCTGGGCATTGCTGCCCCAGCAGCAGTGCTGGGTGCAGGCAGCCACGCTCTCAGCCCCTCACCTGGGGCTAGCGGCTCACTGAGCAGGGCAGAAGTTGACCCCATGCTGCTCTGGTGGCCAATGGAGGTGAGAGCCGGTCTGCCTTTCAGAGACCTGCGGGCACATCCCTGAGACTGGCCGCCCGCACGGGGATCTCGTTGGGGAATTCCAACGCCTCTGAGCCTCTGAACAAACACTTGTGAGGAGAGAACTCATGGCTTTGGGCATGACCCGTGCTTTCCTGGTGGTGTGCAGACTCCTTGCTGTGTCAGGATCTGTTCTGAAACGTGCTTGCTCTAAATAAGTGATGCTCTGCTTGAGGTGCTGCTTGCTCTGGGTGCTACTGGGGCTTCTGGATGTGACTACAAGACCCTGGACACTGCAGCCCCAGGCCCTGCTGGAGAGCGAGATTATATTCCAGGCAGAGCAGACAGCTTTGCATGCTCAGAGGCACTGGAAGGGCGCTGTCAGCAAGGGCATTTTAGATGGGATCTCCCGTACAGTATCCCAGTTGTTAACTGTGTTCACCCTCTATCCTAAATGGCTGGACCAGTCCCACGTGCAAGTTAAGAGAGCTCCACATCAAGTTGCCAAGATGCTGTTGGCCATCCAGGTCCACAACAGCTGCCATGTGTCCTGTAGGAGAGGTGACGCCTCTGGGTAAAGAAGGAGTGTCGCGGGGACATGCTCGCAGAGTCTGAACTTTGAAGCTGCTCTGCGTGAAGCAGCACAGTTCCTGCCGCTGCAGGAGGCCCTGGGCAGCAACCTTCAGTCTTCAGGAGGTCAGCCTCGCTCAGCAATGGTGTTCACATTGTAAAGAAGCTGAGGAGTCCACCATCACTGGGACAGCGGGAGGGAGACCTTGCCTCTGCCATGCCTGCTGTGGCTGGGTCACAGCAGCTCGATCTCAGTGGGCTGCAGGCAGGGACGGGAGGCAGCTGCAGGGCGGCACCAACTCTGCTCTGCCATGTTGCCTGCAGGGGTTTTGTCCAAAGGAAGAGTCCGCTGTCCCTGGCACGGAGCTTGCTTCAACATCGGCACAGGCGACATAGAGGACTTTCCTGGCTTGGACAGCTTACCCAGGTTCCAGGTGAGACCTTCGTTCTTGCAGCAGCAGAGGAAATCACAGAATCACAGGATGGTTTAGGTTGGAAGGGACCTTTAAAGATCACCTAGTCTAACCCCACTGCCGTGGGCAGGGACATCTTTCACCAGATCACGTTGCTCAAAGCCCTGTCCAACCTGACCTTGAACTCTTCCAGGGATGGGGCATCCACAACTTCTCTGGGCAACCTGTTCAGTGTCTCACCACCCTCATTATAAAACATTTCTTCCTCATGTCCAATCTAAATCTACCCTTTTTAGTTTAAAATTATTACGCCTTGTCCTATCGCTGCAGGCCCTACTAAAAAGCCTGTCCCCATCTTTCTTATAAGCCCCCTTTAAGTATTGAAAGGCCGCGCAATAAGGTCTCCCCAGAGCCTTCTCTCCTCCAGGCTGAAGAACCCCAGCTCTCTCAGCCTGTCCTCACAGGAGAGGTGTTCATTCCCTCTGATCATCTTCGTGGCCCTCCTCTGGACCCGCTCCAACAGGTCCACGTCTTTCCTGTGCTGAGGACCCCAGAGCTGGACACAGTACTCCAGGTGGGGTCCCACCAGAGCGGAGCGGAGCGGCAGAATCGCCTCCCTCAACCTGCTGGCCACGCTTCTTTGGATGCGGCCCAGGAGACGGTTGGCTTTCTGGGCTGTGAGCGCACATTGCCGGCTCATGTCCAGCTTTTCACCCACCAGTAGCCCCAAGTCCTTCTCCGCAGGGCTGCTCTCAATCCCTTCATCCCCCTGCCTGTATTGATGCTGGGGTTGCCCCAGCCCAGGTGCAGGACCTTGCACTTGGCCTTGTTGAACCTCATGAGGTTCACGTGGGCCCATTGCTCCTGCCTGTCTAGGTCCCTCTGGATGGCATCCCTTCCCTCAAGAGTATCAACTGCACCACTCAGCTTGGTGTCATCTGCAGAATGGCTGTTTGCATTGTGATAAGCATGCTCTTTGAATGCGTGGAGCAAACATTTTCTAAGCGCATGCTGGGGTGGCCAGTGGAGAGCAGCACCTCACCCAGCTCACCTTCCTCCCTGCAGCTCCCCTTGCATCCACCCACAGGCATCAGACACCCCCTGGGAACCTGAGGGTGGAGGTGCACAGTCTGGGAGGTCTCTTGAGCAGAAGTGGGGTGGGACTGAGAAACCAGCCGTAAGCCTGAGTTAGAAATCAGGTTTTACACTGACCATCGGTGCATAGTTGGTACGAGACAGGAAACATCCCCCAGCCTCGAGCTGGGGCGAGCACTGTCATGGCCTGAACTGCTCTTGCAGAAGACCTGGTGAGATTGCTGCTCTGCTCGTTAGTTGTTGCACAGAGGGAGTAATCACCCTTTTCATGCCAGAGGCACTCACTGTCCTGCAAACCGCTGCTGTTCTGTCACCCTCAGGTGAAGATCGAGAAGGAGAAGGTGTACATCCGAGCAAGCAAGCAGGTGAGGGGCCACTGGCATCCCAAAATCAAGGCCCATGCTTTTGCTTTTTGCTCTGTGTGTGGGGGGGTTGGAGGAGAAATGCTTTTCTTTGGGCTCTCTGGCAGGGGAAGCAGTGCCTGAACAGAAGGATGCATGAGCATCTAACATGGGTAAACCAAAGCTCCACCTAGCCTGGTCCTGTCTCAAGCAACAGCCCAAAGTTCACACAGAGGCACGAGTGGAGCAGGGCAGAGGTGTTGTGTCCCCCTCCTGTCCTGCCTGTGCTCCCCCAGCCTCCCTGCAGCTGCCGGACACCCGACCTGGGGTGTCCGTCATTTCAGGAGGTCTTACTAGGTGTTTGTTTTGAACTTGTCGTATGTTTCCTTAAGCTCGTAGCAACTTTTAATTTAGTTGGCCCATGGAAACAGGCCTCTTCCACCAGCCTTTTGGCCTGGTCTGCTGGGTCCGAATGTGGCATGGCAATGACAGAGGTCATCTGTGCTCCGTCTTGAGCCCAGACATCAGCTCCTTTTGCTGGAGAGGAACCTGGTGTGTGGGCACGGAGGGCTCTCATGTCCCCAGACAGGATGCAGAATGAAGCCTGTTCAGACCATTGCCATCTTTCTTTCCATGAAAAGCCGCCTTCTGATGCACATTTGCACGTACACATGTGTGAATTCAGCAGCTCAAAACCAGCTGGACCCTTGCAGCACTTGGGTTAGATCCAGAGAGGTCACCTGAACGGCAGCACTTCTAGTCCAGCTGATTCGGGTGGGATGTGATGAGGAGGGTTAAGCCTGTTCCCTCTACCAGAAACGGATTTTGGCCTCCAATGGCTGGCAACAGGGGGTGTGTGCAGCAGGGCTACAGTGGCATAGGTCCTCGCGTGTGCTCTGGTAGGTTACAAAAGTCCATCGGCTTCTTTGGATATCAGAGGCATACAAGCTCTGCTCAGGTGCAGGATAAAGTTCCTGATAGGACTCCTGCATTTCCATCTCACCTGTTGGTTGCAGAATTGCACAATGACACACCTGGGCTGCTTTTTCTATTTCTTTTTCCCCAGCTCTGTGTACCTGGATGAATTTGCAGAAGGCGATGGATTTATTTTTCTTTTGTTCCTTGTAAGGGGGTAGTGCACTGGATGGTGGAAAGGTATTCGGATGAGCATGGGTTTGGAGTCCTCATTGGGTACAAGGGTGCAGTTTTTCCCTTTCTATCCAAGCTGTTTTATGACAATAGTGTAGTTGTCCCCATTCCTGCCTAGCTAGGCAGCTTAAAGCTGAGAAAAGATAATGACTTTTCTTCTTGTTGGTGGCATAGGCTCTTCAGACACAGAGGCGGACAAAGATGATGGCAAAGTGCATCTCCTTGAGCAACTATAACCTGAGCAGTACCAACGTGTTGATCATCGGTGCAGGTATCGGGTGGCATGTGCTGGGACTGCCATGTGTGTCCCCTCCTGGGCGGGTGTGCGGAGAGCAGGGTGTCTGTGTGCTGTGCACCTTCTGTCACCCCTCCTCCATCCCTCCCTGTGCAAAGGGTCAGACCAGAAGGTCTTCCTGAGCCTTTTTGTCCCACACACTAATGGTCCAAAGGTGCCCTGTGTGTCTGTGGAGCTTTGTAGTTCCCTGTCACAGTCCTTTGTAGTGGGTGCCCTGAACCCTCCTCCCTCTACACCCTTCCCACATACATCACTAACCCCTGATTTCCACAATGGATAAGTGTAAAGTCCTCTCAGATGTTCCTGTGATGTGGATACACATTTCCTCTTGGAGCCTGCACATCTCTGTCTCATCCCATTGCAGCCGCCTGCAGCTCCAAAGCTCTCACCTCAAGGTGCTTCTCTGAAGATAAATTCTTCCATCTTCCCAGAAAATATCAAATCCCTGCATGAAATAACAAAACTGCCAACCTATCTTTTCTTATCTCTTGTCCAGTCTCCATTTGTGTAATGCAATTTTTGTAGAAAGCCTGATGGAGTGAATCCCATCCTCCGAGTTTGCCTGTTTCTGGAATGGGTTGGACGCTAGGCTGGACCATGTCATGGTGCAGTGGAGGGTGGGAGGACGGCACAAGCTGTCTGGTGTTGGACTTGGGGCTGAGAGGGAATGGCTGCTCCTGGCACATGGGTTGTTCTTACTGATTACAGCCCCCAGGTCACTAAATCCAAGCTGTGGAAGTGGGGAGCACACTGCGATCTCCTGCTCCTGCCATCTAAGTTGCAGGTCGCAGCCTGAGCAGAGGGGAAAACCAGCCTGGCTGGCTTTTCCCTTGCTGCTGGGTAACATTTTTCCCTTCCTTGTGCCCCTGCTGTTTGTTGACTGAAAGCCAGGGTGTGACACTGCTGCTCCCCAAGGTCAGCTGGGCTGTCCTAGTGTGCGGCAGGGCTGGACAGTCATCAAAATCCTCAGCAAGGTCACTCCACAGGTAATGTTAGCGATTGCTGAAGGAACTTTCTCAGGCTTGACCAGCTAAATTTATAGGTCTATTAAAGACCAAGGTCTGTTCTGGTGGACAGGAAAGGAGATTTCAAAGCTGGGGTTGTGAGGAAGAAGTGTTGGGAAGAGACTACCCATCCAGCCCTGCATCGAAGAACAAGATCCAGCCATGCCCAGCAGAGCTGAGGGCAAGCGACCGCAGCCCCTTGCTCATGTGAGGGTCATCCTGGCATCAGTGCAGCGTCAGTCCTGGCTCAGCATGCTCCAGGCAGTGTGCACGGGATGTCCATCCACCTGTCTCTTCTTCCACTGTCCCCCGCCTCCATCAACAGGATCATTTTGTTGACGGACCAAACCATGATACTGTCCAGGCCCATCTTCTTTCATTGGTATTGCAGAAACTGTGGCCCTTACAACACTCATCACTGAGTGAGGCTTCCTTGGTTAAGAAGAGACTCAGGACTTCTCACCTGAGCTCTCAAGTCTCACCAGTCTGGCCAGGGAAGAAGGGACATGGCCATCAGGCTGCCTGGATGCAGGGGGACAGCACGCCCCAAGGCAGCTTTTTGATTTAGCCTTTTTTCTGTGTTTAAAAACAAATAAACAAAAAAACCTCAAAGAAATTGCATGCAAAATCCTCTACAGTGAAGCACACAGCCAACACTTCAGCTGTGAAGAAGGGAGGACTCCCTGCCCTCTGTGTTCGGCTGTAAATTCACCAGGAGCTGAGCGTGCAGAGGGGAAGCTGCAAGACCCTTCCCCGACTAGGGGAGTGCAAAGGTCTGCGCGGCCACCGATGCCCCTAACCTTGTGAGAGGTGTGTAGGCATTGGCAGCACTCCTCAGGTGTGCTCTTTGTGGGTTTGTGTGAGCTTAGGGACAGACAAGTCCCGCAGAGGATTAATGTCACAGTCCACAGACAGAGGGTCCTGCCTGGTGCATCCACCCTGACCGGCTTCCCGTGCAAGCTGTTTGACTTGGGAAGGGCTGTGAAGTAAAGCCAGGGCTAGTGGAGATGGTGATATTAGAGTCAGCCCCAGTGGGGTTTAGGAGCAAAGCGTTCAGACCTTCAAATGCCCCATATGCACGGCTGCCGCCAGTCTTCCTTCTCCCTTAGGGGCAGCTGGACTGGTCTGTGCAGAGACCTTGCGCCAGGAGGGTTTCTCGGACAGGATTGTGATGTGCACGATGGACAGACACTTGCCCTATGACAGACCAAAGCTCAGTAAGGTTTGTATCACTTTGGGTATGTCACGTTCCTCCCCAGTTTTAAAATTTGCCCGAGGACCTTTCCCCACTGTTATTCACTGCAGCAGCATGTTTCTTCTTCCTTAGTCGTCCTGTCTCTGTTTTCCCTTGAATTTTCTTTTCTGTTGGTCACTGAAATATGAAACACAAAAGAGGAGTTGTTCAAACTCTGAACTAAGAGTACTCCAGCACAGAAACAAGGGCATTCTTCATAGGTCTAGAAATAGCTGTCTTGGCCAGCTCTTACCTGGATGGATCTTCTTATTAGGTTTCCAGATCAAAATCTTTAGGGCAATGAAAGGGGGCATGTGAAAAAATTGTATTGTCTACCAGGTTTTTTATTAGTGCATGGTTCCTACTGCGCAGTGATGCTCCATGCCATAATTTTGATCATTATCGGTCATCATCACAACTTGATAACTTGATCACAGTGCAAAGATCACTTTTTTCTGGCACAAATCCCATTTTGCATTCCAATTTGTAGACACAGGATGATCTTCTAATCACATTTTTTATTACTCATTCCTGAGACAGCAGCTCGGGTTGGACAGCAGCATTTGATCTTGAAGCTTGGAGATAACATAAGAACAGGCGGTATATGTATTCCCCTTTACGTCAGGGATGCTTATCTATGGGGGCTGGTACTCTACAATCACAGCATCTAACTCTGCTTCCAGCCCCAAGGCAAAGTGATTTTCAAAGGAAGGCAAATATGCATGTGGCTTTTTGAGAGCATTCAAGCCATTTCTGTGCTTGGACAAGACCTGCTTGGGGTGAGGAGCAGCTGGCTGAAACCTACATCCAAGAATCACAGAGGTTGTGCTTGGGAGCTCGGAGAAGCTAACAGTCCCTGTCCCAGCCAGGCAGCTCTCCTAAACACTTATCCCCCCTTATCCCCCATGTGTGAGTCTTAGACTGCCTTTTCCACTCTCTGTTAAAGAGTAAGAACATCTCACATGCCAGTGATGTTATGTGTGGTTTGTAAAACTCTCCACTAAACACCTCTGGCTGTAGTTGCTTTTAGAAGGTGCACAAAGCCCATGGGAGAGAAGGCAGAATTTTCAGGAACAGGCTAGAAAAAAGGGGATTTTTCTTAATCCTATTGTGAGTGGGACTAACCCTGGAAAGAGTCATTAGAGGAGGAGTGTGTAAAGCTGTAAGCAGCAGACTTCTTGCCTCCTGAAACTGCAGCATTACCCTTCCTCTGCCTTGCTGAACTCCTGTTATCAGTCTGCCCCGAGGCACCGCCAGACTGTTCCTCTTTGTCCTCTTTGGACTATGACCTGCTCCCTGGTGTGCTGCAACATCCCCATTACCATCTCCAGAGCGCTGAGCAGCAGCAAAATCCGTGGTGGTTGTGCACTGCTCTGCACACCGGTGTGGGAGCCACCACTCCCGAGCCGTGGGGTCAGACATTTCTCTCTGTAAATGTTGGGTGTTTAAAGAATTTGCAGTAAAACCTATATGACCCTGCACCTGCCTCAAGTCCTAAGATACAGGTCTCTTCTGAGCACAACATTATCTGAAGTCACAGTAAGGGAGTGTCATGCAGGGCTCGTCCCAGCCCCTGACCAAGCCACCTCCAGGGAGAAGGACCTTGCACATCCATCCCCAGGGGCAGGTGGGGAAGCCCTTGATTCCTCCATCTCCTGTCCCTCTCGGGTCAAGCCCAAAAGTGTGGTGGGTTGACCCTGGTTGGATGCCAGGTGCCCACCAAAGCTGCTCTATCACTCCCCCTCCTCAGCTGGACAGGAGAGAGAAAATATAATGAAAGGCTCACGGGTCGAGATAAGGACCTGGAGAGATCACTCAGCAGTTACTGTCACAGGCAAAACAGGCTCGACTTGGGGAAATTAGCTCAATTTATTACCAATCAAATCAGCGTAGGGTAATGAGAAATAAACCCAAATCTTAAAAACACCATCCCCCCACCCCTCCCTTCTTCCCGGGCTCAACTTCACTCCCAATTTTCTCTACCTCCTCCCCTCCAGCGGCACAGGGGGATGGGTAATGGGGGTTGCAATCAGTTCATCACATGTTGTCTCTGCCGCTCCTTCCTCCTCAGGGGAGGACTCCTCACACTCTTCCCCTGCTCCAGCGTGGGGTCCCTCCCACAGGAGACAGTCCTCCACGAACTTCTCCAGCGTGGGTCCTTCCCACGAGCTGCAGTTCTTCACAAACTGCTCCAGTGTGGGTCCCTTCCACAGGGTGCCGTCCTTCAGGAATGGACTGCTCCAGCATGGGTCCCTTCCATGGGGTCACAAGTCCTGCCAGCAAACCTGTTTTGGCGTGGGCTCCTCTCTCCGCAGGTCCGCAAGGTCCTGCTTGCTCCAGCGCGGGCTTCCCACGGGGTCACAGCCTCCTTCGGGCATCCACCTGCTCCGGCGCGGGGTCCTCCACGGGCTGCAGGTGGATATCTGCTCCACCATGGACCTCCGTGGGCTGCAGGGGGACAGCCTGCCTCACCATGGTCTTCACCACGGGCTGCAGGGGAATCTCTGCTCCGGTGCCCGGAGCACCTCCTCCCCCTCTTTCTTCACTGACCTTGTGTCTGCACAGTTGTTTCTCTCACATCTTCTCACTCCTCTCTCTGGCTGCAGTTGCACAGGTTTTTTTCCCCCTTCTTAAATATGTTATCACATAGGAGCTACCACCGTTGCTGATGGGCTCAGCCTTGGCCAGCGGCGGGTCCATCTTGGAGCCGGCTGGCATTGGCTCTGTCGGACATAGAGGAAGCTTCTAGCAGCTTCTCACAGAAGCCACCCCTGTAGCCCCACTGCTACACAAATTCAATACATTACATCATGCCTGTGTGGCATGGGTAGGTGATGCTGCTGCTCAGCGCTGTGTGATATGTTGCAGGGCTTGACCGTGACATGTGTGTGGCCATGCCCATCCCCGCTATGCTGCAGGCAGGGAGGGATGCACTGGAGCATAGAACCATAGAATCATAGAACCATTAAGGTTGGAAACGACCTCTAAGGTCATCAAGTCCAACCATCAACTAACACCACCATGACTCCTAAACCAGGTCCTGGAGTGCCACGTCTACACCTTTTTTGAACGCCTCCAGGGTTGACGACTCCACCACCTCTCTGGGCAGCCTGTTCCAATGCCTAACCATTCTTTCGGTAAAGAAATTCTTCCTGATGTCCAATCTAAACCTCCCGTGACGCAACTTGAGGCCATTCCCTCTCGTCCTATCGCTAGTTTCTTGGGAGAAGAGTCCAACACCCGCTTCACTACAACCTCCCTTCAGGTAGTTGTAGAGAGCGATAAGGTCCCCCCTCAGCCTCCTCTTCTCCAGACTAAACAGCCCCAGTTCTCTCAGCCGCTCCTCATAAGACTTGTTTTCTAGTCCCTTCACCAGCCTCGTTGCCCTTCTCTGGACACGCTCCAGCACCTCAGTGTCCTTCTTGTACTGAGGGGCCCAAAACTGAACACAGTACTCGAGGTGCGGCCTCACCAGTGCCGAGTACAGGGGCACGATCACTTCCCTACTCCTGCTGGTCACACTATTCCTGATACAAGCCAGGATGCTGTTGGCCTTCTTGGCCACCTGGGCACACTGCCGGCTCATGTTCAGCCGGCTGTCGACCAGCACCCCCAGGTCCTTTTCCGCTGGGCAGCTTTCCAGCCACTCTTCCCCAAGCCTGTACCGTTGCATGGGGTTGTCGTGACCAAAGTGCAGGACCCGGCACTTGGCCTTGTTGAACCTCATACAGTTGGCCTCGGCCCATCGATCCAGCCTATCCAGATCCCTCTGCAGGGCCTTCCTTCCCTCGAGCAGATCGACACTCCCGCCCAGCTTGGTGTCACCTGCAAACTTGCTGAGGGTGCACTCAATCCCCTCATCCAGATCGTTGATGAAGACGTTGAACAAAACCGGCCCCAGAACCGAGCCCTGGGGAACACCGCTCGTGACCGGCCGCCAACTGGATTTCACTCCATTCACCACCACTCTCTGGGCTCGGCCATCCAGCCAGTTTTTTACCCAGCAAAGTGTACGCCCATCCAAGCCGTGAGCTGCATGGAGCAGCCTGCACACAGGTCACTTGGTGCTCAGCTTGTCCTCAGCCTATGTCTGAGCTTGTGTCCACAGAGTTAGGAGGACAGATGAACTTGGGCTCAAATGTGACCTCAACCATGCATGTAAAGATGTAGGTCTCATCCAAGTGACCAGGGAAGGCTGGGAAGAGCAAGAACCTTTATCCTGCAGCTAGAGATGAGCAGATATGGGCCACATGCCCCTGCTTCAGCTTTCAAGGGAGCTTGTGCTGTGTAACTTCAGTGCTTTTGAAAGTGTTGCCCTTGCTGTCTTAACGCTGATTGTTCTTATTGCTCTTTTAGCTTCCATTTCCCCTGGCAACTGGTTATTTTCCAAATAATGGGGCTTTTCTTTTGCTCCTATGAACTTGTGTGTGTTATGAGAAGCTGCAGTTAGAGCTGCTTTGCAGACACTCAGAAGCACTTGCTGTGGTCCTGCCTTAGCTGGTCAGTGCCTCCACTGCGCCGAGCCAGCAGAGGAGGAACCAGAGCCCAGTCCAGCATCTTGTGATGACTTTTAGTTGAACGGGCTTTGATTCCAGCCCCTGTAGAGCAACTCTCTTAACCCATGTCCTAAGGACTCACTTCAGACCACCGCTGACTTGTATTGGTAACAGGCATTTCTCCACTTGCCTGTTCAACCCACAGCAGTTGACAGAAAAATGGCTTTTTTTGCAGTCAATGGATTCCCACCCGGAGCAGATCGCCCTGCGCCCCAAGGAATTCTTCTGCACCTACGACATCGAAGTCCTGACTGAAATGCAGGTAAGGAGAGTCCTATGTGTACCTATAGGCCATCTTCTGCAACTGCTGGTATGCAAAGGCTGTGTTTAGGAAATGTGGCAGCTGTTTCTGTTCTCGGCTCGCTGGATGCCGTTGCAGAAACGTTGGGTCTTCACCAGCCCTGCTGTTTTATGCCCCAGAATGCAGGTTGCCTGTGGTTGTTCAAAACCACATTAATGCAATTCCTCCCGTGGCAGGAAGGACACCCTGTGCAAACTCCATGGTGACCATTATTTCTTACCTGCCATTGGCAAGCATCCTCACATGGATCTGGGGTGACCAACTGGCTTCTGATTAGGTTAATCAGCCTACAAGCAGTGCAGACAGTGATAGTTTAAACATTTCTCCCCATTATTTTATTTATACTGGGAGATCGTCAAGGATTTGTGAAAAGGCAACTAGGAATATTTAAGGTCTGGGTTGGCTAAGCTGTGGACAGGAACACAGGGGACTAAAACCTAACAGACAAGTTGGTTGGGCTAAGAGCTCAGTGAACGTCTGGGATTTCATCCCTTAACATTACTTAGGAATGATTTCAGGTTGCGGCTGTGGATATCAAGAACAAGATAGCTGTGTTCAAGGATGGATTTAAGATGGAATACAACAAGCTGCTGATAGCGACTGGAAACACGTAAGCTACGAACAAACATTTTAAAGATCAAGAGAAACTGTTTTATCTGGGAATGTGAGGAGCTTGTGCCTGGGGATACGGGGTCAAATATGACAGCTGAATTCAAACACTGAATTTGTTTGCAAGAGTATTTGCAGAAAAGGCAAGGAACACCTATTGGATACGTCTATCTGTATCTATAGCTGTATATATATCTATATCATATATGTCTGTATCATATATATCTGTAACTCTATCTCTATAAAGCTGTGCTGGGTATGTCTGTTCAGTCAAAGCTGAAAAGCCCCTGTGTCACCCAAGAGTCACGCAGAAAGCAGGTAACCACCAGACATGGGGACTGGCAGGACGGCTGTGGGATTTGCTACCTGGGATGTTTCATGGTCAACGTCAAGGTCAAAAGGGTGTTAACAAAAAGTACTCACTGAAGCAGTCAGGGTGTGTGGGTTGTTTGATGTTAAAGAAACTGATAGAAAACTGAGATTTGAAACGGTGGAGGAATTTGCCAGCAGCACCCTAACGCTGTGCTGTTCCCTGGGGGCGGCTCGAGAGCGTATGGGAGAGACTCAGGAAATTCCCACTGAGTTCCTTATGTTAAAATATTAAAATTAGTGCCCAGGACCTTTAACATATTTTCTTTAACAAAAGCCTCCAAAATGGAAGTATCCTGAATTTTTTTTAGAGGTCATTTTTGCCATGTTGCTCTTCTTTTCACCCCTCAGTAATACTCAACCTGATAATCAGATAATTCAGCCATCTGAATTTCCATCTTTCATTTCCTGCTGACCTTTAAGATCTTTCTCGACAATGAAAGCTTAATGCTTCTCTGTTGCAGCCTTAATTAGGTGTTGCTGTTGCCCCAGCCTAACAGACCCCTTTCTGACACTTGCCACCAGGAGGGAAGTTTTCAGGACTGAAACCTGGTAGAGCTGTAGGGAAAGGCAGTAGCGATGTGCCTGTCCTGCTCCGCACAGCCGCTGCTGCGACGCAGAGCATCGCCCGAGGCCGGCATCATCCCTAGTGCCCTGGAAGTAGTGGGTCGGTTTGTTTTCAATAGGGGATTTGTCAAAATTGGCACTTTAAGATGAAAATGAGGCACCCTGGCACCCTTTCCTTGTGCTCCAAATACCAAGGCCCAAAACGAAGTAGGAGAAATGCAGCCCCTGCAAAATTTATTATCTGGGGAAGGGATGCTGTAGAACAGCCAGAGCAGGGACTCCCGTTGCAATCCTGTGTGCCACTGATAACAGCAACAGCCCCACCGAGTGCTAGTGGCTGGTGCTGGGGTGTGCAGTGCCACAGCCAAAATGCCGCCTGCACCAGCCACCTAATTGGGTTCAAAAGAGGATTAAGCCTTTGGCAATAATTTCAGAATTCTTATGCACAATCTCCAGGTACGCCGGGTAAATGTTTTTAAGGTACCTAAATTATTTAGGATTGTCTGTCCCATTTCCAGATGTGAGTCGGGTACGCAGGGGCCAGATATTTAAAAATATATAGGCCCCAGTAAGTGCATGGGGAGGACACAATTAAACTGCTGCAGCATCAGCAGCGTGCCCCTAGGAACAGATAGTGGAACCTGCATCTGCAGAGGCTTATGAAACTTTCAATATCTGGCTCCAAAGCGTCTGCTGGAGGACAGAGTGAGTTTTCTGTGTCCCATTAAGCTTCTGAAAATTTTACAACACGCCAGCAGTTAAGCACAAGCTTGCAAAGCAGTACCCGTCCTGCGCTGTGCTGCATTGCCCCAGAAGGGAGCTCACCCCAGCCCCGTGGGTACGCCAGTCCACGGATGGGGTCGGGGGCGGCTGCCAAGCAGCCCCTGCTGTGCCCGCATTCGCAGTCATGCTCTGGCCGTTGTCCACCAGCATTTGGGTTTTTCCATATTACGTCTTCAGCCCAGAGAAAGGTGAAAAAAGGAAAGGCTGAGATGCTGCTGGAGCCCTGGAAAGGGGGTCTGCAGTCCCGATTGCCACCACGGGGTCAAGAAAAGCACCTGTATCGCCCTCAGTGTGTGTTTTTCAGGCCCAAAGCTCTCAGCTGCAAAGGCAAGGAGGTGGAAAATGTTTTCAACATCCGGACGCCCGAAGATGCCAACCGTGTCGTGAAGCTGGCCACGAGCAAGAATGTGGTTATTGTGGGAGCATCCTTCCTGGGTGAGTGCTTGCTCTGCGGGTGTCTGCATCTCAGCGGTCCATGTCTTCCTGAAGATGGTCCCAGTCCCTCGCCCGGTTTGTCACTGCCCAGCTAGAGGTAACCCCCCCCCCCCGCAAACTGGACCTCGGGGTAGTCCAACCTCCAGCTCCAGGTGGGTGGTAAGGACATCTTGCTGAAGAAATTGATTTTACTGAAGAGGCTGGGCCGTTCAGCTTGCTTGGACACAGATATTGCTGTCCCAGTCTGAAAAGCATATGGCAAGTCCAGTACTGGTGCTCGGGTGGTTTCAAATCCGGTGTCTCTAGATTTGGCTTCAGTTGGGAGGGTCTTGTTGGTAGGTGAAAGCCTGTGGGTTTATTTCTCTTTTACTTTTTAGCAGGGTGGTGAATTTTTAAAATACACAGGAAAAATCTTATCATTTCTTTGGTGGTTCTTCTTTTTGCTTGATATGGTTCTAAAAAAATCATTGTGGGCCCTGCAAGCCTGAAGCATAAATGGCTATTAGTCAGGGAATTTATTACAAAATGTTCAGTATTTGTTTTTCTTCTTTTTTAAAAATGGTCCTGTTTTAATGGTTCAATCAATCCCATCTACAGAAAAGCATGTGGTGTTGGGGGGCCAACTGCAAACTGCAGGTCGTTGAAAAGATCTGTTTCCAAAAAAACCCGCATAGATAGAAAATGCCTTGGTGAAGATTCCCATGCAATTGCCAGCACCAAAGTTGTCCTGTTCTGATCGGAGAAAACAGCTAGTCTCATGGGCTGTTTTCAGCCCACAGCTCGTTACCTCTGCTGGGACAGTCCCAGCCATAAGAGGAAGGTTTCCCTCATCTAAGGTCCATTGCTCCAAGTGCTATGGCTTCCTGGGGCACTTTGGGACTTCATCACGGCTGGTTCCTCCCTTCGGTCTTTGAAACCGGCATCTAAGAACAAATTGCCGTAAATCATAAATCTCACCTGAAATGGTGTGGCCCCTTGTGGCCGCCAGCTCTGGTGGCACCCCAGATCTCCTGGTAGAGCAGCTCTAACCTCCCCAGCCAGGAGCGGAAAAGGCTGCTCCTCCACTGTGGCCAGGGCCAGGGATGCAGGGCAGCACCGGGGGGGTTCCTGCAGCTGCTCAGACCTGCTTCTGTTCCCCAGGGATGGAGGTGGCTGCCTACCTCGCGGAGAGGGCCCACTCAGTGTCCCTGGTGGAGCTGGAGGAAGTCCCCTTCAAGAAGTTCTTTGGGGAGAGGGTTGGCCGCGCTGTCATGAAGGTGACCTTGCTTTCCTGTCCGGGGGCTGGTTTTGGTGATAGAGCGGGTTCTGCTTGTTTCACTTATTGCACTAATTAATTTGTTATTTGACGTTTATTGATTAAGCTGTGATGGTAGCAATCACTAGAAAGAAAGAACAGGCTGCGTCTTCCCTCTTGTGGTCCACGTGCTGTAAAGCACCTTCTTCTGGACACGTGTTGGGGACGGAGGTGGTGCCTCCCCGCTTTGCAGCGCTGGTCGAGGCGAGCCCGGAGGGTGGGCAGGGCAGTGCAGGGGGCACAGGGACACCAGGAGCGGGGGTGGTTCAGAGTCCTTATGTCTCCTGCTCTGTCCCATGTCCCCCCTCCAGATGTTCGAGAGCAATAGGGTGAAGTTCTACATGCAGACAGAGGTGTCGGAGCTGCGGGAGCAGGAGGGCAAGGTAGGGTGCGGGCAGGGGCTCCCCGGGGGCACCACCATGGCATCCCCCCAGAGCTGACATTGCCTTTTCCGCTGCGGTTTTGCCCTCTACTCTTTCCTAGCCCCTGAAATTCATATTCCTGGATTTAGCCCCCAGGAGCAAATGTGCTCCGTTGCAGTGTGTGGGGTGGTTTCATTGCTCCCACCCTCCTCCTGCTGCCGTTATAAGGAATTATGGTCAACTTGCATGTCAAAAATGAAGCGAGCTGCCAGCTTGGCTTGCTGCTGCTACAAGTTTTTTTTTTTATTCCTAAAATAACTGTGATGTCCCTCTGTGTCTCATGCAGCTGAAGGAGGTTGTGCTGAAGAGCGGGAAGGTCCTGCGTGCCGACGTCTGTGTCGTTGGTGTTGGTAAGGGGCCATTGCTGCGGGTGCAGAGCCTGGCGGGCTGGCGGTGCTTTGCTCGGTGGAGGACAAGCCGGAGGCCACGTGGCAGTGACGGGTCCCTGGGGCTGGGTAGCTGGGTGTGCTGGTGGTGATGTGCCAGCCCTGCTCGGCTGCCACACATGAGTCTGCATAGCAAAGCTGAAAAAGGCCTTTCTAGAGCCTCGACCCCAAAATGCAACTGAAAATATATTTGGAAAATAATAATGGTTTTGGTTTTTCCAGAAAAAAACCCAGTTCAAACCAATTTCATCCTCTCAAGATTTTTTCTTTAAAGCCTCCCCAAACTGAATTTTTTTTTCCTCTTTTTTTTTTTATTGCTGCCGCTGCCGTAGAAGAGGGTATTTTTCTCCTTTACATTTTTGGGGAAAAAATATCTCTTTCTCACTCTGTAACTTTTCAAAATGTTGTGGACTGGAAGAATCACAGAATTATTTTAATTCTGCTTTTGTTTTTTTATTGACTACTCATTTTGTGAAGACTAGAGGAAAAAAAAGATCAAAAAAGGAAAAGGAAAGCTGAAGAAAAGGTACAGATTGTGGGGGAGGCAGAGGAGCCCTGTCTGGAAGCCCGAGGGCTCCCTTTTAAATATTATTTTTCAAAATATCTATAAAAGAGAAGTGGATTGAAAATTATCTTCAAGCATTAGAAAAGTGTGCTGGGCAGATTACAGTGGTGCACTGATGGCTTGGAGAGCGGTAGAGACCCCGGGGATGTGCAGGGTGATGTCGTGGGAGTAGTCAGGGCTCTGTAGGGTGCCTGGCTCTGCTCCCCGCTCCCAGAGCAGCCCACTGCCTTTCCCTTGGGACAGATGGGCTGTCCAGGCAGGGGGCAGATCTGCTGGCCTGGGGGTCAGCCCCCCAGGACTGCAGGGATGCCCGGCTACCACGCCGGCAGCTCTTGCCTTCTCCTGCAGGCGCAGTCCCAGCGACGGGCTTTCTCAAGCAGAGTGGCATCAACATCGACTCCAAAGGCTTCATCGTGGTCAACAAGGTGAGCCTGGGGGGCAGCCCCTGCCAGGAGGGAGAGCAGGAGGAGCTGAGTCTGTTCTCCTCCGAGATGAGCTTCCCTGGGGCTCTAAACTGCTGTTGCAGGGGCATTTCATCCACCAAGATGCTGAGATATTGGGAGCATCACGCTGGAGCACCTGGGACCCCCCTGCAACTGAAGGGTTTGCAAATCCCAGCCCTGGATGCTGTGGCTTGGGTCCAGCTCTGAGCTGTCCTGGAATGGTGTGGATATTTTGGGGGGAAAGAAATGGAGAAAGATCCACCTTTTCAAGGATCCCAAAGGATCTCATCTTTCCTCCCCACCATAAGTGACTCCGATGGGAGCGGTGTTGGTGCTGATGGGTGGCGTGTGCCATGAGCGAGGAGTGTGTCGGCGGGGCTGGGGCTCATTGTCACCTGCCCCTGCGTTTATTGCTCATACATGCAATAAGCCAGGCTCTATTTGCAAACACCAACAGACTCCAGTCTTCTAAGAGGGGCTTGAGGACACCAGTCCATGTCTCTCTTTACCAAGTAACCCACTGGCAGAGGGATGCTGTAGGTCCCTGCCTGCATGGTCTGCTTTGAAAGTGAAGAATGCTAACTCAAATCCCACGTGGGGGTCCCACAGCTGAGCAGAGGTTGTCCATGTGTTCCTGGGGACCGTGGCAGCTCTAGAGCAGTTCCCTGTTTCTGTTCGTGTAGGGTACAAACCCCACTGATGCACACTTCTTCTTCCCCCCTGCAGATGATGCAAACCAACATCCCTGGAGTCTTTGCAGCTGGTGACGCTGTCACATTCCCGCTGGCCTTGAGGAATAATAAGAAGGTGAACGTCCCTCACTGGCAGATGGCCCATATGCATGGTAGGTGCTTTTCAGTCCCTTCGCTTTGCAATAGCAAATTGCTTACGGAAAAGAGTCTTTTCCAGATCCCCTGGAAATTTCCAAGCCCTCTAGTGAGAGAATGAGACAACTGCCAACAGGGAAGCTGGGTAGTTGTATTAAACGTTTTGAAGCGTGTATATTTTATCCTGTCCGATATGCCTTTGTTTGTCAGCCTTCTTGACGTGCATTGCCTAACAATGCCTCATTACAAACACAGAGGTGCCAGGGACAAGCTTTACCACACACCATGTGCTGCCTGGCATCTGCCTTCACTGGAGGAGCCTGATCTTCTCCTTGCCCCGGGACACTTAGGAGCTCACATCCTAACGTTAGCTCAGGCTCACATCCCCAGCTGGGCTGCCCACGCTGCCAGGCTGGCCCAGGAGCATGCTGCAGAGCTGAGACCTTTCTCCCCTTCACAGCAGCAAGCTTGGAAACCCTGGCGTGATCGGCTGTCCTTTCCAAGGCCACAACCCTGTGGGGAGGTTGACCTCTGGGAGGGTGCCCTGGATGAGAGGTTTTGGAACTACACCTCCAAAGTTAGCCTTTGGACACAGCCCCCTTTAATGGTGGTCCAGACATGCCTCTGTGGCGGGGACTGTATCCTACCAGTCTCCATGCCCTCAGGGGGTTTATCCATCCCATCCCTGTTTGCAGCGGGGGCTCAGCAAGCTCTCAGCCCTGTCACTGTTGCAGAAGTTGGGTTGAAACAGGCTCATGAGCATGTCGCTCATGCCAGTGGAGGTGATGAGTCAGTAGGAGATGCACTGCCAGGGAGGAGTCCGAGCCCAGCCATGGACAATGCGATGTGTTTCCTTGTTGGTGCTTGTTGCTGTACGGGGGTTTTTTTTAGCCTAAGCAGAGGGTCTTGATTTCCCTGTACTCTGGGACTAGAGATGTCGATGCTGTGCTGCAACCTGAGGGCAGACCACAACACTTGCCCCAGTGTAGAGCTTCCTTGCTTATTCTACTGCTTCTCTCTTCCAGGCCGTATAGCCGCGTTGAACATGCTGGCCCATGGCATGGAAATCAGCACAGTCCCATATTTGTGGACTGCTATGTTCGGGAAGAGCATCCGATATGCAGGTAAGGGGCTCCCCAAGGCTACTCTAGAGCTTGTGCTGGTGGAGGTGTCCTGGGATAGAGAAGCCACAGCCACCTCCCTTGCTGTGGACCCTCCATGCCAACCTCTGCCTTGGGTCTGCTTCCCTTCCTGGCTCCTGAGGGTTTTGGTATCTCCTCCGAAACCTGTCTGCTCATGGCTGTGGGGTGCAGGACCTGAGGGATGGCTGTGGTCACGAGGGATGGCCCAGCATGAACAGAGACAGTCTCCCTGAACTTGCACTTCTCTGAACAAGAAGGGGTGCTTTTTGGTACCCTCATCTTCTGGTGACTGCAGGATGTTCTTCCTGTAGCTCTGGATTGAAACACTCTGGCTTAGGGACTAGAGCTGGATCCAGGGGAATTGTTGCTGAGTCCACTTCTTCTCTGCCTTCCAGGCCACGGGGAAGGATTCGATGATGTTGTCATTCAGGGAGATTTAGATGAACTGAAGTTTGTAGCATTTTATACCAAGTAAGTGTTTCTCTTCTCCACATTCCTACACAGGCATTCATCTAAGCTTCTTCTGCTAGGCTGGAAAATATTTTTGCCAGGGCTTGTCAGTCAGTTTTGTTCCTCTCTGGACACTGAGGTTGCAGGACATTAGAAAAAGGCCCTAGAGAAACAATGTGCTACGCATAAAGCAAGTTAAACTGCTCTTTGGACCTAATGTCTCTGCCAGATGTAAGTACTTTGTTCACATAATATCTGAGAGCAGATAATTTGTTGCTGGCAATTCCCATCAAAGACTTCTTTCCCATCTCATCGCTGTGTTAATGATTTGTGACCAGGGCTGGACTGGGAACAGAGGCATGACCATTTCTGCTTCTGGTTTGAAAAATTAAGCTCAAAAAACTCTTCTGTCTGTTAACAAGCTGTGAAGGTTAGCAAGAGTTGAGGAGCTTTCATTACACCTGTAGTGAAACCCAGCTCTCCCCCAGGCTGGGAGCCTA
This sequence comes from Fregata magnificens, assembly GCA_013389945.1. NCBI lineage: Eukaryota > Metazoa > Chordata > Aves > Suliformes > Fregatidae > Fregata > Fregata magnificens. Next base: position 93,373 of record WAAD01006765.1, read on the forward strand.
CCTGGGAATATTTTCCTGAGATGTGTTGACAGCCAGGATGTGTTGCCTCTGCTGTTCTTGAGCCATGCTGGCTGTTTAGACTGGCAAGGCTGTGCACCATGGTTTTATCCCCAAAATATTTGCTGCTGTTTATTCTTTTGTTGCCTTTGTCCTGTCCCAGTCTGAAATCAATGGTCACAGAGCCTCCTCATGCCTGGAGACAGAGGGGATTTCTTCAAGTGCTTTTCAATATTAAGGAGGGGGAGAGTGAAACCAGGGAAGTGAAGGTCTGCTCAGCTCAGCAAACTACCTGACAGCAGCGTTCAGGCAGGGATCAGGAGGGAGCTCTGGGAAGGAGCCAGCTCCTGCTCTGCAGAGATCATCTCACCAGGGCTCACTGCCCCTCTGTCCCCTGCCTTCTCCTCCACGTCCCCCTCCCCAAGGGTGGCTGCTTGCCCCCATCGCTCCAGGATGGAGCCTGGCAGTTGGTTGTCTCCTTCAGGCTTGGAGAGGCACAGGGCTTACTTTATCACCCTGTGGCACGAGCCAGCTGGGTCCCCGGTGCTCACCCTCCTTCTCCTGGTGCCTGTGCACCTCAGATAAAAACCTGCTGCAGGCGATGGGGCTCCAGCATCCGCCAGCACCCAGGGGCCCTTTGCATGTGGATGCACCTCTGAGCTTGCTGATGCCCTAGCCAAAATTGCCTAAAAGGGTGGCTTTGTGCCAAGGCACCACCTGTGCTGGAGAAAGCTGCTGCAAGGGAACATTCCCCTTCTACAGCCATGGGGCTGTCACTCCACACCCTCTCGATGTTTTGAAGTGCATTTAAATCACGTAACTGCCAAAGCAGAATTTTAAAATACACAGTTGCTCAGTGAGTGTGAGCCAGGGGAAGATAAAACCCCATTTTTGGCAGTTTTGCTGCAGTGGTTTGCAGAATTGTGTGTACTTTTGCTGCTGCGTCCCCTGTGAAGCCACTCTGCAGCCACTGTGTTGCCCCGTCTCGGGTCCCCTGGCCTCACTGGCAGTTCCCTGCATGCAGCAACTGCAGCATTATGGGGCTGGGCATCCGTGAGCCACCCTGGCACACATTTCTTTCCAGCATATAATCTTTGAAACTTCTATTCCTCCTTTCCATACCAGAGCATTTAGCTATTTATCCCAACCCTAATTAGAAAGGAAATGTCAGATTGCTTTAATTAAACATCTGTAGAGCCCGTTTAAAAGGAAAGTCCCAAGCAAGGTGCATAATCCCTGCTCTGTGCAGCGGCCCCACGCTCAGCATGCCGCCGGTGGCTGCTGCAGGGTGAGGGCTGCCTGGGCAGACCTGCTGGCATGCGGGAAAGCTGGATTCAGTGGGCAGCAGCTCCTCGGCGGGTGGGCAGGCAGCGGGGGTCCGCCGCTAAGCGCTGTGTTGTTCTGCCACCCAGGAGGGGCTCCCGGAGATGGCTTTTGGGTAGCAGGATGGCATCCCGTGCTGAGAGCCAGAGGTACTGGGGGAGCACCGGCTGGCAGGGGGCCGGCCAGTGCACCTCCCGCTGCTTTGCTCAGCTGTAATCAAGTCCCCATCTCTGCTTCTGTGAGAGGCCACTGGGAGCATTTTTTCCTCTTTTTCTCATTTGGTGATAGTTCTTCTGGTTGGTACTAATGCTTTTGGACTGAGGACACTGTCCCAAGTAGACTGTCCCCTCCCGCTTCCTTCTGGCATGCCCATCCGATGGTTTGGACTCTTCTGCTCCTGTTGTGCACTTGTCTTGGTTGTTGCATGGACATGGGTCTTTCCCACTCCTGGAGCCTGTCCTCAGCATCGACTTTCACAATAAGGCTCTTTTTTCCCCAGACTTTGAAGAAGAAAGCTGTTTGCTTATCCCTGTTCAGAGCTGTGTGAGCTGTGGAGGGGTCAGCGTGAGGCCCTGTGCCAGGAGGTGTACAGGATGGTGCTCTGCAGATGTCCCCGTGGGACACTGTGTTCACCACAGCACTTCAGCCAGAACAGACCGTTGTCATCCCATCCCTAAGACCTTGGAGATCCTGGGAGATCCAGGGAATTGCTGTGGTTGTCTTCTTCGTGGTTCCCCACTTCCATTGCGTTGAACCCTGCAGAGAAAGGGAAGACCATGTAGACACGGTGCTCATCCACAGTGCTCCATCTTCTCTCAGCCTTTACGCCAAGATTTCTGATTGCTCCAAATCCCAGGTTCAGGAGGGGCACTCTTGTTGCCTCTAAAGACCTTTTGAAAAAGAGAGATTCCTCCTGGCTTCCCCATCTGTCACACAAAATGTTTAAAAGCCACTGCTGATGTGGGATGCTCCAGCTCACCAGCGCCCGAGGAGTTATTCCACAAAAGGACCAGCTACCCCATGTCTTACTGATGGAAATGTTTGGGCTGCATTTGCCTTCCCAGCTTGTTGTGTCAGGCACTGGCTGGGCTTGAGGCTGAGTCGGTGGGTGGCTGGTGGAATTACATCTTCTTTTCCTTTCCCTTGCATGCCTTCGTTATTCATTCCCTTGGAATGGCACATCTCCCCCTGGTTTTGATGGATAGGTCTCTCCAACCACTTCATGTTTCCCAGCTGGGAGCTGGCTGTGCTCAGGAAACCAAACATAGAGGAAACCACTGAAGCTTCAAGACTGTGTGGTGTGGTGTGAAGGTGGTGCAGAGCCTCCCAGGAGTCCTGAAGCCTCAGTCCCCGTTGTGTGCTGAGCACTGGAGGCATCAAGCAGTGGTGAAGTAGCCAAGGCTGAGGCCCTGTGTGATGGAAACAACCACCTGTAGGGTCTCCCCAGGCTATGGTTCATGGTGGGATGGGGTTCTCATTGGCAGTTTGTGTTTCTGAACTTGGGGCAACAAGAGAAGAGGGAATCTGCACTGCAGTGCCATCAGATACTGCTGCAAGCATCTTCGAAGGAGATGGGCTGTCTTCTGTAAAGAAAACTCATGAGTCTCTGCACATATAATTGGAGTTACATACCTAGGGGATGGGGTCCTGTCCTGGGGAGAGTGGAAGACCTCATTTACATCAGGCGGGACATCAAGCATCACACCAGAGAAGATGCAGGCTCAGAAAGCGAAGAGCTCTTATCAAATCACAGCAGCAGCCCTCGAATATGACAGCCCAGCAGGCAGTTCAGCTGAACACACACGTGGTTTGTAATCTTCTCAGGTGGCTTATTATCCTCACTGCCTGCCACAGATGCCTGTTTTCCAGTGGGAATGTATTGCTCATCAACATCTGTCTATTACTCCTTATTCTCACCTCTTCTGCTGGATGGAAGAGCCGCAGGCTATCAGAAATCCCCTCTGCTGTAGGTACACATCTCTGCAGAGAGCTAAGGATGCTTGAGATGGGATTTCCAATGGCATCCAAGTCTTGTTCTAGAGCTCCTGGCAATGCAGCAGCTCCCCCTTCCCGCAACCATTCCCGTGGAGCAGCACCCTGTGCTGGAGCCTGCCTGGTATCGGTCCATCTCTGCGTCTGGCTGGTGTGAACTAACTAAGCTGTGGACAAGCTCCAGTGGCTCCAGAGAATATTCTAGGCTCCTGGTCTGCTCTGCACACCTGTGCTCACCCACGGGACCGGGAAGCAAGACCGCTGTTCTGTTTCCAACTTGGTCTCCGTTATTTGTAGTGTGCTTATTTAGGAATCAGGGCCTTTTGAAACAGATAGTCTTCCATGATGGAGCTACCCTGTGGCTTTGTGGCACAGCTATGAGAGATGATTTCAACTCCCATGGCTCCACAGATAAGAATTGTCCTCTGAAATATGGCTTCTGCTCTCTTCCTCCTGGGAATCAGGCACATGTTTCCCCCGCCCCCGGCTGCTCTTTGCTCTGTTGGCCATGGAGCTCTTTGGCAGCGGATTGAAGAGCTGATCTTGATTTGTTGGGCGCTTCTACTCTTCAACTTACTCAACAATATCACCAGTGTTTAATATCTTACCCACGCACCTTCTCTGATCTTTACATTGTTTATCTATTCAGTTATCTATTTATGAGTCATCTCCTGGGTTCAGTCTTTGAAGATTTATGCTCAGGTTGACCTCTGCAAGCCTCAAAGCAGAAGAGCCCTTCTTGTTTGCCTTGTGACCTTTAGCCAAATCTCCTCCAGCATTTTTACATCCTCTTCCCTTCCGCTTCATTTGTTTCCCATTCAGCCTTTGAGGTTGCATTGTGCCACCAGCATTGGCATCCTGGTGGGTGATGGTCAGCTGGACTGGGACATGCTGCTGGACATCCCATATACACAGGGCTGGTGGGACCCTGGTGTTGGACAACCCAGCTGTCCCAGTGTTTTGGGAGGACCATGCCTGTGGAGAGGCTCGGAGGTGGGCACCGTGCCCACTTCGAGGTGGGGATCAGGAAGGGGATGTGGAGTAGCACAACCATGTGTCCCACAGGGAAATCCTGACCACGTGCTTCTCCACTCCCTCGGTACAGGGCAGCAGCGCAGGGATCGCCTGCCCGGATGGCAGCAAATGTCCAGGTTTTTATCCACCATCAGATCCACCTTTGCTGGTGTTTTCCCACAGATGCCAGGGTGCCCAGAGCTGTCTCCATCCTCTGGGCACCCTAGTGATGCTCACCACGCCAGCATGTGAGCATTGATGAGACCACAGTTGGGCCAGCCTGCAGTGCTAGCTCTGAGCCCTCTCCTGTCCCATGTCCCACGCTGCTAGGACAGTCACCGTGGTGCTCACACCTTGATACGGGTCCTGACCCTGGAATGGGTGTTTCTCTTGGCTTCCCGCTTCTCTCCAGCATGTTGCTTTTTGGGTGATGGAGCCATGGCCACCAGGGCTGCCCTAACCACTCTGCTCTGCCCTAGGAGTGATGAGGTGGTGGCTGTGGCCAGCATGAACTATGACCCTATCGTGTCCAAGGTGGCTGAGGTCCTGGCTGCTGGCAGGACCATCCGAAAGCGTGATGTGGAGTAAGTAGACGTGCTGTGGGAACCGGCAGGACCAGGGCAGGGGCCGAGCACAGCTGTGGGGTGCAGGGCAGGGCTGAGCACCCCAAGGCAGGACCCTGATGGGCACCTGGCAGCTCTTTCCCACTGCTCCCCACTCTGTACCCTCCTTGCATCTCCCTTCCTGCTCCACTCACTCCATCCCCCCAGTGCTGCCTCCCAGCTGCCTCCAGGCCTGGCATCCCACACACAGGGGGAGGGGATAACAGCCGGGAAGGAGCCTTTAGAGTGGGAATCAGAGCTGAGCAGGGAATGTGGGTCCCTGTCCCTCGGGTGTTTCCACATCGGGAATAAAAGCAGACTTTTTCAAAAGCTCAGAGAGAAAAGCACTCCTGGCACCCGGGCAGGCCTGAGCCAGCTTAGACATCCCAGGCACCCCTGGGATGGGGAGCATGTCAAGGGTCCAGCCAGCCACCAGTGACCGGGGCAGGGTTGTGCCCATCATCTCCAGTACATCGGGAAATGGTTGCTGGCCACCCAGTTTGTAGCTGGGAGGGAGGTGGCATCTCATGGGCAGCCCAGCGGCAGGGGGAGCTGCTGGCCCCCATGGTTGGGCTCGGCGAGCCTGGAGGAAGCTGGACCGCCTAAACCTGAATGTCTTTTCTCTCTCTGTCTCCTGCTGCTTTCACACCTCTTAGGCTGTTTGTCCGTCACGGCAAGTACGTTCGGTTTGGGGTCCCAGGTGCGCTGGGCGTGAAGGGCTGGCAGGAGGGACAGCCAACCCCCTGCTTGGGCCATGTCCCTAATTCCCATGTGGGGACACTGGTTACAACTGCGTGCTTGTTTTGCAGCCCCCCACTGTGGGCGGGGGGCGATGCTGCTGTGCTGGGTGGTGGGGCTGGGGGTGGCAGGAGCCACGGCAGGGGCGGGCGGGCATGGCTGCTACGTCCCCTTTGCAGGGTGCCGGTGCACAGATCTGCTGGGAACGAGGAACTGCCTTTTGGCTGGGACCCTGCTCAGCTGGGGAGACGCCTGCCATTTGGTGGCTTTCCATGAATTTTCAGCTGAATGCCAGAAGGGCTTGTTTTAAGTTAAAAAAATACCGTTTGAACTCAGTTTTACATGGAATTGAGGATCTGCACATGAGTTTTTGGACAGTTTTAATGACGTGTGAGTGAGGGCAGAGGAAGGGGCACTGCTGTCCTGCCCAGGCTGGCTGTGCCTCTGTGCAGAGCAGCAGGGGTGCTGGGATGGGGACCGATGACGGGACTAGGGCCGAGGACAGCACCCAGGCACACCGAGCACATTTGCTTGCACGTGCTGGGAAACATCTCACAGTGCTGCTGGTTTTTTTCTCTTTTTTTAGAACTGGAGATATGTCCTGGCTAACTGGGAAAGGCTCCTAACGCCGCTGGTGGCTGCGCCCTCCTGATGCTGCGCTCGCCATGGGGAAACAGGATGGCAGCTCCACGGACAAGCGGGAACACCGCAGCTGAGTCATTTCCCTTTGAGACTTGGATGAACCCGGTGCCTGTCACTGCGCACTTACCTTCCCAGCAGACCACCGACGGCTCCTCTGCCCCAGTGCCTACCGGCCTAGGGCTCTCTGGTTGCAGTTCCCATGGGACACTGGAAAAGCAGCCCTGAGAGAAAGCAGGGTTTGGCACTGGCAGCGGGCACGGGTGCTGCGCAGCTGCAGATGCTGCCAACGGGCTGGGGAGTCCCCAGGCGGGTCTGCCCCAAGCACGTCCCTCGCCCCCGTAAACAGCGCGAGTGCCTTTCATTGCTCCCTGTGCTTTCAAGCACATTGCCTCCTCCCAAAGCCTCTTCACTCCTGGCAGAGCTCCAATGCGCATCCCCGCGGGGCCTGACATCTGCTCCCTCTCCGCATGGCTGCAGCGCTTGCCACGGCTCTCCCTGTGGCCACCCACCCTGGGGAGCACCTGAGGGGACCAGGGAGATGGGGTCATGCCGGGAGGTCTCTGTATAGCCTGTGTTTGTGTTTCGCATTCTCCCTTCTCCAGGCTGGTTGCCCCGTCCAGCCCCCCGTGCAGAGGTGGGTCCCTGCCCAAGCCGAGGGCTCTGGAGCTCGTCGGTCCCCATGCCAGCACCCGCAGCATCTCCCCGTCCCAGAGCAGACAGGGGGCTGGAGTGCTGCTCCCTGTCTCTCAGGGCTTGGTTTGGGCCTGGGCACTGGCAGCTCTCGGTTAGTCCCCGGGGTGCAGAGCAGGAGCTCCCTGGAGAGGTACGACAGCCAGACTGCAGCCCCCGGCCTTGGTGGCCATCCTTCCAGCCAGCCTTGTGATGTCTCTCTCCTTAACGATTATTGCAGGATTAGTGCTGCTGCTGAGATGTTACTCAAGGAAAAGTAGCCGGAGGAGTATTTCTAGCCGTCCTCTGGCCTTTGTCACTCATTCCTCCTGTTGCCTAGTGACAAGGCTGCATTTCTCATCTTGGCTTTCCATGTCGGTGCTCTGCTGTCATGTTTTCTGCCCCTTGCTGGAAGAAGAGCCTTATCTCCAGTTCAGGAGTGGACCTGGCCTGCCCACAGCCCTGTGTCCATCAGCAGAGCTGGAGGGGCAAGAACCCCCGTTGGAGAGCCTCCAGTGCTCTGTCCTGGGGGAGTTTTCTTCCCCAGCAGTCAGTGTTTTGTCCTGAGCCCAAAGCAAGAGGATTCATATTTTTAATTTGATTCACCCCCTGTGAATTAAAGCAGTACTATTCTTGGGATCTGGATCATCTCTGATTCCTTCCAAGGCCTTGGGTCACCTCTGCAGGTTGGCTGGGTGGTGCAAGCACCTCTTCTGTGGAGGCTTCCCACTGGTGTCCAGCTCACCTGTATTTATTTCCAGACTTTCTGATCTTTGCTGGGTAGAAGCGTCACCAGTTGTCTGTCACATCTCCGGTTGGTCTCTTCTGGTTTCACTGCAAGGTTTTTTCCAGGTGGCATGACCAGAGGGGATGGTAGGCAGGGACGTGCATGCTCCAGCACACAGCGATGAACAGGGTCCTCTTCTTGAACCGTTACGTATCTGCGGATCCACAAAGGGATGTGAACATGCAAGTCTCTTCTTAGGTCCCAAAAGGCAAATGTTGATGTCCCCATCCCCAGTGCAGCGCAGGTGAGGGCTTTCTCTGCGGGCAGAGGTGGCTGGGGCTGCTCAGCTCCTGGTGCTCCAGGCACGGCTCTTGCAGAGGGGCCAGGGCTGTGCACACTGCCCAGGTGGAGGCAGCTCTCCAGCATGCTGCCCTGGCTCTGCACACTCACCTGGGACATGTGGCTTTGCATCCCATGTCTTGCTGGTGGGATGGTTGGACTCTGCTTCAGCAGCTCCCCAGGGGACCCAGCTGGGGGTGCCTGGGAATGCTGGGGCACCACATGATGGCACTCCCCCAGAGCTCTGTGGTTTTCTCCCTGAGCTCTCCGGCACATCTTCCATGCTGGGTGAGACTGGCAGCTCCCACGCCTCACGTGCTCCTCCAGCACAGCTTGGCTGAGCTTTTCCAAGGCCTCCGTCTTCCTGCTCACCCGAAGGGTTGGCATCCTCTGGAGTCCTCCTGGGCAGATCGGCAGGGCGCTTCATTTTTCAGGAAGATGCACTTTGACTCCTCTGCTTCTGCTGGGGACTCATCCAGTGTCAGGCATGAGCTGCGCACATGGGGCTGAAGACCATGCAGGGGCTGAGGAAGGACCTTCTGCCCCAGCTTACAGCTGCAGTGTGGGGAACAAGTCCCATTCCCTCTTTTTATGGAGGAGCTGTTTCAGCCAGGGCTGGGAACATCACCCCATGACACGAGAAACCCCAGTCACCACCATAGCTTTCCTTAGGACATGTGCTGGGTCATGGGAAGGGCTGCCAGCATAGCCGGGCATCCTGACACCGACCTGCAGGCATTGTTCCTCCACAGCAGTGCAGGATGGTGTTGGATCCGGGACCCCTCGTCCAGCGCCTCGGCAAATGCTTACCGGTGGCAAACATGTCCTGGAGCTGGGCAGGGCTGGGTTGTCTCCTCTGCCACCTCTCCAGGCACATCTTGCAACCTCCCATGCCAGGATGGAAAGGTTCCAGCTCTTCTTAAGAAACCACCTGTTCCCATCAGGAATGAGCACCATTAGCTAAACCCAGGTGGGGCACATACAACTTGTTAGTGCTCCCCAGCTGCAGTGCCCCATCACATTTAGCTACACCAGATTGCCCAGGTATCTTCTAGGTTGCTCACCTAGGTTGCCCATGCAGATGTGATGCCCCCAGACCCTGAGCTCTCCACCAGCTCCTGCTCCTCAGATGCTGGGCTTGCCTGTCACCCTGCCTGCTTCTTGCCCTGTGTGCTGGCAGGACCCAGGGAGCCACATGCTGGGCACAGCACACCTTCCCTTCCTGCACAGCCAAAAACCCCTCTGGACATCTCCTTGTGGCATCGCACCAGGTGACAGGTTTATTTTTAGTTTCTTTGTGCCCTAAGCCTTCGTTTAAAAAATCACTGCTCCTTATGAGATGGTTTCCCAGACATTAAGTATGGCCTCACCCTTCGTCCATCCATCTCTACCCTTGATTTTACACCTTGCACATTGCTTGGGTGAACACTGCCTCTTCATGTACTGGCATTTACTCCTTGCTTTGCTCCTTCTTACAGTCCTCAAGGAGGTCGTGGCAACACAAATAGCTTCGCCTTCTTCCTTTCCTGCAGTGGCATGCTTGTCCCCTTGTCCCATGGGCTGGCTGCCCTTGTCTTGTCTAGAGCTGGTCTGTGGTGACCAACCCACCTTCAGGCAAGTCTTCCCAGTGTCACTTCTGAGGTTGGGAGGTGTTCGGTGTTACAGGCTGTGGTTAAACACCCTCCCTGATGCAGTAGAGACTGTCTTCTCACCAGTGGCATCTTCAGATGTCTTGTCCAGGCATGGCCAAATAGACCAGAAGTACCTCATGGGCCTTTCTGCTCATCCATTGTCCTCCCTTAGCTCAGGCCAATGCTTATAGCAGGGTGTATTTTTTCCAAACTTGGTTAGATTTTCTGTGAAATCCACTTTGCATAGGTTTATTCTTTTTTTATCAGTAATGTAAGGACAGGGGAGCGGCTGCCATGAGCCAGGCCGTGGGGCCACACTGTGGTGTCACAGATGCTCAGAAGAGCTGCAGAAAGGACATGCACCCCGGGCTGTGCTCACAGCATGGACCTGCCCTGAGAGACCGGGTCCTTGTGCGTGGATGCCTCTGATGGACTTCAGCCAGTCATGCATTGGTCTAACCATGCTTTCAGCCCCAGGTGGGGTTTTTTTGGCAGCACATGGCAATGAGCTCTGCAGCTTCATTTTGGCCTTATCAAGCAGAAGAATCCTCTTTTTATTTGGTTTCTTGTGTCCCTTGCCAGTGCCTGGCCCTTAAGGACCACATTTACAATACTCTCTCCCAATATTTGCAGCAGCTGCTCTGATGCACCTTCTGGGATGGGTTGGAGGCTGAAGATCATGAGATGAGACCATGCCTGTTGGGTAGGACTGACCGTGAAGGCCCCAAAGCACCATCCCCTTTCCCTGCCATTCACCTCTGGCTCAACCACCCTCTCGCATACACCATCCCCCACTGCCCGCCCCAGGACCCCGAGCCTGGATGGGACTTGGGGACACTGAGCAGCGCAGAGACCCACAGGGGCAGCCCATTAGCACAGAAGCTCACGGTGATGGGTAAAACGCTCCATGAGTCTGGAGGCTTTGAAGAAGCGTTTCTGGCAAAGAGCACAATCCCCTCCCTGGGCATCCTCATCTGTCAGGGAGTTTTGAGCAACAATTACATTGATGTAACCCGGCTGGGAGAGGGTTGCGGAGGAACTTCATCTGTGGCAGAGCAGGGCACTGCCCGTGGGGTGCACAGGCTGGGGACACCGCTGCGTCCCCGTCACAGTGATGGGTACAACCTGCTGCTCACCTCTGCAAGCTGCTGTGGAGCAGAGACGCTCTGTATCGTTGTGGCTCCCGCATGGGCTTGGTGTCCCAGCGAGGAATTTTCCTCCCCCACATCCTCCTCCCAGCTCAGCAGCCCTGTCCCTGGTGAGCCAATGGCTGGGTGGCCCCGCGCATTAGCCCGACCTGTCATCCTGTTAATTACCTTCTGGCTAATCCCAGCTGAGCCGGGCTGGGGTGAGTGGGGCTCGACTGCTGGCCATGGCTGCGCACACCCCTCTGCCCCCCAACCTTCGCTGGGGCTTGGTGGCATTCAGCAGCTCCCTCTTCATCAACAACAAGACACGGGACAGCGGCGCTGCCCACGCCTACCACCCAGGTATGGGCAGCAGGGCTTGGCGGCAGAGGGGTTTTGGGGGCGGGTTTGCTGTTGCTTCATCACCATTAGCCTGCTCAGCACATCACCAAAGCAGCTGGGTACCTCTGAGCCAGGAGCACCCAAAGGGTCTCTGCACCCACCCACCGATGAGAGGGAGCGAAAATAAGCACATTTACTGCAAACAGCTGTTCTCGCTACCCATCCATTCCCCCAGGTGTGGCAGAGGCCATCACTCTCCCCTCTGCGAGCTGCGAGGCAGGGGCTGCCTCTGAGCAGCGAGACCCTGGGGGTGCTGGGCAGCCCTGCCTACCCCTGCCTGCCCTGCCTAGCTCACGAGGTGCTGGCCAGCCTGCCCCTCCAGATGATGCTTTACTTCAATGTCTACTACTTCCCGGTCTGGTGCCTGGCTGAGGGGATGATGCTGCAGCTGAAGGTACTGTCCCATGGAGCCTGTGTGGGGGGTGAGCCTGCTCCTGCCCAACCTCCCTGGGCACACAGGGGCCACGCTGAGCAGGGGAGACGGGAGCCTCTTCAAAACTAATGGGTCCCCACACACATGAGCAAAATGCCCTGTCCCCCACAAGACAAGATAGCCCGCCTCCAGCTCCCAGAAATCGAAATTCTGAGAACCACTGAACTTTCCAGGCAGGGAAGGTTAAACTGGGAGGGCAAGAGTGGGCAGGGCTGAGCACCAGCACGGGTGGGAGCTGGCAAAGCATGAGGAGCTGGGCATGGAGCACAGGGGATGGGAAACTGAGCATGGCGAGCTGGGCATGGGGCACAGGGGACGGGGCTGGCTGGGACAAGGCTGTGCCCCCATTACAGTACCACCTGCTGCCTCAGCACTACCAGTTCCTGCTGGTCACTGCCTTCCTCATCCTCTCGCTGGCTGAGGGCTCCCGACTCTACCTGGGCTACGTGGGGAACCTGCAGGAGAAGGTAAGCGCCGTCTCCCTGCCCTGGCCACAAGTCACCTGTGCTCGGTGAGGAACACTCCTGCTGGGGGAGCTGTGGCTATGCTGGATGTCCCCTCGCTCAGGACCTGAGCGCCCATCACCACCCATTCCTCCTGGAGTCCTGCCTGGAGCTGTCCTGAGAAGGAATTGAGGGTGTAGGCAGGACCTGGAGGCAGGGGACAAAGGGGACCCACTCTCCTGCTATATCCCTCCCGGTGCTGTGGGTGCAACACACTGTGCTTGACAGCATCCGACCACATCCAAGCACAGCTCCGCATGGCAGGGATGTCCCCGGTACCCAGGTGCCGAGGCCAGCAGAGTGGCCAATGCAGGGAGCTCCTGGGGCAGAGAGGGTCCTCCCACCCCACCGATGGCCTCTGTGCCCCATCTTGGCAGCCTCTGCTCCCACAGGTGCCCGAGCTGGCTGGGTTCCTCCTCCTCTCCTTCCTCATCCAGCTCCCCCTCCTGCTCTTCCTGCTGACGGACAGCCACGTCATCCGCCTGCCGCTGGAGGTGGCTGTGCACAGCCTTTTCCTGGCCTTCCTCATCGCCGAGATCGTGGCTGCCTTCCTTGCGCTGAAGACCATGACGAAGCAGCTGGCGGCACAGTTCTTCCTGCGGCAGTTCAAGGAGGGTGGCAGGGGAAAGCCAGGGCAGGGGGGCACAGGGGGGCAGGCAGCTGAGGAGGGGTGATGCTGCAGGACCCCTCCATCCCACACAGTCAATCCCAGCAAGGAGCATTAAAACAGTGCTCAGACCCCTGCTGTGCCTGCACACACTGTGTTTTTGAGCCAGGCAGCTTGTGGGCTTCCCGGAGCACCCCACGGGCACGGACCCGGCCCATCCCTGCCCTGCACCAGGCCAACACAGCCCAGGGCAGGTGGGAGCGCAGGGTTCAGCATCTCCAAACTGCTCAGGCCCACCCCAGGGCTGCGCTTGTCCTCACTGAACATCAGCAGGAGGCAGGAACCAGGGGGTGCAGGAGTCACTGCACCCCCCAGCAAGCAAGTACCAGCCCAGGGCTGCTGCCTTACGCTCAGCTCTTAAACCCTCCCTGAGCACTGCCAAAGTGGGGGCAGAGGGGGCAACCCTGCTGCTACTCCCTGGGGAGCTCCCAAGGATCTGGGCGGCTCACGTGAAGCCATCCCAGCTGGAAGCACGCAGGGTGCTGCAAGGTGCAAGAGTGGCACCACAAAACCTTCACAGACACCCCCCAAGGCTAGAGACAGAGCAGAGCCACCTCCCACCTTCTGAGTAGCTTTATTTCATTGCATCCCTGTTTTTCACAGGAAATCAAGGCCCATGGCCATCTGGAACATGACGAAGTACAAAGTGCCTTAAGCCTCTTGTGCTGAGCATGGGCCAGCTGCTTCTCAGCAAGCTCTAGTTCCCACAGCAGCTCCGCAGCACAGCTCTGCTCAGTCACTGGCCAGTCAGTGCTGCGAGCTGCACATGGGATGGCTTTGTGCTCCAGGAGCCAAGAACTTCTGCTGATGGAAATGTTTCTCCAGCAAAGGCAGACCCTAACCGCAGCAGCGCACACTCGGGCCAGGAGAACTGGGCCGCAGCCGTGCCCCCATCGCATCTACCTGAAGGTTGCTCCAGAGTGAAGGGTGCTTGTGGTGGAGCATTCCCAATGTCCCTAAGCTGTAGGCTCGGTCTTACCTTTAGGGGGTTTTGCCTGCGAAATGAACAGGGGCATCTTAGTATACTAGAGACAAGGGGACAGCCCAGGCCGGTGGTCCTGCACTGCTCTGCTCAGTCCCATGCGACCAGATGCATTGTTTGAGACCCCCACTCCACTTTTGATTTGAGATCAGGCATTAGGAACAACTTTTTTTCCCCCAATATGATGGTGCAGCCCTGGGGCAGTTCACCACGAGCTGGGGGAATCTCTGTCCTCAGAGGTTTCTAAGACTTGGCCAGATAAAGCCAAAGATGACCCAAGCTAGGGCTGGCGGCTCTCCTGCTCTGCTAGGGCCTCCCAGCCCACACCCTGTGACTCCCTGATTCACCAGGGCTGGGCAGTGCCAAAGCGGGAATCACACACGGCAAGAAAACCTGTCACTGAACCACAGCATCAGCACTGACATAGCGTCGGGGCCCGCTCTGAAGAGCTGCCCTCTCTCCACACGGAGCTTGGCCAGATTCAGTTCAGAAGAGGCTGAATAAATGTGGGGCTGGGTCAGGTTTCTAAGGTAAAGTCCCCCCGAGGACTCCTTGTTGTCTAACAGCAGTTGAGGTCATACAGCTTTCCCTGCAGTCTGGGCACCAGCTGGGTCCCTCTGACTCAGCCACCTGTTGTCATTAAACTTGCAAGAGTTTAATCTCTGTCAGGTTCAGTTCAGACCAGCCACCAAGCCCAAGAGGCAGAGACTAAGAACAACTCCACCAGGGTTTTCCCAGATCTTGTGAATCAAGTTTTAACCAAGGGGCAGAAAATAAATCTGCTCACAAAACTTCACTCCAACCTCAGCTCTCCAAAGTGGCCCCATCCTTACCTCCTCAAATTTCTCCTTCCAATAGAAGTCAGCCTTTGCATCCAGGTAGAGCAGAACCAGGTCACAGACCACCGTGGCCTGGAGACAGACAAACGCAGCAGGGCAGTCAGCAGTGAAACTTCCTGCAGGAGTGCCAGGCCCTCTGTCCTGGCTCCCACCAAGCCCTGGGGCCCACCAGCCTGCCAGCTGCAGGCCAAACTCTAGCACCTAGCCAGCATTGGGGGCAGTGAGCCTGACCTGCCTCTGGCCCAGGCCACCTAGGCAGCTCCACCAGGTCCTCTTTGACCCAACCTGCTCCCATTAGCTGCACAGGAGGTTAGACATGATTATCTGGGCTGCAATGCCTGGACGCAGTTTGAGGGCTGGTCCAGCAGAGAGCCGCTGTCATGGCCACATAAAGGACTGGGATGAGCACATCTGGGAGGAAAGAGGGGGCAGGTGGGGCAGCCCAGGCTCCCGGTTGCTCTGCTGAAAGGGAAGAGCCACAGAAGTGCTCTACAAGGGGCTGCCCCATCTCGATGACCACAATGCCATGCCTGTGCTGGAGCCGGACACTGGCTCACTTTAGAGTCAGGGGAGAAACACAGAGAGGAGGTGCTCTCTCCTGCTGGCCAAGACAGCTGGAGCAGATCAGCCAGCAACACCCCAGCGATGCGCCTTCCCAGGGTCAACACAAACACCCAGCCTCCATGAGATGTGCCCCTGACAGTGCTCAGGATCCTGGATCCGGCAGTGTCATTACCACTAATGACCACAAACAGGAAAACGGGAGCCAACACCCTGCCAGACGATCTCCCCTCCTGGGCTGGTAGGCACCCAGGAAGCCTTGCGCCCAGGCAGGCAGGTGGGGGAAACAACAGATGAATGGCAAATCCCAACCCAGGGATTGGAGAAAAATAGCTTATCTGCAGTACTCACAGCACCAAAGAATGCGATGCCGGTGCCGAAGCTCACGGTAGCAGGAATTATGCTGAACTTCCGAGCCTGGTGAGAAACAGTGGGTGAAGGGGGAAGACAGTGGGTGGAGAGCAGTGAGAAGGCTGCGGGACAAGCCCCACTTGGGCAGTGTGCTTAAAGCCAGGGAGGTGCTGGAGGAAACCAGAGTAATTTCTCTGTGCCCAGCTGTGGGAACCTGACTGCTACTGCCTTGACTCAAAACCCCTCTGGCTGTCAAAGGGATTGAGGCAGCTCGTGACTCAGTGGCAGCAGAGGTTACTGCAACCCACCTACTCCTGCAGGCACGGCGGGAGCCTCCCTCCTGCTGCAGGACCCCAGCAGCTGTCACCCACAGAACTACATCCCAGCAAACATGGCCCTGATGTGGTGTGTCCCTCTCTGCTCAAATGAGTCTGGTATCTCTGAGGAAAAAGATTTTTGGGTTCCCGTCTCTCTCCTGCTCCACACCTCCCAGACCTGGTCTCACTACCCAGAAGTGGTGTACCCTGTCCTGTACTGCATGCTTCGCCCTCTTCGGGTGAAAAGGCCACTGCTAAGCACAACAGATCAGCTGTGGACATCTCCCAGGGTGGCAAGTCCTCTCAGCACAGGCTCCATCTTGCGCAGTTGAGTATTGAGTTTGTCAGTGATGCTGCACAGAGTAGCATCAGCCATGATCATGCCCATGCCTTTTCCTTCCCAAGCGGACAATTAATCAATAAGGAATTAATTGTCCAGGTTCAGAAAAGTTCACGTTGATCTTTGCCAGGGTGCTCCCACCATGAGACCCTCAGAGATGCCCACAGGCCCTCTGTCCAGACAAGCTCACCTTGCCTACAGGGCCCAGCACTTCACAACACCCATGTCAGATCCTCAACGAAGGAAGCCTCCCTGCTCAGGGCATTACCAAGAAGTTTCTCTTCAAATGGGAGAGACTATTTTTTCCTGTTCTGTTTGGAAAATTCTGGAAACAGGTGAAGAGCTCACCACGGTGGGGAGAAGTGATGCCAGCAGGAAGCCATGGGGCTGGCTCCAGGAGAGAGCAGCAGGGAGCGGTGCGAGGAGTCAGTCCTGGTGACAAGGCCGCCAGGACTGTGCATGCAGGGTCTGCAGAGGAGACAGTACCTGGCCACGCACGGAGATGTCAAAGCGGATGCCGTAAAGCTTCAGCAGGTTCCGGTGGAGCCGCCGCTGGGTGTCCCAGTAGTAGGAGGCAGTTCTGCGCGAGACATTGGATGCAGCTCAGAAAGCCATGGCAGCTCTGCACAGGCAGTGAGGGAAGACGGCTGCCAGTGCCGTACAACTGCTGGGGCTACCATGTGCCCATGCACACCTTGTGTCCTCCAGCGGGCTGGGACATGGGCGATGCACGTGCTGCGATGACTCACTAGCTTGGCGTCAGCAGTGGGGCATCAGTGTCCACTCAGCACCCAGCCTGGGATCACTGGGGGCACGCAGGTCCCAGTGTGTCCAGTTCAGGGTCAGCACGGGCATAGACAGCCACACACCCCTGCCCTCAGGCAGCTAATGCCTTCCCAGCTCCAAACACAGCAGAGCTACAAGGTGCGGAAACTACCACAGCACACCAGTACTGACAGACCCTGCACTAAGTTATCACATCCCATTGTCCCTGCTTCTCCTTTCAGAGCATCAATCTGGAAAACTGAGATCTTGAACAACTGCCATGTGCTCAACCCACAGGCCTGTGTGGCCACCGTCCCAGCATCCTCACCTAAAATTGTACCTCCTGTCCTGCAGGCTGAAGGAGTACTGCGGCTGGCACTGGGCAGCAGGGTGATCCAGGTCGCAGTCCCACTCGATGCGAACTCCAATGCTCCCCCCCTGCAAAATACATTTTATTCCAGGAGAAGCATGGGATCAGAGATTTGCTGAGTACTGTTCAGACATTCACAGATCACTCATTCCCTTAGCATTTCAGGGGTCAGTCCTGTCCCCTGCCCCTTGCCCACATCATTGGGGAATTTGGAGTCATCTTCCATACTTTTAAAAAAAAAAAGTACCAGCAGTGCGAGGTCTCCAAAGGTCTCTCCAGCTGACTCCACCATGTCATGGACACGGAAGACAGGGCAGGAGGGGTTGAAGAACGGATCATACGTGCAGCTCTTGAAATAGGTGGGGTCATTGGTTTGCAAAGTATTGCACCTGAGACAGGGGAGAGGGAGGGGGAGCTGTCATGGGTGGAGTGGCATGTGGGAGGTCAGGAAGCCCAGCTGCAGGACTGGGAAGGAGACCCTCCCACTGGAGTGGGACCACTAATGCTCCTGCTTTGGGGGCAGATGTTAATTGCCTCTCCTAAAGCCTCACTTGGAGAGAGGGTGAAGGGAAACCAGCCCAGAAGAATCACACGTGGAGTTATCATCCTTTACAGCACCTGTCATGGTCCTTCCCCCTCCCAGCTCCTCTCCTCCACCTTTGCCTTTGTGCTTCTCCTTTCTTCCCCAGCACCTAGCTCCCACCGCTGTGAGACGTAATGACCCAGCTTGAGTTACCGCTCTAGGGGTGATAACAGGGGCAGTTCAGCTGCCCCAAGTCATGTCTCCTGCCAGCGTAAGGCAGCACAGTCAGCATGCCTGGGGCTGTGAGGCCAGTGCAGCCCTTTACTGGGCCTCTGTGAAACCATTCTGCAGAGACTAAAATGCAAAAATATATGGGGTAAAATGAGACCTTGGGAATGACTGGCCTTGTCCGGCTCTGTCTGCAGTGCTCTAGACAGACAGATGGACACGAGTCCCTCTCTCTGAGGGCTCCCCATCCCACTGCTCTTACATCTGCAAACATAGGCACTGCTGAAGCGACTGGCGTTCTCCTGAACACACCATCGTGAACTGTAACTGCCCGAGCCACCACCTGTTCTGGATGGCACATGGCTTCTTGGATGCGTCGGCTGCTCAGCCCCTAGGCGGACAAGCTCAGCACAGAGGCTGGACTAGGCTGCACACACAATCTGGCTGGAGGAGCACCATACTTACTTGGAGAAGTTAAATTTGGTGAAGTGGACAGTATTTTTTATAAAAAGAGTGAAATTCTCCGCCTCAGCCAGAAGAGGTTTCCTGGAAAACAACCACGAACGAACTCAAATTTTGCACAGCGGTCAAGGCACGTCCCCATTCCCCTCGCTCTGCAGTCTCTTTTATGATCCTGGGACTTTGGCTACAATGGGCAGGTGCAATAAATGCTCTTGCGTGAAGTTCTCTGGGCTTAACCAACCAGTAGATCAATGTCAAAGATCTCCCTGAGCCTGGCTGCCCCTCAGGACAAGTATGATCAGGCCCCTGGTTACACAGAGCACAGAGGGAAGGAACCAAAGCTCTCAACTCCTGCTGTCCCCTCACCCTGTGCCTTACCTGGGCAGGGTGTTGTTCTCCACAGGACACCAGCCATAGATCTCACAGGTGGAATGGGTGGTGTTGAACATCACACACTTCCCAGTTTTCACCCCTAGAAATGAGACAATGTATATCATTTACTATTTCTTTTCGGAACGTCTTCTCTGCAGCTCCCCTCCTGGGATAATGCCCTGGCTACAGGCTTGTTTTGGCCTTCTGAAAACCTGAACCACAAAGACAACCCTGGGATCAGCTTCAGTGTTTTCCCCAACCAACAACTTCCCTGTGAAACCTTCCCTCGAGGCCAAACGACAGGAGCTGTTTTACAAAGACAAGAAGCTGCTTGCCACTGGCAGCACCCATCTGTCCAGCGCAGCCTCTCCTGCCCTGTGGCTACTGAAGCCACCCACTCCCCAGGTGGGAACACAATGAGCTGGGGCAATCCCGCACACAAAGCTTTGGCAACTGACCTCCTGGAGCTGAAATATCCTTCTCCAGCTGAATGCACAAAGGCTGCTAATATTAATCAGCATGAAATAAAAGCCCGGTTTTATTACAAAAGGAAAACCTGCCGATCACACGGCACAGTGGTTTCAACTCCAGCAGCCAACATCAGAAACAAAGCACCCCTGTATTTGCTGACAGTGCCTTCTGCCCGCAGCACCTGCTCATCCAGCCGTGACAGGTCACTGTAAGGTTTTGCCAAGAATAAATGGCTGGAGAGCACTTCTGTGCACACTTACAAAAAGCACTGAACTCAGGCAATCGGGCACCTCTGTGGATATGTTTACTACCAAACATGACGAATTAAATGATTTTATGTTTTTTTAGCAAAACATCCAGTACCGTTGCCATGAACCACTGGGTTTCCCATGGGACAGTCTGCATCTTCTGTGCACACCGCATTGAGAACAGAGGGGCTCTGAGGGAGACAGAGGGAAGCACTGTTACTGTGCTGCGCAGCCACCTGAGGCCACGCAGTCACTCACCCGCATTTCTGCGCTGCTGCTCCTTTTTCTGCAAGCACGTCCCAAACACTTACAGAAGACATCTGCCGTGTCCAGAACCTGGGCAGCCTCCAGCCAGCGAGGAGAGAGGCATCTCCGAGGGGCAATCCTTCCTGCCTGTCTCCACGCTCTCTGGGGTGCTCGCCTCCTCCACCCTGGAGGCAGAGGAAGCCTCAGGAGCTAGCTTGGACCTTTCGGCTGGCACTGGGAACAAGCACAGCTGGGTTCAGGAGGGCCTCAATGGCAAAGCCCATTAAGCACCTTGTAAAGCACCACCACAGTTCCCTCAGGGAAGAGCTGAAGAGACCCTAAATAAAGCATAACACAAGTTTTACAAGAGACATGGAAAGCTTCACCCTCACTCTGGACCCATCTGATTGCCAGCAAAAAGCACATTCAAAATGCCTATGATGTACACAGTACAATGTGCTGTGCAAAAGCACATTCAGATGCAGAGGGACGATGGCAGGTGGGGGAATACGACTAACAACCTCCCCCAGCTACTCTCAGGCCATCGCAGGAGTCACCAGCCTGTCAGAAATCCATCTCCCCAAGCTCAGAGGGGCACAGAGGCCAAAAGGGAGGTGGGGAAACCCCAGTTAGGGAGTCAGAAGAAGGGGGGTCTGTCCAGGCCCTCCCAGGGCTGTCCCAGAACAGCCTCAGCCCCTTGTTCCAGGTGTGAAACCCTCCATAATGAGCCAAGAGGAGCAGCTCTCTGAAGCACCTTTGGGCCGTGCGGGGGGTCACTGCCTAGAGGTGTGGGAACCATTATGGGATGCAGAAGAAGAGCGTTTTGGGATTGCACAGGATGTTTATGGGATTGGATGTTTAGGGGAGGAAGAAAAGGCATGGAAAAGGAGGGATCTAGGTGATCTGAGAAGGAACAAACACTGGAAAATAGAGGGATAAAAGGATGCAAAGGACTGGTTGCACGTACAGAGCTGGCTGGTCAGTACGCTGGTCTGTCCATGCCCTGCAACCCATCAGCGCAGTCTGCCCTGTCTTCAGACTAAACTCCATTTCTAACTATTTTCCTCGGCGAGGGGCTCTATTCTGTATGCACATTGTGTATATGGGGGTCTGAGTGCCAGCAGCTGGAGTGCAACCACCGGTTGTCACAGGGGCCCGTGTGCCTGGGTGTCAGCTGCTGCGAGTGCAGGTGTGCACATGAAAGCACGATTCACAGCAAACATCAGGCTGGGCAAGCCAAGGCGGAGGTGGCCTGGGAGCAAGGCAGGGTATCTAAGGCCAAGCCCACAGGACTACCAGAGGGATCAGGGAGTCCTGCCCAACTGCTGGAAAAGGGTGGCTACCAGATTCGTGCCCCTCACCCCCACTGATGGCCCATTCATAGCACTGCTGTAATAAGCACTTATGAGAGCACCTGGTCATCCTGGATCCAAATCAGATGTCAAGGATTCAGCCTCCAGAAGGACCCAGACAACAGATATTTGCAAACGAGCGTATCAGTCCCTTCCCAAGTCCAGGTAACAAGACACATGACAAGTGCCACTTGGCAGACAGACACTTCTGGGTGTTCAGGGCATGCAAGCTGCAAAGCTTGGGAGAAATTTGGGTGCTGAAGTCTGTGATGGTGTTACAGAAAACGTAAAACCTGGCCAAGAACATTTCAACCTCCCCTACCACCTTTTAGTGGAAATGAGCCTTGAAAAAAATCTGTTGGTGCTGGCATTCTCCACATGCATGATCCAAGCACCTGGTCACAAGTGCATTGTGAGAGAAGCAGAGAGATCTAGATTCAGGTAAAAGCCCTCATGAGGCCCTGGATCTGTGCTCCTAAAGCTCTCTAAACTATTGCTGCATCTTGGTTGTGTAAGGGTCTAAAAGTTCGGGAAAATTAGGAGTAACAAATTTTTCTAGGATCCTACCCAAGAACTGCAGGTTTGGGATGGGACAGGAATATGAGCACACCAGCATTTAGAACAGGTTTCTTGACAAGCAGGTGAACTACTACACATTTTTAGAAGACATCTCCCAAGGTGCTCACAGCAGAGCTCAGATGCTGCTCGGAGTTCATAGCATTTGTGTTCCTGGGAGAGGGGTGATTTCAGACAGGGGCAGCGAAGAGGTGCTTGTGTTGACAGCAGAGATCTGTGCATAAACACTAGGAACCTCAGGGCTGGAAGGTTTCTATTTACTTTCTGTAGTCACAAATATGTGGGTAGAGAACTACTTTATTCTTAATCTTATTAGAAACAATTGCTGATTACCAGCCCTCGACAGCTATGCAGCCACGTACCAGGGGCCAGGAAGCAAAGTGGACCTTCCTGGAGAACTAACCACCAGTAGCATCACACGTGAGCAAAGGAGGATGAGGCCTCTCCCAAAATCTAATACCCCCCTCACCCCCTTAGGGCACAGTCCTGTGCTGCTTGGGGCTGCGACCAGTGCCACTCATGTGCACATCCATCAGCAGCATCTGGACCTGTAAGAGCTGAGCACAGCTGGATGAGCTAAATACCATAATTTAAGTGAAATGGTCCCTTAGCCCCAGAGCTTGCATCTGGACAGAGTGGATGCACTGTCTAATGCGTTCTGGCTCTAAGCCTATTTTGATCATCTTCATTAACCTTCAGAGCACCTTGCAAATAGAGGCAGAGGGTTTCCAACCACTCAAAGTATTTGAGATCAACACTGAAAGATCTCCCTAAGAGATAAGTCACAGCTCAGCCACAGATCTGAGCTCAACACAGACATCGGTTGCTAAAACAGCCCATCCTGTGTTCAGGTGCTGCCACTGGCCCCAGCCAGACTTTTCCCCGTCTGCCAGAACAGAATACTTTGGTAATCGAGAATATTCAGAACTTCCTGCAAAGTCAAAAGCTGTCACCGCTAAATCTTCAAAGCCTTCCAAACATGAACGTCAGCTACAGCCTCAATGCCAGGAACTGAGAAATTACTGGAGAGCAGCACGGGGTGAAGGCTGTGACAGGCACCCAGACACACCACAGCGCTGTACTGGGATGAAATGCTCTGCTCTCTTGCATCCTTGGCTTTCACACTGCAAAAATAAGTGTCCAGAGATGCCTGTGACTGCCTGTGAGAGAGCCCTGAAATGCTCTACAGCACATGTTGCCCCGGGGACATTCCTGCAGCTATCAGTACTTTAGGAGTTCTCAACATTTTGAAAGACGGATCATTAGTAACATTTTCCCCGACCCAAAACCAGGGCTGCTCCTCCTCTCCTGCAGCCTGTGGGCTGCATTTGGAGAGCAGCCAAGCCTGGTAGGCTGCAGCACAGGGCAAGCTGGGAAGCAGGATCAGGCTGGGCATGGCACAGCAGGCCACAGCAAAAGTGGAAGGGACCATTAGGACAAACAGTGCTTGACTCAAGCACAAGGGGCCAGCAATGGCTTAGCTTAAGACATTTGCTCCTGTCTGCCAAGCAGGGTCCAGCTTGGAAGAGTTCACTTGAGCTGGCCTGAATCCAGCCTTAACGAGATTTCTCCCAGAGAACATATACCACTAAGTGTTGGCTGACTAGGAAACCACCTAGACCTTGTGCTCTGATTCTCCTAAAAATAGGACACTAAGATGGAGAGGATAGTAGTCCTGCAGCAGAGAGTTATAAAGGAAACATGACACAGGTATTCATGGACTGTCTGTAAAAGCATCAGGAAAAATGGTAGAACAGAGGTAAGAGCAGCAAGTCAAGAAACCAAGAATATGTGTGAGACTCAAGAAGGAACACAGGCAGCAGAGATATAGCCGGGGATGGCAGTGCTGATGCCAGCCGCAGTGCAGAGATGGAACAGAATAGCAACAGAGCAACACAGCTCAGCCTCCCCAGAGCGGCCCTTGTCCAAAGGCAGCAGAAAGCCTGTAAAGATCACACAGTGCCACCACGCCTCAAGAGGCCCAGAGAGCTGGTGAGGCCCCAACAGACCGTGTCTCTTGTCCTTCTGGTCACAAGTGATTCTGGCCAGACTGCTTGGATACATGTCCTGGTTCACGCAGGTATGACAGAGCAAGTGCAAATGAGCGAGTAAGATCTATGGAGCAATGAGAATGAGAGGAATCAGTTTTATCTGGAATAAAAATCCATTTTTCCCTTCTGTCTGGTCTTGCACTGGGTTCTTCTGAGTTCCTGTACAGCTACAGAGCAGCAGCACTTACTGGCTTTATAAGTCTAACCCCACCACAGCGCTGGGCTAGGGAACAGCACATGTCACTTACCTCGGGACAGGTGCCCTGGGCTTGCTTTGCTGTAGCAATGAAATTGGTCACCAGAAAAAGCACATTTTCTCCCTAGGAGGCAAGAAGGCACCTTCAGCAGGGGATTTACACCGTCACACTCGTCAGCAGCAGAACAAACAACGAATTTTCTTTTTTTTGGCTTTGTAATTCACAACGTCAATGTCGCCTTTCCTTTCCCGAAGGGTTTTACCACAGGTTTTGCCAACCACCTCCCTGCCCCGGGGCGGCTGAAGCACCAACAGCGCGGGGGCCCGGCCGTACCTGAGGGGGCCGGGCGTAGTCCGCCGCGTCCCACAGCCGCCGGCCCGCGCCCCCCACCTC